>JAGFNQ010000944.1:34853-79421 GCA_024364735.1 Boesenbergia rotunda
GAGTCTTACCTTAGTTTTCTTGATTTTTCAAACCTTGAAAGAGGAGAAGGAAGAGGACTTGGTATCTCTTGACCACAACTAATCCTTGTCACCTTGTAGGAACTTGAGATCTTGAAAGATGAGACCTCTTGTGAAGTTTTCTCCAAGGCACTCCTCCCTTTGGTGCTCGGCAAGATGAGGAATGAAGTGGAGAGGAAATGCACTTGATTGAGAGAATAAGTAACTCCCAAAACTCCTCTCATTATAACCCATCAAGGAGGCAAATGAAGAGCCTCTCCATGACTCTTCACCTCCTTTTACCTCTTAACTATCCTCCACTTCAATTACTCATAAGAATTCCTTGCTAGGTGAGTTGGTTAAGGCTTACATGGTTGTACAAGAGGTCCAAGGTTTAATCCTTGGCTCATGCACATTTATTTTTTATTTTTATTTTTATTTTATTTATTTTATTATTTTTATAATTCCGAAAATCCCCCACTAAAATCACCCATAATTATGCTAATATTCCTAAATAAAATTCTTTTATATTTATATTAATTTTACCTAATTTATATTAATTTTTACCTAATTAATACCTATTTTTGGAGCCCATTTAAAGCTCATTAGTACTTAGTTTTTCTCAATTTAAATGAGAAAACATGGATTTCTAGGCCCAATTTTACATAATTATTTTTGGGCCCCTCGGAAAATTATTTAGACATGCTCAATATTTTAAGAAAATATTAAGAGAATTTTCCGGGTCGTTACACTAGTGGGGACTGACACAAACAGACCATGTCCTGAACCAAGTGGGTATAAGATGGTGAAGGAAATGGGGCACGATTCATTATAGTTGCTGAAGGGTTTCAGAATTACTTCTGGGGTCAACTGTTGATCTTTCGATTAATTGGGGGTCATGATGTACTACTAGGTGCCACTCATGATCGTTCTATAATTTGATGATTATAGACGGCCAACATAAATCGAAAGCCTATTTAGTCACACGCACTACGAGTAATCCGAGGGTTTTAAAACGAGTTGAAAATTGGATTTTCCGATCAAGAGAAATAAGTCGAATCTGAATTTATCAGAGGCGCAATGGAAGCTAAAATGGCTAAGTCTTTTGAAGGCTTATTGGGCGAATTAAATGAGTTTAATTCGCGATCGGATCGGCTTGCCAAACCCCTTGGGTTGGCCGGCCACATTAAAGGGAAGAAACCAATTTAATTGGTTTAATTAATAAAATAAATCTAGTACGATTTATTTTATAAATTATGGATAAATAAATTTGTGTAAAGAAATTTATATAAATAAATTTATAGAAATTTATTCTTTTTATGGAAATTAAAATGATCCATGAAATGGTTTATTTTAATTTTATAAAATCAATTATGAATTGATTTTTCCATAATAAGAAAGTTTATAAATTACTTATAAAATTTATTCCCGAATAAAAGGAGAGATTAATTAGTTTTATTATAAAGTTAGTTATAATAAAACTTGGTAATTCATAAGAGAATTTATAGGATAAATTTCTTATGATAACTAATTAGTTTTATTATAAAGTTAGTTATAATAAAATTTGGTTTAAACGAAATAATTCATAAGAGAATTTATAGGATAAATTTCTTATGATAACTAATTCATTAATTAGTTTTATTAAAAAGTTAGTTATAATAAAACTTGGTTTAAACGGAATAATTCATAAGAGAATTTATAGGATAAATTTCTTATGATAACTAATTCCGTTAATTCCGTTAAGAGAAAGACTTGGCAAGGGAGAGGCCACTATAAAAGGAACCAAAGGCATGCCTCCAATTCCAAATTGAAATAGAGCTAACCTCTCCTCTCTCTCTCTTTTATTCTCTTCTCCTTCCCCTCTTCCCCATTAGGGCCGGCGCCCCTTAATAGGATTAGGGCCAGCACCCCCTTCAACCACCTAGGGCCGGCGCACCTCCAAGCTAGGTTGCCGTGAGCTATCAAGAAGAAGGAGAAGCCAACCAAGTAGAAGAAGAAGCGGATCACAACTCCTCTCTTCCGGAATTTAGATTCCGTTACTTTGGTGGTTAGTTTCCTATCTTTTCTCTTGTTCTTCTAGTTGTGTCTTCGGAGGATATAGTAGTTCTCGTTGGCACAAAACTCGTGACTTTGCGAAGTCATCCCGAAGAGAACTCGGCGTGGACGCGAATAGAGGCGAAGCTTCCAAGGGACGCTACGGTTGGATCTCGTCCCTTACTTCGAGTTACGCGAGGTACTTGGTAAATTAGTTTACTTTTCTGCAAAGTTTTAATTTATGATTGTAACACCCCAAATTTTCAATGTAATATCACGACGATATATGGAAAAAAATGGTTATAATGAAATGATGTAAATTTCATGCAATCACATTCTATGAAATGTCATGAAAATATTTTATTAATGAAATGTCATGAATGCATGAAATATCATATTCATGAATATGGAATATTAAAAATATTATGAAATAATATTTTTGGAATATTATAAAATATTATGAATTCATGAAATATTATTAATATTATGAAATTTCATGATGGGCTTGGCTTAATGGGCTTTGATATGGATTAGTGCAAATTGTGATAAAAAAAAAAAGGTAGAAAGGAGGAAGCAAGGATTGAACCTTGAACCTCCTAGTTGCACTCACCATGTCATAACCAATGAACCAAGCAATATTTCTTGTAGAGAGGATAAGAACCATTCTCGTTAAATCGAGGGAAGCGAAGAGACATGCCTATTCATGAGAAGAGTATAAATAAAAGAGGGGGAAAGGAAGTTACACTTCCTCTTATTCTTCCCCACTTCACTTTTCGAAATTCAAGAACCCCCCCTCCCTTTGCATTTTCGAAAAAACAACACACCCTAGGGTTCTAACCCTAGGGAATTTTGAAGGAAGAAAACCCTCCAAGATCTTGCCCTCTACTAAGTCCAAGGAGCCCTAGAGAAGATTTGAAAAAAAAGAAGAAGGATTTTCACTTGCCCTCCAAGTCTAGGGTACCCTACGGTTTAAAGAGAAGGTGAAATTCCAGCGCAAGGATGTAAGTGTCCTCTCGCCTGCAACATAATTGCTATTGAATGTTTGTTGTCACATTCTTTTGGAAAAATCACAAGGGTTTCCCTTGATGAAGGTTTCGGCCACCCCTTGTAAGGGGTCCAAGAGAAGGGTTTTTTTGATCAAACCTTGATGCATGCTAGTACCCTAGGGATTTTAGATACATATGTGTTGTTTCCAAATTTTTGGGAGAACAAAAAATTAGGGTTTAGCCACCCTACAACTTTCGGCCAAGAGGAGAAAGGCTAGGGCTTTTGGGTTGTTTGCTATCCTATTATGTTCCCATGATTAGTAGTGTAGATAAAATGTTTGTGTGAATGTTTGTGTGAAGGTTGGATGTCAAAAACCTAGCCTAGCCACCCTACAAGTTTCGGCCACCCCTTGTAATTTAGGGTTAGTGGAAGCTAACCCCACTTTGAGGTATAAACCATGTTTCAATTGTTAACATGAAGTGCACTTGAGGTGTTTGTAGAAATGCATGAATGAATGCTTGATTGAAAAAACCAAAGAATTCCCTACCTTGACTTTCGGCCAACCATGATTCTAGGGTTGGGAAGTTCTTAATGAAACCATGAAGCATGCTACCACTTATATGATGTGTGTATAATTTATGTGACCTATCTTGTTAGGTATAAAAGCATGCCTTATAGCCCATGGGGCACCCTTATGATATGAACATGATGTGTTTGATAATATGCTTGAAAAAGGATACTCTACTGAAATTGGGATCAAGAGCACCCCTAAATGTGTGGTGTGTCCCTAGGGGATCATGAGCACCCTTGATGAGTGGTGTGTCCCTTTAAGATGTTATTAGGAGTACCTTTAAGCATATACATATATATGTAATTGCATGTTAAGATACTTTACTTTGAAAGTTGTGTACCCGACCCGGAAGGGGGTCGTTAAACAAAATCCAATGTACATGTTAACTGAAGGTCATGGCATTGGAAGGACGGAAGGGTCCTGCCCTAAATGGATTGGTGGCTCGCTACCCCAACTCATTAGGGAACGCGCTTGATGTGGTACTACAACTGGGCCCTAGATGATGCTATATTTTAAGTACTTACCTTTATGGAACCTTTTGAAAAGCATTTTCTCATTATGTGATGATCTTGTTCTGTAAAGCACTTAGAAATATTTGATGTGATGCTTATGACACAAGCACTTAGAAATATTTGATGTGATGCTTATGATGCTTATAATTCTATCTTGATTACTGTGTACATGATATGATGTATCGATATGGATTTTGCGAGTAGGCCCGGATTCTTACTAAGCATGTTTTGCTTACTAGTTTCATGTTGTTTTCTTATGCTGCAGATAGCGGTAAGAAATACTTGAACTAAAGGAAGAGGCAGAGGGAAAGCTAAAGGATGTGTGTGGTGATGGTTCGGGAAAGAAAGAAGGATTCTTATCTACCATTTTGTTTAGAATCTAAATTACTTCCACTAAAGGATTTCAAGTTGTATTACTATACTATGATTGTGTGATGACTATGACTACTCTACTATTGGTCAAGTTAGAGATATGGAACCTATGTCATGTTAGATAACTCATGCTACATTCCTACTTAAGATTCCTTGCTATAGTGTATTTATTGATGCCATGCTATCGTGTTTAATTGGATCACTTGCAGTAGGTTATGTTTAGATTATGCCATGCTCTATCTTGCTCAAACCATGTTTAGATCAGTAAATTACGAAGTTAAATGATCGGCTATTATGTTGATAAATGATAGGTTTTGCTCAAGCATGCTTACTACTCTTCTTGCCTTGTAATTGTTCTACTTGATATACATGTTTAACATGATAAATGATATGAATGTATGGACCCGTAACCCCGCCTTTAGGGTAGATATAAGGGCAGGCGTTACAAGTTGGTATCAGAGCAGTTTTCCCCTCCACCACACACACATCAAGCTTCCTCCTGCCGCTTCCAAGTAAGAAATCCTAACTCGCTTATATTATTTCATGTACAGTAATGATATTGATAGAGATGATTTATGCTTGCATAATATGAAGATGATTAATACTTGCATAACAAGTGAAGGTAGAATTAATGCTTATGTAGTCATTTACTGTCTATATGATAGATATGGCTAGAAGGCGTAGTACTAGGGGTAACGAGACAGCACCCCCACCTGACCTGATGCAGGTGATCACTGAGCTGCAGCGCCAGGTCACTAAGCAGCAGCAGATGATAAACACTCTGATGACCCAGCAGACTAACACTGCCACCCCTGCGGGAAGTCAGGAGGTCATACCACTGAACCTCCGACTGCACAAGCGCCCTCGGACACTATGGCCAGAGCAGTCCGACAAGATGCCTATTTGATACAGTGGCAGCGACTGAAGCCGGATAAGTTCTCCGGCACCTGCGAGCCATGGGACGCCCAGTCCTGGCTCAAAACAGTGGAAAGCACTGTGGAACTTCTTGACTGGCCGGAACACGAGAAGGTCAAGTGTGTCTCGTTCTGCCTCTCCGGCGATGCTCAGATGTGGTGGGAACGGGTGAAGGCCAGAAGAGCAGTGGACCAGATGAAATGGAAGGATTTCGAGTCTGAATTTCTGGAGGAGTTCTTTCATATGAGGGTGACCAACAGGCATTTTGATGAGTTCACCGAATTTCGACAGGGGAATCTCTCTGTCAATGAGGCCGTCCAAAAATTTAACCGACTGGCACGATTATGTCCGGAGCTGGTCAGTACTGAAAGGGAAAGGGTCAGATTAATGCTGAGAATGCTCAGGCCCGACATCGCTCTGAGTGTAGCCGGTGGCGTTCATAGGCCACAGACTGCAGAGGAGCTAGTCAGCGGTGCCCTGAATGCTGAGCACTATCTGAAGAATATCAGCTAGCAGAAGCAGGCCCCAGCCAGTACACAGAATCAGAGTCAGTCGGAAAATCAAAGGACTCAGAACACTAACCCCCACTGGAAGAAGAACCACAATGGAAAAAGAAAGTCATGGAACAAGTCTACTGGTGATTCGAAAGGCAAGAAGCCTAAGTACCCTCCTTGTGCCACATGTGGGAAGATGCACCTAGGGACATGCTTATTGGGTGCCAGGAGATGTTTCACTTGCGGGAAGGAAGGACATTTCGCCAGAGAGTGTCCTACTGCCGCTATGGCACCTCAGCAGCAGTATATTCAGTACAAAGGTGCTCCTCCCCAGCTTCACCATATGCAGGCTGCTATTGATGGTACTCCTATTTATCAGGGGCGATTAGAAGCCCCGCCTGCTACAACAAACGCCCGAGTTTTCTCGCTTACCAAGGAAGACGTGGCGACTGCCTCTACCATTGTCACAGGTCAGATAGTTATTTACAGTCATCCTGCTACTGCATTATTTGACACTGGGGCAACGCATTCCTTTATTTCTATGCTATATGCCACGAGATATGATATGCCACTGCAAGAACTAGATTGCAAGTTTCTGACTACATTGCCCTCGGGAGAGGTGATGCCCTCTACCCAAATGCTGCGGGCCGCACCGATCAGCATCGCAGATAGGGAACTCTACTGCGATCTAATAGTGCTTGATATGACCGATTATGATCTGATATTGGGCATGGATTTCTTGAATAAATACGGCGCTTCTATCTAGTGCCGTAAACGAAGGGTTATCTTCCGACCCGAGACGGGAATTCTCTTTGAATTTATCGGCGAGCCGAAGAAGAAGACTGGCAAATTCTTATCGGCTCTGAAAGCAAGGAAAATGTTAGAGAATGGATGTTCTGGATTTCTAGCTCATGTGGTTGATACTCGTCCTACAGAGGACCCGAAGCTAGAAGACGTCGAAGTCGTATGCAACTATCCAGAGGTATTTCCTGACGACTTACCTGGGTTAGCACCTGAAAGAGATGTCGAATTTGCTATTGATTTGATTCCTGGTACTAACCCCACCTCGAAAGCACCATACCGAATGGCGCCGACTGAATTGAAAGAATTGCAAGGACAGCTACAAGAGCTACTCGACAAGGGACTTATCCGCCCTAGTCATTCCCCCTGGGGAGCTCCCGTACTGTTCGTCAAAAAGAAGGACGGGTCGATGCGTATGTGTATCGACTATGGGGCATTAAACAATGTGACCATAAAGAACAGGTACCCTCTGCCCAGGATAGATGACCTATTCGATCAGTTAAAGGGAGCTACGGTTTTCTCTAAGATCGATCTGAGGTCTGGTTATCATCAAGTCCGGGTGAAAAATGAGGATATACCCAAAACTGCTTTCCGGACGAGATACGGACATTATGAGTTCGTAGTGATGCCGTTCGGAGTTACTAATGCTCCGGCAATATTCATGGACCTTATGAATCGGATTTTCTCAGCATTTCTCGACAGATTTGTGATTGTCTTCATCGACGACATCCTTATTTATTCGAGGACTCCCGAAGAGCATGCAGAGCACCTGAGTATAGTATTACAGATTCTTCAGAAGGAACAACTGTATGCTAAATTTTCGAAATGTGAGTTCTGGCTGAACCAAGTATCATTCTTGGGACATGTTATCTCCAAAGAAGGAGTAATGGTGGACCCGACAAAAATTGAAGCTGTGAGTAACTGGACTAGACCCAAGAATGCTAGTGAAATTCGAAGTTTCCTCGGGTTAGCAGGCTACTACAGAAAATTCGTAGAGAACTTCTCTCGGATTGCAGCGCCTATGACAGCTCTTACAAAGAAGGATAAGAAATATGTGTGGACCGAGGAATGTGAGAAGAGTTTCTCTGAACTGAAAAGGAGGCTGACTAGCGCTCCTATATTGACTCTTCCCGAAAGTGATACGGGCTTCGATATGTACAGCGACGCATCCAAACTGGGACTCAGAGCTGTGCTTATGCAGAATGGGAAGGTGATTGCCTACGCCTCTAGACAATTAAAGGAACATGAAAAGAATTATCCTACCCATGATTTGGAATTAGCAGCGGTGGTCTTTGCACTGAAAACATGGAGGCATTATTTATATGGCACTCAGTGCAAGGTCTTTACTGATCACCAGAGTCTACGGTATTTCTTCACCCAGAAAGACCTGAATATGAGACAACGCCGATGGCTCGAGTTGGTCAAGGACTACGACTGTGAGATCTTGTACCATCCGGGAAAAGCCAACAAGGTAGCCGATGCTCTCAGTAGAAAATCATGTGCTGCTTTAAGGTCTTTGTCGGCCTTGTCACGACCCTTAGAGGAAGAAATTATAAATTACGGGATTGAGATATATCAGGACAGTTGTCCACCCTGTGATTGCGCCGACATTGTTCGGCGATATTCTGGAAAAGCAGATCAGATCCGAGTCTTCAGAGAATCAAGCAAGAGGTTCTCGAAGGCAAGGACGAGGGATTCCGGATTTCCGAAGCGGAGTCTTGTATCTCCGGGATCGATTATGCGTTCCCGACGACTCCGACTTACGGACAAGATACTCGAGGAAGCTCACGGAACACCTTATGCGATGCATCCTGGGTCTACCAAGATGTATCAAGATCTGAAGGGCAAATTTTGGTGGACCGGCATGAAGAAAGATGTAGCCCATTATATCAGCATGTGCTTGACCTGCCAGAGGGTCAAAGCAGAACACCAGAGACCTGGGGGAGTTCTGCAGCCTCTACCTATTCCCGAGTGGAAATGGGAGGACATATCCATGGATTTCATATCAGGGCTGCCTCGGACTACGAATGGATATGATAGTATATGGGTTATTGTGGACCGACTGACCAAGTCCGCGCATTTTTTGGCTATCAGGATGACTTATTCGGTTGAGCAGCTGGCTCAACTGTACGTCAAGGAGATTGTCCGACTACACGGGATTCCCAAGACCATCGTCTCTGACCGAGATGGTCGATTTACTTCTGATTTTTGGGGACACGTGCAAAAGGCCCTTGGCACGAAGCTGAAATTCAGTACAGCCTTTCACCCCCAGACTGACGGGCAGACTGAACGAGTAAACCAGATACTAGAAGATATGTTACGAGCTTGCACCTTGGACTTCAAGGGAAGCTGGTGTCGATACCTGAGCCTGGCAGAGTTTGCTTATAACAACAGTTATCAGGCTACTATTGGGATGGCACCGTACGAAGCACTGTACGGAAGAAAATGTAGATCTCCTTTATGCTGGCATGAGAGTGGTGAAAAGAGGGAGATGGGACTCCAGACCGATATTATCGATGAGACCACTCAGGCTATAAAGAATATCCGCCAGAGGATAGAGACTGCTCAGAGTCGGCAGAAGAGCTACGCTGATAAACGACGTCGACCACTCGAGTTCGAGGTTGGGGATTCGGTATTCCTGAAGGTAGCCCCTATGAAAGGGGTGATGAGATTCGGAAAGAAGGGGAAGCTGAGTCTGCGATACGTGGGACCCTATCAGATTTTGAGACGAGTAGGCAAGGTGGCCTACGAGCTGGAGTTACCGCCAGAAATGGCGGCTATCCACAACGTCTTCCATGTGTCGATGCTCAAGAAGTGTACCCCTGATGCGAGTCAAATGATAGAACCCCCACCAGTGCAAGAACAGGAGAACCTTAGTTCCGAACGCCGCCCGATCCAAATCCTCGATCGGGATGTCAAAAGGCTAAGGAACAAGGAAATACCCTTAGTGAAGGTTCTGTGGCGGAACAAGCAGTTCGAAGAAGCCACCTGGGAACAGGAAGATACGATGCGATCAAAGTACCCGGGACTGTTTTAAGTTCGGGACGAACTTTCTATAAGGGGAGGAGGATTGTAACACCCCAAATTTTCAATGTAATATCACGACGATATATGGAAAAAAATGGTTATAATGAAATGATGTAAATTTCATGCAATCACATTCTATGAAATGTCATGAAAATATTTTATTAATGAAATGTCATGAATGCATGAAATATCATATACATGAATATGGAATATTAAAAATATTATGAAATAATATTTTTGGAATATTGTGAAATATTATGAATTCATGAAATATTATTAATATTATGAAATTTCATGATGGGCTTGGCTTAATGGGCTTTGATATGGATTAGTGCAAATTGTGATAAAAAAAAAGGTAGAAAGGAGGAAGCAAGGATTGAACCTTGAACCTCCTAGTTGCACTCACCATGTCATAACCAATGAACCAAGCAATATTTCATGTAGAGAGGATAAGAAACATTCTTGTTAAATCGAGGGAAGCGAAGAGACATGCCTATTCATGAGAAGAGTATAAATAAAAGAGGGGGAAAGGAAGTTACACTTCCTCTTCTTCTTCCCCACTTCACTTTTCGAAATTCAAGAACCCCCTCTCCCTTTGCATTTTCGAAAAAAACAACACACCCTAGGGTTCTAACCCTAGGGAATTTGGAAGGAAGAAGACCCTCCAAGATCTTGCCCTCTACTAAGTCCAAGGAGCCCTAGAGAAGATTTGAAAAAAAAGAAGAAGGATTTTCACTTGCCCTCCAAGTCTAGGGTACCCTACGGTTTAAAGAGAAGGTGAAATTCCAGCGCAAGGATGTAAGTGTCCTCTCACCTGCAACATAATTGCTATTGAATGTTTGTTGTCACATTCTTTTGGAAAAATCACAAAGGTTTCCCTTGATGAAGGTTTCGGCCACCCCTTGTAAGGGGTCCAAGAGAAGGGTTTTTTTGATCAAACCTTGATGCATGCTAGTACCCTAGGGATTTTAGATACATATGTGTTGTTTCTAAATTTTTGGGAGAACAAAAAATTAGGGTTTAGCCACCCTACAACTTTCGGCCAAGAGGAGAAAGGCTAGGGCTTTTGGGTTGTTTGCTATCCTATTATGTTCCCATGATTAGTAGTGTAGATAAAATGTTTGTGTGAATGTTTGTGTGAAGGTTGGATGTCAAAAACCTAGCCTAGCCACCCTACAAGTTTCGGCCACCCCTTGTAATTTAGGGTTAGTGGAAGCTAACCCCACTTTGAGGTATAAACCATGTTTCAATTGTTAACATGAAGTGCACTTGAGGTGTTTGTAGAAATGCATGAATGAATGCTTGATTGAAAAAAAACCAAAGGAATTCCCTACCTTGACTTTCGGTCAACCATGATTCTAGGGTTGGGAAGTTCTTAATGAAACCATGAAGCATGCTACCACTTATATGATGTGTGTATAATTTATGTGACCTATCTTGTTAGGTATAAAAGCATGCCTTATAGCCCATGGGGCACCCTTATGATATGAACATGATGTGTTTGATAATATGCTTGAAAAAGGATACTCTACTGAAATTGGGATCAAGAGCACCCCTAAATGTGTGGTGTGTCCCTAGGGGATCATGAGCACCCTTGATGAGTGGTGTGTCCCTTTAAGATGTTATTAGGAGTACCTTTAAGCATATACATATATATGTAATTACATGTTAAGATACTTTACTTTGAAAGTTGTGTACCCGACTCGGAAGGGGGTCGTTAATCAAAATCCAATGTACATGTTAACTGAAGGTCATGGCATTGGTAGGACGGAAGGGTCCTGCCCTAAATGGATTGGTGGCTCGCTACCCCAACTCATTAGGGAACGCGCTTGATGTGGTACTACAACTGGGCCCTAGATGATGCTATATTTTAAGTACTTACCTTTATGGAACCTTTTGAAAAGCATTTTCTCATTATGTGATGATCTTGTTCTGTAAAGCACTTAGAAATATTTGATGTGATGCTTATGACACAAGCACTTAGAAATATTTGATGTGATGCTTATGATGCTTATAATTATATCTTGATTACTGTGTACATGATATGATGTATCGATATGGATTTTGCGAGTAGGCCCGGATTCTTACTAAGCATGTTTTGCTTACTAGTTTCATGTTGTTTTCTTATGCTGCAGATAGCGGTAAGAAATACTTGAACTAAAGGAAGAGGCAGAGGGAAAGCTAAAGGATGTGTGTGGTGATGGTTCGGGAAAGAAAGAAGGATTCTTATCTACCATTTTGTTTAGAATCTAAATTACTTCCACTAAAGGATTTCAAGTTGTATTACTATACTATGATTGTGTGATGACTATGACTACTCTACTGTTGGTCAAGTTAGAGATATGGAACCTATGTCATGTTAGATAACTCATGCTACATTCCTACTTAAGATTCCTTGCTATAGTGTATTTATTGATGCCATGCTATCATGTTTAATTGGATCACTTGCAGTAGGTTATGTTTAGATTATGCCATGCTCTATCTTGCTCAAACCATGTTTAGATCAGTAAATTACGAAGTTAAATGATCGGCTATTATGTTGATAAATGATAGGTTTTGCTCAAGCATGCTTACTACTCTTCTTGCCTTGTAATTGTTCTACTTGATATACATGTTTAACATGATAAATGATATGAATGTATGGACTCGTAACCCCGCCTTTAGGGTAGATATAAGGGCGGGCGTTACAATGATTATGTCAACACATCATAAGGTTGCATGCTAGATACGTGGTTAAAATAATTTAGGAAATTATTTTATGCTAATTCATCCGCTGCACGTAAAAATTTAAAATTTTACGAACCCGTATCCTTGTCGACATGCACCCGGTCCCAACAACATCCCCGGCCCGTCTGAGCCCCCTGCTGAGGGGACTCCCATTCTATCGTGGCGGGTAGACGGATCAGCCCACTACCTGGGCATGTTGCATCAATCCTTACTGGCGGTAAATATCTCACGCGCGCTCTTCAGTTCATCTCGGTATCCTTTTACTAGCTATCTGTATTCTCCCCATAGGTTGCTTCTAACTGAGTGGCCACGAGCCTCCTGCTGCATGCCGGAGGGGTTACTGAGGATCTCCTGCGGTGGGTGGCGGATTGAGGCAGAAATCGGCCGGGCTTGTGAGGTCGGCCTCCTGCAGCTGGAGCTCAACCGGGCCCTTCGAGAGGAAGCTGATCATTACCTGTCCGCCTTAATAGCGAGCGAGGATACCCTACATGGGTACAAACTCCGGGAACGCCCGGGGTCTGAGAGGAACCAAGCACTGGAAGAGGATTTGCAGAAACTATCGCAAGAGCGGGAGTAGCTCCGGGCTCGCACTAGGGAGCTATCTGATCAAGTCGACCTCCTAGAGTCTACTAAGAAGATCCTGGAGGACCGGGGCGTAGAACAAGAGCGCTTGATGGTTTTGCGAGAACACGACTTGGAACTGTCGAGCTCTTATGCAGTCGATCTCCAAGATCAAGTAATCCAAGCCAAAGTGCAAGCTGCTGCTGCTTCCCAGAAGCTTCAGGAAGTACAAGAGGTTCAGACGCACCTGCTCCTAGAGGTGGAGGCACTAATGCTTGCCAAGGCAAAAGCCGAAGCCAAGGCACAACAACAACAGAGGGATCCTGTACTTCAAGTATCCCAGACTGAGGTGGCATACAAGGTCAAATTTTTGGAGTCAGAGGAGTACGCCGAGCTAGTAGTTGCACAAGCATTTAAGAGCCTCAAACAGGGCTTCTATGGCGCCATCAAGCAATTGGAGAAAGACTAGTTATAGAAACCCGGCTTCGACTTGCATGCAATAACTATTCAGCGTGTCTCAGACGATCATTCCCCCAAAGAGCGGGCTTTATAAGGTGCCCCCTATTATGTGCATAGCCTCCCCCGATCCTCCCTTGGCCGCTGTAGCCTATTCTTGTTAAGCTGTCTCTCCTTGGACAAAATTTGCGTGCTTTGCCGTCAAACTCCATATTTTTGGTGTGATTTCCTGTTTTTCATAAAATGTTCAGTTTTGGTCCGGGAGGCAGGAGGAGGCATGAGGCTTCTATCCATTTTTGGCAAGGACTGTACAGTATAGAGCTCCGAGGCCAAGCCTACACACCAAGAGGCTGTAGGATTTAATCAGCTCTTAGCCGGGCATGTACAACTCCGAGGCCAAGCCTACACACTGAGAGGCTGTAGTGTTTAATCAGCTCATGGACAGGTGTGTACAGCTCCGAGGCCAAGCCTACACACCGAGAGGCTGTAGGGTTTAACCAGCTCTTGGACGGGCGTGCACAGCTCCGAGGCCAAGCCAACACACCGAGAGGCTGTAGGGTTTCGTCAGTTCTTGGCCGAGCGTGTACAGCTCCGAGGCTAAGCCTACAAACCGAGAGGCAGTAGGGTTTAATCAGTTCTTGGCCGAGCGTGTACTCCTCCGAGGCCAAGCCTACACACCGAGAGGTTGTATGGTTTAATCAGCTCTTGGTCGGGCATGTACAGCTTCGAGGCCAAGCCTACACACCGAGAGGCTGTAGGGTTTAATCATCTCTTGGTTAGGCGTGTAGACCTCTGAGGCAATGATAACACACCGAGAGACTGTAGGATTTAATCAGCTCATGGCTGGGCGTGTACAGCTCTGAGGCTAAGCCTACACACCGAGAGGTTGTAGGGTTTAATCAGTTCTTGGTTGTGTGTGTAAAGCTCCGAGGCCAAGCTTACACACCAAAAGGTCGTAGGGTTTAATCATCTCTGGCCGGGCGAGTACAGCTCCGAGGCCAAGCCTAGACAATGAGAGGTTATAGGGATTAATCAGCTCTTGGTCAGGCGTGTACAACTCCGAGGCCGAGCCTACACACCGAGAGGTTGTAAGGTCTAATCAGATCTTGGCCTAGCGTGTACAACTCCGAGGCCAAGCATACACACCGAGAGGTTGTAGGGTTTAATCGGCTCTTGGTCTGGTGTGTACAACTCCGAAGCCAAGCCTACACATCGAGATGCTGTAGGGTTTAGTCAGCTGTTGGTCGGGCGTGTACAGCTCCGAGGCCAAGCCTACACACCGAGAGGTTGTAGGGTTTAATCAACTTTTGGTCGAGCATGTACAACACCGAGACTAAGCCTACACACCGAGAGGCTGTAGGATTTAATCAGCTCTTGGTCGGGCGTGTACAGCTATGAGGCATCAGCTCTTGGCCGGGCGTGTACAGCTCCGAGGCCAAGCCTACACACCGAGAGGTTGTAGGATTTAACCAGCTCTTGGTCGGGCGTGTACAGCTCCGAGGCCAAGCCTACACACCAAGAGGTTGTAAGGTTTAATCAGTTCATGGCCGGACATGAACTGCTCCGTGGCCAAGCCTATACACCGAGAGGCTGTAGGGTTTTATCAGCTCTTGGCCGGGCGTGTACAGCTCCGAAGCCAAGCCTACACAACGAGAGGTTGTAGGGTTTAATCAGCTCTTGGTCAGGTGTGTACAGATCTGAGGCCAAGCCGACACACCGAGAGGCTATACGATTTAATCAGGTCTTGGACGAGCGTTTATAGCTCCGAGGCCAAGACTACACACCAAGAGGTTGTAGGCTTTAATTAGCTCTTGGCCGGGTGTGTACAGCTCCGAGGGCAAGCCTACAGACCGAGTGGTCGTAGGGTTTAATCAGCTCTTGGCCGGGTGTGTATAGCTCCGAGGCCAAGCCTACACACCGAGAGGATGTAGGGTTTATTCAGTTCATGGTCGGGCATGTACAGCTCCGAGTCGAAGCCTACACACAGAGAGGCTGTATGGTTTAATCAGCTCTTGTCGGACATGTACAGCTCCGAGGCCAAGCCTACACACCGAGATGTTGTAGGGATTAATTAGCTCTGGTCAGGCGTGTACAGCTCCGAGGCCCAGCCTACAAACCGAGAGGCTGTAGGATTTAATCTGCTCTTGACTGGGCGTGTACACCTCCGAGGCCAAGCATACACACCGAGAGGCTGTTGGGTTTAATCAGCTCTTGGTCGAGCGTGTACAGCTCCGAGGCCATGCCTACACACCGAGAGACTATAGGGTTAATTAGCTCTTCACCGGGTGTGTATAGCTCCAAAGCCAAGCCTACACACTGAGAGGCTCAAGTGATTAATCAGCTTTTGGCCGGGCGTGAACAGCTCCGAGGCCAAGCCTACACACCGAGAGGCTGTAGGGTTTAATCAGCTCTTGGTCGGGCGTGTATAGCTCCGAGGCCAAGCCTATACACCGAGAGGCTGTAGGATTTAATCAACTCTTGGCCGAGCGTGTACTGCACCGAGGCAATGCCTACACACAGAGAGGCTGTAGGGTTTAATCTGCTCTTGGTTGGGCGTGTACAGCTCAGAGGCCATGCCTACACACTGAGAGGTTGTAGGGTCTTAATCAGCTCTTGGTCGGGCATGAACAGCTCTGAGGCCAAGCCTACACACCGAGAGGCTGTAGGATTTAATCAGCTCTTGGTCTGGCGTGTACAGCTCCGAGGCCTGGCCTATACACTGGGAGGCTATAGGGTTTAATCAGCACTTGGCGGGGTGTGTACAGCTCTGAGGCCAAGCCTACACACCGAGAGACTGTAGGGTTTAATCAGCTCTTGGCTGGGCGTGTACAGCTCCGAGGTCAAGCCTACACACCGAGAGGTTGTTGGATTTAATCAGCGCTTAGATGGGCGCGCACACCTCTGAGACAAAGCCTACACACCAAGAGGTTGTAGGGTTTAATCAGCTCTTGGTCGGGCGTGTACAGCTCCAAGGCCAAGCCAACACACCGAGAGGCTGTAGGGTTTAATCAGCTCTTGGCCGGGCGTGCACAGCTCCGAGGCCAAGCCAACACACCAAGTGGCTGTAGGGTTTAATCATCTCTTGGCTGGGCGTGTACATCTCCGAGGCCAAGCCTACACCCTGAGAGGCTGTAGGGTTTAATCAGTTCTTGGCCGAGCGTGAACTGTTCCAAGGCCAAGCCTACACACCGAGAGGCTGTAAGGTTTAATCAGCTCTTGGCCGAGCGTGTACAGCTCCGAGGCCAAGCATAAACACTGAGAGGCTGTAGGGTTGAATTAGCTCTTGGCCGGGCGTGTACAGCTGCGAGGCCAGGTCGACACACCGAGAGGCTGTAGGATTTAATCAGGTCTTGGCCGGGCGTGTACATCTCCGTGGCGAAGCCTACACACCGAGAGGTTGTAGGGTTTAATCAGCTCTTGGCCGGGCGAGTACAGCACTGAGGCCAAGCCTACACACCGAGTGGCCGTAGGGTTTAATCAGCTCTTGGCCGGGAGTGTACAGCGCCATGGCCAAGCCTACTCACCGAGAGGATGTAGTGTTTAGTTAGATCTTGGCAAGGCATATACAGCTCCGAGGCGAAGCCTACACACCGAGAGGTTGTAGGGTGTATTCAGCTCTTCGCCGCACGTGTATAGCTCCGAGGCCGAGCCTACACATCGAGAGGTTGTAGGGTTTAATCAGCACTTGGTCGGGCGTGTACAGCTCCGAGGCGAAGCCTACAAACCGAGAGGCTGTAGGATTTAATATGCTCTTCACCGGGTGTGATCAACTCCGAGGCCATACATACACATCGAGAGGCTATAGGGTTTAATCAGCTTTTGGCCGAGCGTGTATAGCTCCGAGGCCAAACCTACACACCGAGATGCTGTAGGGTTTAATTAGCTCTTCGTCGGGCGTGTATAGCTCCGAAGCCAAGCCTACACACCGAGAGGCTATAAGGTTTAATCAGCTCTTGGCCGGGTGATAACCATCATTTTTGTTGATTATTTTAGGCTATAAAATCCATGTTTGATCCACATTTTATATGCTTAAGTTTGCAATTGTATTAGGTTTCATGTATTCCTTCTATTATGGCTTTTAATTCAAATCTTTGTATATTTGGAATATTTTTGGAACTAAATTTGAATATCATTTTGTAGGCTTCAATTGATCATGGACCTAGATCAAATCGGGTCAGACTTGAGTCAGCATTGGATCCAGATCAAAGGGATCAAGCATCGGATTTTTAGGTGCCGTCCATTCCAGAGAACGGCAAGATCTGAGCCATCGGTCAACTTCTGGTCAATCCGAGTTCATGATAGAATCACTCATGACTATAGATCAAGATCTGAAAATTTCAGCCAAATCAGAAGTAATATGATCGTTGGATCAAGCTCAAGATGTTCTAGACCATCCATTCAAGAAAAAGGAAGATCTGGACCATCTGCCACTGATCTGGTTAATCCGAGCTGGGGATAGGTAGATCAGGACCATTGATTGGTATCTGTGGAGTTTGGTTCAGATCTGAAGAGATTCGACCATTGGATGAAGCCAGATTGATCTCAGCCGTCAGTTGCTTCCATCATAACATGGACGAACCTAGTGTTGGACTGAATTCAAGCTGAGCTGTGAGCTGTTAGGCTGAACCGCTGAGCCAAACCCAACTTCTGAGCTCTGGCTGGGCTGAACTGAACCAAGGCATAGGCTGAACCAAGCTCTAACTTGGCTAACTGAACCTGGACCAAACCTAGCTGCTGGCTTGGCTAATCGATTGAACCCAACGCTGGGCTGAGGCTGAGCCAAACCACTGAAGCCGGGCCAAACAAAAAGGAAGGCAGAACGTGAAGCTAGGGCAGACGCGGAGAGGCGACACACACGGACGAGACGAGGGGTTCCCGACTCGATCACCTCTTCTCCACTCTCACCGCCGACAGCTCTTATCCATCTTCATCACCGCCGGCCGGTCTTCCGACTTCCCACTCCATCTCTTCTTTCGGGGTTCGAAGAGGAGTTTCCTCCATTTTCATCACCGCCGACCGAACGAGCTAGGGCTCTGGGGGTTCCGAACCCTAGCCGAACGCAGCCGTCGCAGCATGTCCAGCACCACCACCACAGCTAGGGCTCTGGGGGTTCCGAACCCTAGCTGATCCATCTCCTTCACCAGCTTCTTCTCGGGTTGAGGGAAGTGATCTGCATCTCCACCGCCGTTAGCCATTAGATCTTCTTCCTAGTTTTGTTTTTCTTCAGTATTTTCTTTCTCAGTAGTTTCAATTCCAGTAATTTCATTCATAGCAATTTAATTCCAGCAATTATTTCTTTCGTGCCCAGCATATTCTTCTTCATCTGATCCAATTCTTCTCAGTTTGTTTTCTTCAGCGATCCACTTCACTGAAGTTTTAATTTCCAGCACTTCATCAGAATTGTAGATCCAGCTGTGTCATCTTCTATCCAGAAATTCATGCAGCTTTTGATCAGTTCCAGCAGCAATTCATTCACAGCAGCACTTGTTGTCCTAAGATTTCTTCATCAGCATCCAGCAGCAGCAATTCATTCACAGCATTCCATCCTTTCAGCGAGATTCGGCAGCCACAATACTTAATAGCAATTCCATTCATACCCACATCTCTTCATTCGGCAGAATTTCCTTTCTTCACAATAGATTTGGCAGCAATTTCACTTTCTGGCAGCAACTCAAATTTCGGCAGTAGCTTAGTTATCAAATTTGGTGGGTTAATTGCGTTGTTAGTTGAAGATTGCTATTAATTGATGAATGTTTGAGACAGTTGTTGAATTTTGTATTTGATGAACTTCCCCAATTCAAATGGCACGCACCTTTGTCATTTTAACACATGCTCAACTTGTGTTTGGTCAAATGCCTCTTAGAACAGTACTTTCAATTGTGATGTTTCTTAGTTGCTTAATTCTTGTTGTGTGCTGCTCTTCCTATTGCTTTTAGTTATATGTCTTCATTACATGCAATAGGTTAGGTCAGATTAGATTTCTTTAATGTTGTAGGTTTTGTTCTGTGTCTAATTTTCTTGAATGCTTCTTTCATGTTGTCTTTCTCTTTTCTGCAAGTATAATTTAGATTAGATTAGATTTTATTACCTGCATTGTCTTTCCTTAATTAGAACTAAATTTCATACCTGCTTGCTATTTCTTTTCGTACTATTAACGTTTAAATCCAAAACCCAGTTTCATATCTAAAACCCAAAAGCAATAAAATACGATATTGAGAATTATCATGCACCAACTACATTCGTTGGGAGACGACTCGAGTTACTCTATGCTACATTAGTTTAGAGGAGTTTGATTCTTTAATTGTATTTGAAACCGTGACACGACTGAAACGGTTATCAAATTTGGCGTCGTTGCCGGGGAGTGTAGTGGTGCTTGATAATTATATCTTTTGATTCTATTCTTGATTGCTTAATCTTTTGTATACATTTGCTGCTATTCATTGTTTGTTTTTGGCCAGGACTGTAGGTGGCTATTGGAAATTTTTTTCTACTCATTCAAGCAGTTCCATGGCAGAGTACCAGTATTTTCAAAATTTCTAGCAACCTTGTCAGAATTTGCAGCAACCTTATCAACAATTTCAGCAAAACCAACCTTGGAGTCAACCAGAACAGCAGTTCCAACAAAATTTTCAAAATTTTCAGCAACCATTTAATCAGCCACCACAGCAGTTCCAACCACAATTTCAGAATTTTCAGCAAGGGTGCAATCCAAATTTTCAACAAAATTTTCAACCGTTTCAGCAGTCTCAACAAAATTTTCAGCAACCATTTAATCAGCCACCAATTCAACAGTTTCAGCAGAATTTCTAAGATTTCCAACAACCATTCAATTATGGTCAGCAAGGTTTCTATCAAGGTCAGCAAGTATTTTAACCCTCACCGCAAGGGTTTCATTATTCACAGTTTTCAAATCAAGATTTCCAGTTGCAAGGTCAGAATTGTCAGCAAGACACTCAGAATTTTCAACCTCAAGCATTTCATCAATTCAATCAACAATTTCAGCCCCAACTTCAGAATTTTCAGAACAATAATTTCAAACAACATCATCCTTGCTATCAACCCAATTTTCAGCAGTTTAATCAACACATTCAATCATTTGAGCAGCCCCAACAGCTCCAATTTCAGAATGCACAGCCTACTCTTGATTTTCAGCAACCTTATCTCACAGCTCAAGAACAACAAGAGCGTCAAGACATCGAAGGACGCCTTTGGAAATTGGTTGATCAAATGAAACAAATACTAGCCCAAAGATCAGGACAATTATCTTCTCAAGCCACTTTTAATTCTACGGGGCATGGAGTGTTGGGTTTTTCGGGCCGCGAAAACTGCCTTTTCGCGTCGCAGAAACCCCGAGAACCCAAAGCCATGGATCTCGTGCGAAGAAAAATTCCGAAACGAAAAATCACGTATTCATTTCATGCTCAAAACTCGATCTACTCCTAGATCTAAAGAGGGATAAACCATTTTTACCTTTGGTGCGTGCCCCGCTTAATCCCGCTCGCTCCTTTTGGATGTCGGATCTCTAGAACGTCAAGTGCCGTCCCTCTAGAAGTATCCACGCGAACAAAGTGGATGGAGGAAACCCTTTAGGTGTGCTAGCACCTTTCAAGGGTTCGGCCAAGAGGAGAAGAAGAAGAAGAGCACCAACACTTGGAGGAGGAAGAAGAGAAGACACCCGATGAGAAAAATGGAACCAAAACTTGGTTTTGTTCTCTCATTGTGGCCAGCCACATAATGGCCATTAATGGCCATTAAGTGGCCGGCCATAACCCCCCTTTCAATTTGAATTCAAATTCAAATGGGGGGTTACAACCTTTGGAGATGATGTGGAGCATCATCATTGGTCAAATACCAAGCCAAGTCATCACTTGGTCAAGTCAAGGTGAGGTGGCCTTTTGGTCAAGTCAAACTTGACCATTAATCTTCCTTGATGAGGTGGCATCCACACTTAATGCTCTTGATGATGTGGAGCATCATCAATGGTTGGCTTCATGCCAATTCATCACCATGATGTGGCATTAAGTCAAGTCTAACTTGAGGTGGATTTGGGTCAAGTCAAACTTGCCTTTTATGGACTTTCCATATTTAGTCAAGCAAACTTGACTCCATTTCTTCTCCCATGTCAAGTCTAACTTGAAGTGGAACCAAGTCAAGTCAAACTTGATTTGGATTTGGGTCAAGTCAAACTTGCCTTTTATGGACTTTCCATATTTAGCCAAGTCAAACTTGACTTCATTTTTTTTCTCCATCTATTTGTTCTTTGTGTGTGACCCTATAGGTTCTTGTAACGTTGGCAATGCTTCTAACCTCTTAGAAACATAAGCAATGAGCGGTATCTAGCAACACATCATTGCTACCCAAGTTACAAGAATGTTGAGATCCAACATCACCAATGTGACTACTAATTATGACTTTCATAATATGTAACAATGTCCTTCTATCGTCGATATCTAGATTGATCTTCTATGAAGCATAGACCGTGTCATCCTCCAATCAATCTATGTGTCTTGAACTCCAAGTAGACTCACTATAATCAAATAAGCTCAATATCTCATATTGCCTTATTTGGGCATGGCCATGCACTTAGTGATCTCACTCTATCAAGACTATGATATCTCTCCCGTCATATAGGAGGGATAGATCCCATCTACATCACTCACATCCCTCCGCATAATTTGTTACATACCCAGTAATCGCCTTTATAGTCCACCCAGTTACGGGTGACGTTTGACGAAACCAAAGTACATAACTCCTTATGTAGGGAACTATGGTGACTTCAGGTCTAAGGACTAATAGTCATACTAATAGTCACATGAGAAAGTATATGACACTCATATAACGATCCATGATACATTCTCATGGTGGGTCATTCAGTATACATTCTCCAATGCATACTCATGTGTCAACTTGATATCTCATATCCATGACTTGTGAGATCAAGTCATCGTGTTGACCTACATGCTAGTCTCTATGCATTAACATTGTCCCTGAATGTTAATACTTGACTAGGAATAATTAAGAGTAGTGTTCTCTATATCATCTCACTATCGATTCAACCAATCGATTGATATAGATATGAACCTACTACCAAGGACGTTATTACACTTAGTTATTTGGCACCAATACAAGTAAGTATAATAACAATAATCAAATGCCTTTATATATATATATGAAATATGATACAATGAGTCCATACAACAACCATGACATGATTGGCTCTAGGGCTCTCACTAACATGGAGCGGATCCTCCTAGAATTAGCATGGATATTTCAGATGCAGTCGTCAAGGCAGAGCTTATGGCTGATGATGTTTCACTTGACATAGTAGTAGGGGATTGCACTGAGCCCCAGGGACTACCATCATTGGTTGATGTATCAGGAGATCCAGAGGATAGGATTGAGAGTGTAGGGGATTGCACTAAGGCCCAAGAATCACCCATTCCTATTGGTTTAGAGGCATTGGAGGAGATTGATTGCAGAACTTGTGATAGTTTTGAAGTCAATTCTGAAACTTTATACGATCATTATATACTTTTATTTTGTGATGATTTAGTTGTTGACGATTTTAATTTTTCTAATATGGCTGTTGTAGATATGGTTGATAGAGAATGCATTGCAAATAAGTCTATAGGTGTAGGGGATTGCACTGAGCCCCAGGGACCACCACCATTGACTGGTACACTAGAAGATTCAGAAGATCAGCATGGAAGTGTAGGGACTTGCATAGTGGAAGCAAGAACCCAAGAATCACCTATTCCAGTTGAGTGTCCACCAAAACTTGAGCCTGAGATGGAACCAGAACTTGACCAGGAGGAAGCTATGGATACATCTATTCTTGTAGAACCTCCAGGTATTCTTCAGACGATTAGGTAAGTATGCCTCTTATTTCTTTGGAAAAATCAATAGAGGCACCTCACTCTGATTTTATTCTTTATGATGAGTTTATTGACACATCTTTTGTAGAAATTGTTTGTGAGAAACCTGTAGAGGCACCTAAAATTGATTTCATTGGTTGTAATACATTGCTTGATACATCTTTTGTGGATATGGATTGTGGAAAATTTTTAGAAGTGCCTGTAAGTGATGTTGTTTATTGTGATGAATCTCTTGCTACATCCTATGCAGAAATTGATGGTGAAAAACTGATAGAGGTACCCAAAATGGATTTCATTGGTTGTGATGAGTTGGAAAATTTTTAGAAGTGCCTGTAAGTGATGTTGTTTATTGTGATGAATCTCTTGCTACATCCTATGCAGAAATTGATGGTGAAAAACTGATAGAGGTACCCAAAATGGATTTCATTGGTTGTGATGAGTTTCTTGATGCATCTTTTGTAGAAAATAATTATGATAAATTCATTATCGTGCCGAAAATTGATTTCATGGGATGTGACGCATATCTAGAGTCATTTTATGTTGAGATTGATGATATTACACTTCTTTCTTACCCTGCACGCTTGAGAGAGGTATTACATGGTTTTGCAGGGTCCCGAAGACTTCTGGAGTGGGTGCTCCATCTGAATAGACTCCAACCTCCTGGAAGGACTTCTAAAAAGCATCAAGAGGGAGGAGTTGCTCTTATTTCAACTAGTAGCACCTTACCTCTTAAGTGGGTTCTGAACCTTAATCGTCTCCGACCCCCGGAAGATTCTTGTGCTAAATTGTCAAGGGAGAAATCCGTGCACTACGAGGTTGATCACATGAGGATAGTTCTCCCAAAATGGATGTTATGTGCTCTCTACCCTACTTAAAGGGGAGTTTGTTCCTTTTTTTTGCTTTTCTTATTTATCTTTAGGTTTATACTCGCATGTTTGTTTGCTTTTATACTTTGCATTCATGTTATGCTTCCTCATTCTGTATTTTGTTGGGTCTTGAATAAACATTGTTTGACTTCTAGTTGTATCTCCCTATATATTCCTTTATTATGCTTTGAGAATCATAAAAGATAGTTAAGTCTGATTATTGAGTTTTGGTTTCCTTGGTATGCTTGGGGACATTAATTGCATTTAGTCATTTGTTGTGGTGATGAACTCTATCTTGTTGGATTAAGCATGACGTTTTATTGTTCACCTAGTGAGGATATTGCCATGTCTATCCTTAATCCTCTTATGTGTGATAGCATTTGTGATATTTGACACTCTAGAACTTGCTTTGATTCTTTTTGAAATTACAATAGCATAAGCTTACATGAATATGATGGAGGCAACCTTTCTTGTTGAACTCTTAGTTTTCCTCTCCTTTGTTATTGTTACTACTGAGCATTTCACCTATTGTTTTCATATTTCATTGTCTTTCCTTTGTCAGATCTTTTCATTGTCATTACATTCTCACTGCCATATCTTTATTAGCATATTCTTCCCTTGAGCATGCGATGAGAGCATGGGGTGATTGCATGATGAGTTACATTTTTATTTCTCTATTATCAGCCTCTATTATTGTGAGTTTTAGATGTTATCATGCTTTGCTACATTGCCCGAGACGGACAAATTTTAAGTGTGGGGGGGGGGGAGACAAGTGCGTATGGACAAATGCTTGTTGAAAAAAAATCTGTCTAAAAAAAGAAAAAGTCTCTCTGGAAAAAAAAGAGAGAAATGAAAAAAAAACAAAACAGAAGTGTAAAAAAAACGCAAAAGAGAAGAATGAGAAATTAAAGAGAGTGAAAAAAAATTCTCAAGCATTCGGGATTTTTGTTAGTGATGAACAAGAGGGAATATTTTCATAAAAGAATTTTTGATGTATATTCATTTAATATCTTTATTAGAGAAACTCAAGAGTGAAGTTGTTGATACATGCATGCATTTTTAGAAGTGTTGTAAGTGGTTTTTGTGTATTGTATTGAGAATGTGCAAGGAGAATGTTGAGTGTTGGAGGTTTGATTGAGTTATTCATTTTGGCCTATTGTTTGATTGTATACATCATGTTAATTACCCCAATGCTCTCATATTCTCTTTGATCTTCTTTCATGCTCTCTATGATCTTCTTTGTTATCTACCATTCTTGTTCTCTTGTTAGCACTTGGTTTCATTATTATTCATTGAAAAGCCCTCTTGATTTGTGTACTTATGTTATAGTAATGGAGAAGTAGAAGATAAGCAAGCATATGGTAGTACAATGTCATAAATGTTTTGAGAGAACTCCACTTCCATATTTATTATTTTTGTGAGCATCAGTGCATATATCCATCTTGTGAGGTTTTTGTCATGCTTAGTTTATTCAAGTTGATGAAATTACCATGTTTTTGACTTATGAGAGATTTGGAATCATAAATACATGGATTCTTGAGACTTGATAATCCTAAGTAATTTTCTTTTATTATTCCTCAAGTATTGATAAGGGATGTAATGTTTGGGAGATATGTTGTTTTCTTTTAGTTTTGTTTACTTGCCCGAGACGTGCAAGAATTAAGTGTGGGGAAGTTGATAACCATCATTTTTGTTGATTATTTTAGGCTCTAAAATCCATGTTTGATCCACATTTTATATGCTTAAGTTTGCAATTGTATTAGGTTTCAAGTATTCCCTCTATTTTGGCTTTTAATTCAAATCTTTGTATATTTGGGATATTTTTAGCACTAAATTTGAATATCATTTTGTAGGCTTCAATTGATCATGGACCTATATCAAATCGGGTCAGACATGTGTCAGCATTGGATCCAGATCAAAGGGATCAAGCATCGGATTTTTAGGAGCCGTCCATTCCAGAGAACGGCTAGATCTGAGCCATCGGTCAACTTCTGGTCAATCTGAGTTCAAGATAGAATCACTCAAGACTATAGATCAAGATCTGAAAATTTCAGCCAAATCAGAAGTAATATGACCGTTGGATCAAGCTCAAGATGTTCTAGACCATCCATTCAAGAAAAAGGAAGATCTGGACCATCCGCCACTGATCTGGTTAATCCAAGCTGAGGATAGGTAGATCAGGACCATTGATTGGTATCTATGGAGTTTGGTTCAGATCTGAAGAGATCCGACCGTTGGATGAAGTCAGATTGATCTCAGCCGTCAGTTGCTTCCATCATAACTTGGCCGAACCTAGTGCTGGACTGAACTCAAGGAGAGCTGTGAGCTGCTGGGCTGAACCGCTAAGCCAAACCCAACTTCTGAGCTTTGGCTGGGCTGAACTGAACCAAGGCATTAGCTGAACCAAGCTCTAACTTGGCTAATTGAACCCGGACCAAACCTAGCTGCTGGCTTGGCTGATCGATTGAATACAACGCTGGGCTGAGGCTGAGCCAAACCGCTAAAGCCGGGCCAAACAAAAAGGAAGGCAGAACGCGAAGCTAGGGCAGACACGGAGAGGCGACACACACGGACGAGACGAGGGGTTCCCGACTCGATCACCTCTTCTCCACTCTCACCGTCGGCGGCTCTCATCCATCTTCATCGCCGCTGGCCGGTCTTCCGACTTCCCACTCCATCTCTTCTTTCAGGGTTCGAAGAGGAGTTTCCTCCATTTTCATCACCGCCGGCCCGACGAGCTAGGGCTCTGGGGATTCCGAACCCTAGCCGAACGCAGTCGTCGCAGCATATCCAGCACCACCACCACAGCTAGGGCTCTGGGGGTTCCGAGCCCTAGCTGATCCATCTCCTTCGCCAGCTTCTTCTCGGGTTGAGGGAAGTGATCTCCATCTCCACCGCCGTTAGCCATTAGATCTTCTTCCCAGTTTTTTTTTCTTCAGTATTTTCTTTCTCAGTAGTTTCAATTCCAGTAATTTCATTCATAGCAATTTAATTCCAGCAGTTATTTCTTTCGTGCCCAGCATATTCTTCTTCATCTGATCCAATTCTTCTCAGTTTGTTTTCTTCAGCGATGCACTTCATAGCAGTTTCAATTTCCAGCACTTCATCAGAATTACAGATCCAGCAGTGTCATCTTCTATCCAGAAATTCATACAGCTTTTGATCAGTTCTAGCAGCAATTCATTCACAGCAGCACTTGTTGTCCTAAGATTTCTTCATCAGCATCCAGCAGCAGCAATTCATTCATAGCATTCCATCCTTTCAGCGAGATTCGGCAGCCACAATACTTAATAGCAATTCCATTCATACCTACAACTCTTCATTCGGCAGAATTTCCTTTCTTCACAATAGATTTGGCAGCAATTTCACTTTCTGGCAGCAACTCAAATTCCGACAGTAGCTTAGTTATCCGATTTGGTGGGTTAATTGCGTTGTTAGTTGAAGATTGCTATTAATTGATGAATGTTTGAGACAGTTGTTGAATTTTGTATTTGATGAACATCCCCATTTCAAATGGCACGCACATTTGTCATTTTAATACATGCTCAACTTGTGTTTGGCCAAATGCCTCTTAAAACAGTACTTTCAGTTGTGATGTTTCTTAGTTGCTTAATTCTTGTTGTGTGCTGCTCTTCCTATTGCTTTTAGTTATATGTCTTCATTACATGCAATAGGTTAGGTCAGATTAGATTTCTTTAATGCTGTAGGTTTTGTTCTGTGTCTAATTTTCTTGAATGCTTCTTTCATGTTGTCTTTCTCTTTTCTGCAAGTATAATTTAGTTTAGATTAGATTTCATTACCTGCATTGTCTTTCCTTACTTAGAACTAGATTTCATACCTGCTTGCTATTTCTTTTCGTAGTATTAACGTTTAAATCCAAAACCCAGTTTCATATCTAAAACCCAAAAGCAATAAAATACGATATTGAGAATTATCATGCACCAACTACACTCGTTGGGAAATGACTCGAGTTACTCTATGCTACATTAGTTTAGAGGAGTTCGATTCTTTAATTGTATTTGAAACCGTGACACGACTTAAACGGTTATCACCGGGCGTGTACAGCTCCGAGGCCATGCCTACACACCGAGAGGTTGTAGGGTTTAATCAGCTCTTGGCAGGGCGTGTACAGCTCCGTTGCCTAGCCTACACACCGAGAGGCTGTAGGATTTAATCAACACTTGGCCGAGCATGTACATCTCTGAGGACAAGCCTACACACCGAGAGACTGTAGGGTTTAATCAGCTCTTGGTCGGGCATGTACACCTCCGAGGACAAGTCTACACACCGAGAGGCTGTAGGGTTTTATACATCTCTTGGCCGGGCATGTATAGCTCCGAGTCCAAGCCTACACACAGAGAGGTTGTGGGATTTAATCAGCTCTTGGCCGGGCGTGTACAGCTCCGAGGTCAAACCTACTCACCGAGAGGCTGTAGTCTTTAATCAGCACTTGGCCGGGCGTGTATAACTCCGAGGCCAAGCCTACACACCGAAAGGCTATAGGGTTTAATCAGCTCTTGGCCGGGCATGTACAGCTCCGAGGCCAAGCTTACACACCGAGAGGATGTAGGATTTAATCAGATCTTGGCTGGGCACGTACAGCTCCGAGGCCAAGCCAACACACCGAGAGGTTGTAGGGTTTAATCGGCTCATGGCCAGTCGTGTACAGCTCCAAGGCCAAGCCTACACACCTAGAGGCTGTAGGGTTTAATCAGCACTTGGTCGGGCGTGTACAGCTCTGAGGCCAAGCCTACATACCGAGAGGCTGTAGGGTTTAATCAGCTCTTGGTTGGCCGTGTATGACTCCGAGACCAAGCCTACACACCGAGAGGTTGTAGGGTTTAATCTGCTCTTAGCCGGACGTGTACAGCTCCAAGACCAAGCCTTCACACCGAGAGACTGTAGGATTTATTCAGCTCTTGGCCGGGCATGTATAGCTCCGAGGCCAAGCCTACACACCGAGAGGTTGTAGGGATTAATCAGCTCTTGGTCGGGCGTGTACAGCTCCAAGGTGTAGCCTATACACCGAGAGAGTGTAGGATTTAATGAACTCTTGGCCCGGCGTGAACACCTCCGAGGCCAAGCCTACACACTGTGAGGCTGTAGGATTTAATTTGCTCTTGGCCGGGTGCGTTCAGCTCCAAGGCCAAGCTTACACACCGAGAGGTTGTAGGGTTTAATTAGCTCTTGGCCGGGCGTGTACAGCTCCGAGGCCAAGCCAACACTCCGAGAGGATATAGGGTTTAATCAGCTCTTTGTCGGACGTGTACAGCTCCGAGGCCAAGCCTACACATCGAGAGGCTGTAGAGTTTAATCAACTCTTGGTCGGGCGTGTACTGCTCCGAGGCCAAGCCTACACATCGAGAGGTTGTAGGGATTAATCAGCTCTTGGCCGGGCGTGTAGAGCTCTGAGGCCATACCTACTCACCGAGAGGTTGTAGGGTTTAATCATCTCTTGGCGGGGCGTGTACAGCTCCGAGACCAAGTCTTCACAATGAGAGGCTGTAGGGTTTAATCAGCTCTTGGTCGAGTGTGTACAGCTCCGAGGCCAAGCTTACACACTGAGAGGCTATAGGGTTTAATTAGCTCTTGGCCGGGCGTGTACAGCTCCATGTCCAAGCCTAAACACCGAGAGGCTGTAGGGTTTAATCAACTCTTGGCCGGGCGTGTACAACTTCGAGGCCATGCCTACACTCCGAGAGGCTATAGGGTTTTATCAGAAACGCAGACTTAGCATTTTCGGAGTGACATGTCATTCACACCCTTTATTGATTATACTGCAAGGCGGTGAAGAAGTGAAAAAATTCATCAATGAAATGCCCTACGCGGCCACTCATGGAGTACAGTAGGGGCGAAGATGATTGGCATGTCAGGGCTTTTCCAGTCTTTTGCCTTCCTTGTCTTCCAAATAGTAGCTGCCTCCTGTAAGTTTTTTGATTATGACGTAGGGGCCATCCCACTGCAGCTCCAACTTCCCGAGATCACCTACCGGTTTGATTCTCTTCCATATTCGATCACCTACCTCGAACCTGCGGGCGATCACTCGGCAGTTGTAGGCTAGCTGCATCCTTCTTCGACAGGCTTCCAACCTTGCTACGACTTTATCCCGTACCTCCGAGATGAGGTCCAGATCAATCAAATGCTCCTGGTCGTTATCTTCCTTGAGATAATATTGCCATCGTGTGGACTCTTCCCCTACTTCCACCTGAATGACGGCCTCAGCGCCGTAGACCAGCTGGAAAGGGCTCTCGCCCGTTCCTTCTTTTAGGGTAGTCTGATAGGACCATAAGATGCTGGGAAGTTCTTCGACCCAGCTGCCTCCGACATGGTCCAGCTTTACCTTGAGCTCTCGTAGAATTTCTCGATTTACTACCTCCACTTGTCCATTACTTTGTGGGTATGCGACGGAGGTGAAGGCCTGCTGGATGCCCAATCCTTCACACCACTCCTTCAATCTGCGTCCGGAGAATTGTCTCCCGTTGTGCGACACTAGCTTATGAGGAATGACATATCTGCAGACAATATCTTTTAATAGAACTTTCATTACCACCCCCTCTGTGATGTTGGCCAAAGGTTCGGCTTCCACCCATTTAGAGAAGTAATCGACGAGGACCAGCAGGAATTTCTTCTGTTGGGGCCCGATGGGGAAGGGCCCCACAATGTCCATTCCCCTCTGGTCAACCCGGCATGATACTGTAGAAACTCACAAGGGCTCTGTTGGGCGGTGAGACACGTGTTGATGCCTCTGACAGGCCTTGCACCTGGCCATAAAATTAAGCGAGTCGGCCTGCATGGTAGGCCAAAAGTATCTAGCCAAAAGGATCTTTCGAGACAGGGGCCTTCCTCCGATGTGGCTCCCACAGATGCCCTCATGCACCTCCCGCATTACGTAGCCAGTCTCCTCCGGCCCAATGCATTTTAGGAGGGATCGGGCATAGGCCTTCCTGTATAGCTGATCCCCGACCAGTGTGAACCTGTCTACCCATCGGCGAAATAACCGACTCTCTTGGCCCCCACTCGGCAGGGATCCATCCCGGAGGAATTCTATGTAGGGATCCCTCCAGTCTGTGGGTCTATCCGTTCAGGCCTCTCCTCCAATTTGGGCAACCATTGTTTCTATCACACTAGGCTCCCCCAGCTGTCAGGTAGATATGGAACTGGCCAACTTGGCTAACTCGTCGACCTGCACATTATCTGACCGGGAGATCTTCTGCAGGATGACCACTGAGAAGGCAGTTTTTAGTTGCTCATAGAGGGCTACATACCTCTGCAACCGCTCGCATCTGACTTCGAAGCCCCGCACTATTTGCTGAGCCACCAATTGAGAGGCTGAATAGACCGTGATTCGAGGGGCTCCAATGTGCCGGGTAGCTTGTAATCCTGCTAGAATCGCCTCATACTCTGCCACGTTGTTGGTAGCTTTGAAGTGAAGTCGGATAGACAGATGTAACGTGTCTCCCCTAGGGGAAATCAATAGCAGTCCAACTCCGCTGTGTTGACTATTGGCGGATCCATCTACATAGACCTTCCACATACCTTCGGTCTCTACCTCCGGTACGGTCTCCAGCATGAAGTTGAAGAGGGCATGTGCTATGATGGCGGCTCGAGGCTGATACTCAATGCTGTATTCGCTTAACTCCGTCGTCCATTTAATCAGCCTGCCCGACACCTCGGGGTTAGTGAGGACTCGGGCGAGTGGGCTATTGGTGAGGACCACGATGGGATGTGCTAAGAAGTACGGTCGTAACATTCGGGCCATCAGGACCAAGGCATAGGCCAGTTTTTCCATAATGATGTACCGCGTTTCGGCGTCCTTTAGCAGGTGTCCGAAGAAATAGATGGGGTGTTGTATCCGATCTTGTTCTCGGACGAACATCGATCCTACCGCTTGCTCAACTGCTGATAAGTAGACGAATAAGGTCTCCCCTTCCACAGGCTTGTGCAGGGTCGGGAGATCTACCAGATAGGTCTTCAACTTCGTAAAGGGCTTCTCACACTGGTCATCCCACTCGAACTTAGTGGCCTTCCTCAGAATTTTGAAGAAGGGGAGGGCTTTATCCGTGGATTTGGAGATGAACCGAGATAATGCTGTGATCCTACCATTCAGCCACTGTACTTCCTTGAAGTTCCGCGGGGGGTGGCATATCCAGTATGGCCTTTACCTTTACCGCATTGGCTTCAATCCCCCTCTCCATCACCATGTACCCCAGGTACCTACCACTTTTTACCCCAAACAAACATTTAGCTGGGTTTAGTTTCAACCTGTGGGCTCTCAGGGTGGCGAACGTCTCTTCAAGATCAGATATCATGTCACCCCCCTTGTCCGTCTTGACCAGGATGTCTTCCACGTACACCTCAATGTTCCGCCCGATCTGGTGCCTGAACACTTTGTCCATCATCCGCTGGTACACGGCGCTCGCATTGCGCAAGCCGAAGGGCATGACATTGTAGCAGTAAATGCTGTCAGCCGTCACAAAACTGACCTTCTCCTGGTCCTCGGGGGCGAGTGGGACTTGGTGGTAGCCCTGGTAAGCATCTAACATTGAGATGAACTCACAACCGGCTGTAGAGTCTGTTAGTGATATGAGAAAAGTGTCCTAAGGCAATCGCCTTATGATTGTAATCATTTATTTTAATAAATGAATATTCACTATTTGAGTATACATGTTTATGTATTTGATTGAGATCTTAAACTCATTTACTGAATGTCCACAATACAATTCACAGCATGAGAGAATTTGTGATGAATTCACAACTAGTGATTATCTCTACATGTGCAATTGTGAAGTATTGAAATTGTCCCTAGTCGATGAATTGATAAATACAGACACTATCAATTTTGTTGAGACTAGCATGGGTTATTCTCTAATCAGTTGATTCTCATTGGCTGGTGACATTGGGAAGTCCGGAGATAAACATGAATGCTAGTTAAGGGAACTAGTTCATTGGAGTGACTGGCTGTAAAACTTCATATGGTAGTCTACATATAGATATGTCAATGAAGTTCTTACTGCAACTTAAGTGCGATGTTCCTTTGACTTGCAGTGTTCAAGTCATCTTGGTCATGGAGACTTATACTTTGACATCTTAAGCAAGCGTCTCCAAGGAGGTGTGGACCCAGGATGATTGGGTATAAGCTAAAGTGCCCGAAGATGTTTGAACAGCCTACAAAGGATTCACCACTCCTTGCGAGGAGATGTATACCCAAGGCCTATCGTCGGATTGTTACTCGAAGCCTCTGGCCAGAGCATGACATGTTCAGAGTATGAATCTCTTAAATACATGAGAGTAATTAGAATCCGTAGGACGAGAAAACGTTACTTGGGCTAGGTATGACGTAGTCAGCCTAGTGGGGACTGACACACATAGACCATGTCCTGAACCAAGTGGGTATAAGATGGTGAAGGGAATGTGGCACAATTCATTATAGCTGCTAAAGGGTTTCAGAATTGTTTCTGAGGTCAACCATTGATCTTTCGATTAATTGGGGATCATGATGTACTACTAGGTGCCACTCATGATCGTTCTATAATTGGTTAATTATAGACGTCCAACATAAATCGAAAGCCTATTTAGTCACACGCACTACGAGTAATCTGAGAGATTTAAAATGAGTTGAAAATTCGATTTTCCAATCAAGAGAGATTAGGTTTGGTTAAGCCAAACGATAAGTAGAATCTGAATTTTTCAGAGACGCATCGGAAGCGTAAAATGGCTATGTCTTTTGAAGACTTAATAGATGAATTAAATAAGTTTAATTCAATGGGGCGTGGCTTGGATGGGTCAGCCAAAGAGGGTCTCCATCCTCCTTGCTTGGCCGGCCACAACAAAGGGAGAGAACCAAGTTTTTAGCTCAATTTATAAAATAAACCAAGTGTGGTTTGTTTTATAAAATTATGGATGATATAAATTTTTATATAATAAACCAAGGTTTGGTTTTTTTTCATGGAAATTAAAATGAACCATGGATTGGTTTATTTTATTTTATAAAATCAATCATGGATTGATTTACCATGATAAGAAAATTTATTCCATAAGAAAAAAGAGACTTGGTTGATTTTTATCATGAATTAAAAAATAATAAAACTTGGCATGATGGAATAAGTCATAGAAAATTTATTCCATAAGAAAAAAGAGACTTAGCGGTTGAGAGGCCACTATATAAAGGACCCAAGGCAAGGCTTGAAAATCAATCGAAGTATTCTTGCCTGGGCTCTCTCCCTCTCCTCCCTTCTTCCTCTTGGCCGGCCACAAGGCTCTTCTCCCTTCATCTTGCCGTGAGCACAAGGAGAAGCACCGAGGCGACGAAGTTCTTCCATTGGGACGATCTTCCTCTCCAGCCATCATCACCTTGGGATTGGGCGCAAGTCATCTTCCTCCTTCTCGCCGGAATTGTGATTCCGGCCAACCTTGGTAGTGAGTTTTTTCGATGTGATTACTTCTCTCTTGGTTTTTCTTGTCGGATTCTCGGAGAATCTAGTAGTTCTAGAGAACACGAATCTCGTGGCTTTGTGAAGTCATCCCGAAGATACTCGGCGTGGACGCGAATAGAGGCGGAGCTTTCGAGGGATGCTTACGGTTGGATCTCGTCCCTTCCTTCGAGTTACGCGAGATAATAAGTAAATTAGTTTACCTTTCTGCAAAATTTTAAATATAAGATCATGTCTACACAAGATAAAGTTATATGCTTAGATGTGTGGTTAAATAATTTGAGAAATTATTTATGCTAAACCTTCCGCTGCACGTAAATAATTTTAAAATTACGAACCCGCATCCATGTCAACATGCACCCGGTCCCAACAGAGTCCACCAACTGATCTATCTGAGGCAGGGGGTAGCAGTATTTCGGGTTGGCTTTGTTTAGGTCCTGAAAGTAGATGCAAACTCGCCATTTGCCCCCAAGCTTGGGGACAAGGACCACATTGGCCAGCCAGGCTGAGAACTAGACTTCTCTGATGTGCCCAGCTTTTAACAGCTTCTGAACTTCACCCCGAATAGCCCTATCCTACTCAGGGGAAAAATACCTCCGCCTATGCTTCATGGGACGGGCCTCCGGTGTAACATGTAGGCGATGCATGGCCAGCGCCGGGGGGACCCCTTTAATCTCATCAGTGGACCAAGCGAACACATCTTTATGGTTTCGTAGGCACTCGACGAGGCGGTTTCTTACTTCTGGTGTGAGGTCAAGGCGATGCGCGTGCTTCCCCCTCCGAGATTAGGATGGATCTGTACCTCCTCACTCTCGACGTCCCTTCGTTCCTGCTTGGGTCCTTCATCTTCTCGTGGATGGGCGAGGTCCTCCGGCCAGACCCTTTGAAGAATGAAGACCTCCTCCGCCCGAGCACTAGGCTGTTCCTCCACTTCCGCCATCGATGCTCCCTCAGGTGTTTTGTTAGTTTCCCACAGACGGCACCAAATTTGTTTCGGAAGGAGTCATCGATGATGGCCAGTCGCTCAGGTTCTACCCACGTGGAAATTGCTACGTCGGGGAGGAACTTGGGGTCCTGCGAAGTTAACACAAGCATTAGGGGACATGCCGGCAGGGGTCCGGCCGAGTCCACTCCGACGCTCAAGTTAGTAGGTCGTCCGAAGAGTAGTGGTAGTGAGAAAGAAAGACAGTATGTAGAATGAGAGAGCGTAACCCCCGTACCAGAGGGGTTGGCCTAGCTTTTATACCGATGACGACAGCATAGACGTGGCCCTCGATTGGTGCCACATATCTGATACATAAGCCACGTCCCCCTCCTCTTTCGGTGTCTATGGGATATCCTTTAAAACGGTTTGCACCGTTATGCTTATGCCCGTTTCGAGATTCAGGGGTCGTGAAGATCTTTCAGGACGGGGGTGCTTATCCGTACCTCGAGGGAGGGGTTAGTGTCTAAGGTCAGTTGTTGCGGGGACTCCACCCCCCGAGGAGAGCTCGGGGTTTTCATGTGCCATAGCTCCTGATGAGCTCTCGGGAGCTAACCTACCGGGGTGCTCCCGAGAGGGATCTTCAGTTGTCCTTCCCGGGCGCGTCACCCTCTGGGATTCTCGAGACCCAAGAAGGAGGGTCGTCTCAACCTACCGTTGTTGTGTCGGGCAACCTCTTCATCCTTCGTCGTGGTCGGGGCTCATTCAACCCTATCCTGCTCTCGGGACCCAATCTCTCGGGGCAAGCTCGGGGGGATCTTCTGGCCTACTGTTCTGGGCGAATCTTCGAGGAAGATCCCTTGGCCCGGGCAGGAGAGTCTTTCCGATTCGAAGTGTCTCGTCCTTCAGCTTCTTCATCTCACATGCCCGCCACAGGCTTATTCAACCCTATAAAATACCTTTATTTTACTCTTTGAAAAACTTTGGTCTAACTAGTTTAGGATGTGGCGAGGTAGCTTCGGCTAGTTCCACTTACCTAGGCCAAGCTTCCCTAACGTACTATCATCTCGCCCCACCCTGGTACTAGGTTAGGCAAGTATCAACTAGTCTTTTTCCCATCTAACCGTTCTAAATCATGCATAAAATTAAACATGAATGACATGACAAATATTTAAGAAAAATAGGCAAATGCATGAACATGACATTTATGCATGATTCAATCAAGTCAAAGCATTTTTAATTAAGTTTCTAATAATGTATCAAATTCCTGATTTGATACATATCGTGTGACCCCGCGAATATGTCAACCCACTTTGACATATTTATTGTTATTTAGTTGGAGATTTCGGTTGGGTAGGATTTTATTTAATTTCACAATTAAGGGTATTTAATTGGAATTTTAGTTCATGGATTGAATTTGAATTAAGAATTGAATCGTTAAATAATTTAAGATTTTAAGTTAACTACAAATAAGAGTTAATTAAAGTTTATGATGTTACAGATTAATTTACGTTAAGGTTGAAGTTAAAGTTTAAGAATTAATTAAGGTAAAAATTGTTAAGAATTAATTAGGGGTAATATTGTTAAGAATTAATTAGAGTTAAAAAAATTAGAGTTAAAATAATTAAGGATTTATTAGAGTTAAAATTAATTAAGAATTAATTAGAATTAAAATAATAAATAATTAATTAGAATTAAAATAATTAAGGATTAATTGGAGTTAAAATTAATTAAGAATTAATTAGAGTTAAAATTAATTAAGAATTAATTAGAATTAAAATTAATTAAGGATTAATTGAGGTTGTTAAGATTTATTTTGATTTAAGTTATCAATTAGATTTCAAAAGTTCTGGGTTAAATAATAGTTGTGGGTCTAACTGCATCATTTCCATTAATTCAAAGAGTTCTCAATCACCTACTATTTCTTTTTTATTTAATTTTTCAAGTTTATCTAACATTTCTGCTTTGTTTGAATTTTTGTAGACCTTGTTAAATGTAGCCTTGATTCTAAGAAATTGATTTTCATTATTGTATTCATCTTCATCCTTAGGGTTGAATTCAGAATTTAAAATTTCATCATTATCCTCATAATAGGTGGAGTAATTTGCAGGACTACTAATTAATATTTCATAATTAACTTCAAGATTATCCAAAAAATTAATAATTAAATCATCATTATTATCTGTAGTTTTATCTTTAATATCCTCAGAATTAATTTCAGAAATATCAGAATTAATAACAGTTTCATGATTATCCTAAAAAATATTGTCATTCTTAATATTATCATAAATATTAGAAATTAAAGGATAATTATTTTTAATTTCATCATTATCAGCAATATTATGAGAAATGGCAATTAAAGTATTATTATCCTTAATATTATCAGATAAAATATTGGAATTAATTCTAAAAATTATTGCACTGATATTAAAGATTAAAGAATTAATATCTGATATTTTACTATTGTCTGCATTTGGTAATTGGTCATGCAATATATTAAGTTGATTATGCAAAAAGTCTATTTTATTAGAAAAATTATCTAACTTATCAGCATGCTTGAAAAACTGTGTAGGAATTTCAGAAATTTTAAAATTATTGCAATAATTGACTTTCCGTACCTTGGTCAGACACTGGTTCTTGTAGCGTCCGTACCTTTGACATCTGAAACATCTGATATGGATCATGACCCTCCGGACACCAGGCGCTGGTACCTCCTTTGCCGCCGGTTGTGATGATCGAGTCATACGAGTAGAACACTTATTTTTATAGTGTCCTCTTGTAGGGTATTGCTTGGTGGGTTTCCTTAGCGAATACCTGGTCGATCCGAGAGACCTCTCCACGTCTACGGATTAAAAATTAATCCAAGTGGTGACCCGTCAACCATCGACCGTCTCGTGCCGTAACGAATGATCCAAATTACAACTTAGCCAATTACCAAAATTGGCCTTGTAATTTGCTCGATCATTCGACCGCGGAAAGGGCGACGAGTTGATCGCCGACTTTTGTGTTTATGGTCGGGGTCCAGTTAACAATTTATTCATTAAGATTCGGAATCAAAATAATAAACTATCAAATATAAAATGGCGAGACTAATGATCATGGCACATAAAAGACAAAAGGAAATACAAAGGAGCGTAGGGAAAGATATACCTTTCCGATCACCTCGCGGTCTTGTATGTTATGTCCTTCCCTTCGCGGAAGTCGTATGGGCGACGATCTACCGCGATCCGAGATCACCAAGAGCTCCAAACAGTCCTATCTTCTAGCCGACCAAAACCCTAGTCCCTAGGGTTTGCGCCGCCGGCCTCCTTCCCTATCCCTTTGCACCGCCGACCGCCGGAGCCGACTCCAAGCCCTCCGGACTAGCAGCACACCTCAAGAGGAAGGTGAAGAAGAAGGAAATAGAGAACCTTCTTCCTTACCCAAAAGAGCCGACACTCTCCTCCTTCTCCCTTGCGGCGTCGCCCAACCATCACTTGCGACACCCTCCACCGCCCGTTGGCCTCTCCTCTCTCGCCGCCGATCACCACAAAAGGGAGAGGACACCTCTCCCTTGTCCTTGTAGCTGCTGGCTGAGAGTTGGTGGTGGGAGGAGGAACAAAAGAAGAGGACAAGTCTCCTCTTCCTTGCGCCGGCCACAAGCCCTAGGAGAGAGTGAGAAGAGAGATGAGAGGAGAGATGCCTAGGGTGTCAACTATTGGATTAAGCCTTGGTTTCTTGATCTCATAGGGTATTTATAGGGCTAAGGTAGGGACCAAGAGGAGAAGTTGGTTCTTGGCCCACTAATAGATCTAAATTAAACTCCCTCACCAACCCCCATATTTTCATATGGGCTCCACATATTACGAGTCATCCATCCCCCCGTGTTTAAGATCTCGTATGCCTGTTAATTAATTAAACTACTGACAATTTAAATTAATTAACTTTTGGATCCTTGATTAGTACCACTCAACCTTGAAGGATCGTCTAGGCATGCTAGAGGGGGGTGAATAGCACTTTTTCGGATTGGATCTCTACAAATTTGTAAGCGCAGCGGAAATAATATGCAAATGAAAACAAATACAATGCTAACACTTATCGTTTACTTGGTATCCACTCAGATGGGTGACTAGTCCAAGGATCCACGCCGCGACCACCACTTTTCACTATCGAAAACACTCCTTGAGGTGGAGAAACCTTTATAGTCAATCTTCCTCTTTTCAGAATATAGTAGAATACAAGAGAGGAAGTGGAAAACACTCTTCAAATGAGCAGCACTTCGACACTGTACGGAACCGTACCGTGCACGTGCAAAAAGGTGCTCCTTTTATAGGTGAACAGGACAAACTCGCAATCTGTCCAGCCCCGCACCAGTCGACTGCCCCAAGGGCAGTCGACTGGTCTAGCATTAATTGCTAGCCAACGGCTAGATTTCGGGGTATACCAGTCGACTATCCCATGGGCAGTCGACTGGTCCGATGCCAAAAACTTTCTGTGGGTTTTGGCAGTCGACTGCCCCATGGGCAGTCGACTGCCCTGCCTCACAGCTCAGCTCCAGCCACTCCAGACCTTCTCCTTCGCGTATGCCTTCAAGTCTGCTCCCTTAGCTTGCCTCATGAAGTCCTCTTCCTCTGGCTATCGTCCCTCGGATGCGCACGCAAGCCTTCCCTTGGCATGCCTCCATGTCACCCTTCACGTGTGCCCTTGAAGTCCACTTCCCGACTTGTCCTTGGAGCTCTCCTCCCTCGACTCTCGTACCTCGGATCTGTCCAACATGTGTGATTATCCAAGTACTGCAAACTCAATCACACACATCAAATACAACATAACACTCTAACCTTAAACAAATTCAACCACACACATCAAAACCATGATCTTCCAATAATTTAAGGGTCGAATGCCACAACAATCTCCCCCTTTTCGATGCGTGACAATATGTTTAAGTTAGAGATAAATAACAGCCACAATAACAATAGCAAAAGATAGCAATTGAAAAAGTATGAGACATAGTAACCCTAAGAGGTAACCTCCCCCTTAACCTATGTCTTCTCCCCATTTTCAATTCCAATCATAATCCAAGTTAAGTTTCCACTTAACACTCAACAATCTTAAAAATGTAAGACATATCAGAACCTATGATGTAACCTCCCCCTTAATCCATGTCTTCTCCCCATTTTTTAATCATTCAAGGTTTAAGTGAAAAGGAAACCCTTAAACCATCCATTTCAAGTTAAAATTCTAACTTAAACCACTCATTCTCCCGCTTTGACACCATCAAAGTGATTGCCACAAGCAACCCAAAACTAGAGCATCAAAAGTGAGAATAATGGATTTCTGAAATTTCTCAAAGCAGTTGAAAAACACACGTGCCAGTCGACTGCCCATGGGGCAGTCGACTGATACGCCATCAGTCTGAATTTTCAGCTATTCTGCCAAATTTCAGAAACTCCAAAAAAATTCCAAAAATTGTAAAATTTTGCATACATGTTTGAAATGATATACTCTATCAGGGAAAAATATTAGTCCATATAAAATTTCAAACATGCATGACTTTTGATAAAAATCCAAAAACCTTGAAAACCACTACATTTTGTATCACCCTTTCAATCTAATTTTGCAATTTTGTAACTTTCAAAAGTATGGCAAAGTATATAAAGCATAAAATTGTTTTCAAAGGTTTAAAATGTCCAACTATGATCTTTGGACAAAGTGTCCATTGATTAAACACTTGTCTTCCCCATAGTTGGTCTATTTTTCATATTTTGATACTTCTAATGGTCCAACTATGTGCCACAAGCACAAGTGAGCCAAATGTATCATCCTAATGGATCAAGCACCCTTTTTCAAAGCTAATATCTCCATGTTCATCCTAAACTTCCACAAAACACATTCCAAGACCTCTTCTTAAGGATGTAAACTCCGATTCGGGAAGAGGCTTGGTAAAGATGTCGGCTAGGTTTGACTTTGATTCAACATAGTGTAGTTCTATGTCTCCCCTTGCCACATGGTCTCTAATGAAGTGATGTTTCACTTCAATGTGTTTTATCATAGAATGGTGAACCAGATTTTTGGTCAAATTGATTGTACTTACATTATCACACAAGACTTTGACCTTTGTGTAAAGTAACTCATAATCTTATAAGGTGTGCATGATCTAAAGGAGTTGGGAAACACACCCACCCATTGCCACATATTCTGCTTCCGTTGTTGATAGAACAATGCATGGTTGTTTCCTACTACTCCATCTAACTAAGGAAGACCCAAGGAATTGACACCCTCCACAAGTGCTCTTCATATCTAGCTTACAACCCGCATAATCAGAGTCGGTGTATCCAATTAGATCAACACTAGGGGTTCTAGGATACCAAAGTCCGACATTGAGGGTACCTTTCACATATCTTAGGATCCTCTTAACTACAACCAAATGGGACTCTTTGACATAAGATTGGTACCTATCACACATACCTACCGCAAAAAGTATGTCGGGTCTACTAGCGGTTAGGTATAGGAGGCTACCAATCATGCTTCTGTATTGTTTAGAGTCTACCGTTTTCCCTTCAAGGTCACTATCCATTTTCACAATGGTTCCTATGGGTGTAGATGCTACCTTAGCATTTTCTAAACCAAATTTCTTTAACATTTCCTTAGCATATTTGGTTTGAAAAACATGTGTACCTTCATTAGTTTGCTTAACTTGAAGACCTAAAAAGAAGGTCAACTCTCCTACAAGACTCATTTCAAATTCATCTTCCATACACTTGATGAATTCTTGTACGAAGTCATTATTTGTTGACCCAAAAATGATATCGTCTACATAGACTTGGGCAATAAATATGTCCTTGTCCTTGGATTTTAGGAACAATGTAGGGTCAATTGTTCCTCTCCTAAACCCCTTAGACACTAGAAATGAAGAAAACCTCTCATACCAAGCATGGGGAGCTTGTTTCAATCCATATAAGGCTTTTCTTAATTTGAACACGTGTCTTGGATAGTTAGGGTCCTCAAACCCTGGGGTTATTCTACATAGACCTCTTCCTTAATGACCCCATTTCGGAATGCCGACTTCGCATCCATTTGGTGGAGTGTAAAACCCATGTGAGCGACATAGGCTAGTAGAATTCTAATTGATTCTAACCTAGCTACGGGGGCATAAGTCTCATCATAATCTAGTCCCTCAACTTGGTTAAACCCTCTAGCTACCAATATAGCCTTGTTGCTAGTGATTTTACCATGGTCATCCAGTTTGTTCCTAAAGACCCATCTTGTGGTTACAATGGTGCAATCATTGGGCCTAGGAACTAACTCCAAAATTTCACTTCTCTCAAATTGATTTAGCTCTTCTTGCATAGCTAAAACCCAATTAGCATATCCCAATGCTTCATCAATGGACTTGGGTTCCAATTGGGAGATTAAAGCTATTTGACTAGTTTGATCCCTAAAATAGGACCTAGTCCTTACTCCTTGAGTGACATCACCCACTATTTGGTCAATATAGTGATCATGGTGATGTCTCAAGGGCCTAGAGGTTGTGGGTTCATTTACTCCTTCTTCCTCATCCTCTAGGGTACTTCTTACTCCCCCTTGATCATTGCCCTCAAAATATAGGTCTTGAATTCTTTGGGCAAAGGGTTGGACCTCTTCTATATCCTTATCAATTGAGGCTTTTCTAGGGTACTATTTGTTTCATCAAACTTAACATTTGAGGACTCCTCAATCACTTTTGTCCTCTTGTTATAAACTCTATAACCTCTACTAGTCAAGGAGTACCAAACTAGAATTCCTTCATCGGCTTTTGACTCAAACTTCCTTAGGTCGTCTTTGGTATTTAAGATGTAGACTTTACATCCAAAAACCCTAAAATAGTGAACTTGTGGTACCCTTCCATTCCATAGTTTAAAAGGTGTTTTTCCTTGTAATCTATGTACCAAAATCCGATTTTGAATATACCAAGCGGTGTTAACCACTTCGGTCCAAAAATAGCTAGGAAGGGAGTATGCATTAAGCATAGTCCTAGCAGCTTCTTGTAGGGCTTGATTTCTCCTCTCAACTACCCCATTTTGTTGAGGAATCCTTGGGCATGAAAATTCATGTTTGTACCCATTTTCAGCACAAAATTGTGTGAAACTTACGTTTTGGAACTCCCCACCGTGGTCACTCCAAATTCGGTTTATTTTGATTTGTTTTTCATTTTCTACCCTTTTACTAAATCCTATAAAAATCTCTAGGGTATCATCCTTATGTTTCAAGAAATAAACCCATGTAATCCTAGAAAAATCATCTACTATGACTAGGCAATAGTTACTCCCTACAAGTGAGGGAGTGCTATGGCAATCAAATAAATCTATATGCAAAAGTTCTAAAAGTAAAGAAGTAGTGGATAGGGTTTTACCTTTGTGTGATGCTTTTGATTGCTTACCCTCTTGGCATGCATCACACAACTTGGTCTTCTCGTACTTGATCATTGGTAGCCCCTTTACCAACTCTTCCTTGGCCACTCTTGCAATGCTCCTCATGTTGACATGTCCAAGTCTCCGGTGTCACAATCATCCTTCTTCTTCTTTGGACATGTAACACTTAGCAACATTGCTAGTAGCATAAGTAAGATCAAGATAATATAAATTTGCTTCTCTAAACCCTTCTAATATGATAGTATTTGATTCATTATGCCTTATTATACATTTCCTAGCATGAAATTCAACTCTAAAATCGGTATCACATAATTAACTCACACACTTAATAAATTGAACTTCATATCTTTGATTAGAAGTACCTTATGTATAGAAATGGTGGAAGATACCTCAATTGTGCCCCTACCAATGATTTTCAACTTTCCACTATTCCCAAAGGAGACCGTCCCTTCTCTTAAGTAGCTAATAGTGATGAATTTGCTCACATCCCCGGTCATGTGTTGAGCATTCACTATCTACTATCCACATAGTTGAGGCCTCCTAACCTTAACCTTCTTCAACACGAATCCATTCGGCAACGCAAACTACAGAGCAGTTCAACAAGCTTAAACCTATCCCCCTAATGGATCACTGC
>JAGFNQ010000944.1:95862-500791 GCA_024364735.1 Boesenbergia rotunda
ACTGTTCAGTGATCAGTCTACAAACTGATTGCATCGAACTAAGTTGTCTCTTTATAATAGGAGGAAAAAACAAGAAGAAATTTTTATTGTGTTAAAAGTTGAAGGACAATTTTGAAGAAGTTTGAATTGAGGAGAATCTTGTTCATCAAAGCTTGCTAAGTTTTACTGAGAACTACTGACAAAGATCATTCTGTAGAGGAATGAACATAAAAAAAAAGAGCTCATTGAACAGAGCAAATATATAATTTATGGATCAATGAATCAAATTAAACCACCAAGAAATGGTGAGGAAGAATTCGAAACAGAAGCATGGAGAAATGCTGCAAGTTATTAAGCATTCACCCTGTACACAGCAAAGGATCAAGATTCAGTAAGATGATCTTGGACGAGTTATGGCTTCGGAGCAGGGGACTTGGCCGGCGGCGTAGGGCTTTCCTCCGCCGGCCCCTGCTCGACGTCGAGCTCCCTCGGGATGAAGGAAGAGGGGCCGGCGCCGGCGCCGGCCCACCTCCCCTGGCTCCATAGTCTTCGCAAGGAACGGAACGTTGTTGACACCGGCGACCTCAGCTCCTCCGGCGCCGCTCTGCTCGGCGGCAACGGAGAGGTTTGAGGCCCGAGGCCGTCGACGGCGTTCCCCGGGATCTCGATCACCAGAACCCTTTCGTTAACCCGGTCTTGCCCGCCCCAAATTAGCACATTGGTGGGAAACGCCGTCGGAGTGGCCTCCGGCGGAGGCGGATCGAGGAGCGACTCTGTTCTCGGGGAGGAGGGTTCGCCGGCGACGACGGCGCAGCGGCAGAGCGGGCAGGTGGCGTGGGAGTGGAACCACATGTCGATGCACTGGAGGTGGAAGCCGTGGCCGCACTTGGGGAGCACCCGAGCTTCCTCTCCATCAGCGAGCTCGGAGAGGCAGACCGCGCACTCGAGCCCGCCGCCGTCCTTGAAATCGGCGGAGCGGTAGATGGTGGCGGGGAGGGAAGCGAGGGCGGCGGGGTCGAGTCCGCGGCGCGTGGAGGCGGGGCGGAGGTCGGAGGCCGTGAAGACGAAGCGGGACCCGGCGCCAGAGCGGTCGTAGCGGAGATAGCGCTTGGCGTAGAGGTAAAGGAAGAAAACGAAGACGACGACCATGAAGAGGAAGATGACGGCGGCCACCAAGATCTCGCTGCTGATCCTGACGACGGGGGAGTTGGTGGAGCCGTCGCCGCCGTCGCCGCCCATCGCCTGTTCAACCGTCGCTGACAGTGAGAATTGATGCGAAAGAATGAAGTGCCAATAGAATTCTGTAGAGATCCAAACAGAGTCTTTAAAGAGGAAGGCGGATTTGGTGGAATTGCTCGACGGTGGGCCGGAGAGGCGGCGGTCTACGAAGCGCAAGGATTTCGACTTGGATTCGAAGTGTCCTGCTGACGTGTCAAGCTTGCTTGGATTGACTTCTCACGTGCATCCGGCGAACTCGCGGTTCGGGATTTCGCACGCCGGCGGCGGTGTTAAAAACTTTGGTCCGCAAGGTTTGCTGAATATAAACATAAAGATAAATATTTAGTTTATTAAAATTAATTTAATTTGATCGATATATCAATTGTATCTCGTCATTTTTAAAATTCTATCTTTCTACATGGAACGTGTTTTCTGCATGCATGAAATTAGAAGGAAAAAAGCAAACAGGAAAATCAATAAAAATAAAGTAAACTTGATTTTACTACATCAAGGTGGATCCTATAACCGTCTTTGTTGTTTCTTTCGGTCCACGTCTCTTTTTGCCGTGTTGACTTGCACAATCACGAGTCAGCCATTTTGCCTTTCCGTGTGCCATTCCGTGAGTAATCAGTGCACCTACCACGAAATTTCATTGCGTTGCATCAGTAGACATAAGCTAATCATTCTAAGATACCTTGATTTGATAGGTCTTTGTTGACTTGACAAAGCTTTGCCTTACAATTAATAACGACTGGGTTGGCGTGCAAGACATGGTCACAGGGGAATGAGCACTGAATGAAGAGAATATTTTCAATCGACACTAATGAATCAACTAAATAGCCATCCAATATCAGCATACTTGATTCAACTATTATTCGGAACGAGGAACAACAAATTGAGAAGACAGACAAGGTAAACACCGGCAAAAATGAAAAGAACTTAGATATTGATGCGGTTGAGGAGTTACATGCCAACTTCAATCTGAAATCTAACAAGGAAGCTTCATTTCCACTTCACAATTGCTGAACCCCAAGTCAGCCCAGCACCAAAACCGGCCGTAGCAATGGTATTCCCAGGCTGAACCTTTCCGCTCCGAACAGCCTCATCCAATGCCAGAGGAATGGAGGCAGCGCTGGTGTTCCCGTAGTTTGCCAAATTCGATATGATTTTGTCAGAAGGTATATCTAGACGGGTAGAAACAGCATCTATGATCCGCTGATTTGCCTAACAAGGGATTGTTGCCAAATGGTGAGCATCTGGTGTAAGGTGAGAACACGGAAGGAGTTCAAATGCTTACCTGATGAAGTAGTAACCAATCGATACTTGAAGTGGAAATGCCAGCCTCATCCAGAGCGGCTTCAATAGACTGAGGTACGCAGCGAACGACAAAGCGGAAAACCTCCTTACCATTCATTTCGATACAAGAAAAAGATTTCTTCTTTGGAGGGAACAGAGGAGCACCATTCGTGCTTGAGGTGATCTCCATTCGCTCATCTCTTGCTAGAACACTTAGTTGCCTGCAATAAAACTCTATATCCGTTGAATTGGGTGGAATTAATGGCGGCGTCAAAACAAAAATCATGAGTTTAGGCAGCACCTTTGGCCATGGCCATCACTGTGTACGTCAAAACCAAGCAAACCATCTTCATCACTACTGCATGCCTGCAAATTACAATAAGGCAAACGTAAGCTATTTCTTAAATATGATATAATTTCAAACAAACTTTATTAGCATTACTTTCAAATTGTTTTCCTTTTGTCCCAATGGCACAACTATCACAGACAGTTGAGATGGCCCCAGAATGCCAGTTGTTATTAGCATAGAGACTCAGACTGATTCAGTATACAAAGCATCAACTAATTGTTGTGGCATAGTCAGAGAATATACCAGGAAACAAAGAAAGATGACATGAAACAATAGCTTATCTTTATCTCTTTTCAAAAAATTGTTCTCAAATCTGCATGCAAATCTAAGGTAACTATTAAATTGTGCATCAGGAAGCAATGTCTTGCAGCATTTGATAATGAATGCAAAGTTGGATTAAGAATTCTGCAAGAAACAGATAGAACTACTAAGGAGAGTTAAGACTGAGTACAAAGAAAAGCCTACGTTCTATCGAATTTGCTTTGCCTTCTATTTTGGATGTGTAAATACTGCTATATTCCAGTACTGCAATTAGGTCTCTTATACCTGGACTAACAAAGCACCAGCAGCATCACCAAAAAGTATGCAGGTGCCTCGGTCTGTCCAGTCCACATATCGAGAGAGAGCATCTGCACCAATCACCAGGATATTCTTAAACCCGCCACCTGCAGCATAAGTGGAATGGTCAGTCCTACAAGCAATGGCGATTCAAAGTAGATATGGTATAAAATAAAGAGGCGGACCTTTAATGAAGCGGGTAGCAGTGATTAAGCCCACAACAAACCCACTACATGCAGCTGTTATGTCAAAGGTCCATGCACTTTTACACCCCAAGTCTCTCTGAACCTGAACAGGAGTAAATAAGCATGTTATTGAGTAAAGAAGCTTGTTGTCTAAACATCAAGACGATGGAATATAAATAGAAAATAGTATTGGTATTTATAACTTGAGGAGTTAAACTACTATTTGCAGCATGTTAAACAAAAAACTTGCACTGAAAATATTTTTTAAAAAAATCAATTCTCCAAGGAAAGAACAGAAGAGAAACCACAAAAATGAGCAAATATATTCTTGATTGAGAAAATGGCAAGAAAAAAGATGTTAGATGAATTTATATACCTACATATATAATGAATGAATTTATAATACAAGATACTGTGAGACAATCATGCAAACTTTTATCATTATATGAAACCTTCAGCAGGTCTTAGCATGGTAGAATTCAGGATTGTATGACGTCTCTTGATATCTCATAGTATCACCATGCATACAAGAAAATCATCGTGATCTATGATATATGACTTCCCATAGTAGAAGTTGGCATATCAGTAGGTAAAAATCCAATAGGTATATGGAGTTTTTTTTTTCAAGGTCTAAATGAGGAATTGATCCCTTCTCGACATGGGGGATAGCATCCTGGTGTCTAACTGCTTGGGATAGCAAGTTGGTGGAATTGATATTTGGTGTTTTCAAGACAGTCACATAAAAAGAAACATAGGGTGACTTAAAGTGCACCTGTAAGGGTGGCAAATCAAATGCACAGAAACAGGCGTTAAGACAATCCAAGCCAAAGGTATCGAGATCCAATTCTTTGTCTAAATGAAGAAAGTTTCAGAGAACCATTATAAAACAACTGGTTAACCTGGCCACCAGATCCAAAAAGATCATCAGGAGTGGATGAGCACATAATGATAAGATCAACTTCTCCAGCATCTACTTGAGCCATTTCAAGAGCCCCATTTGCTGCCTCCACAGCCAAGCTACCCAATGTTTCATTTCCTGTCAAGAAATTCATCATCATACAAGCAAAGAGGTGAATTATAACAATAGAGATAGACAAAAGGCTATTATGTCAGTTTCAATTGCATCGGATGATGCCTAAACATAATTTTCAAGGGAAAAGTGGTTGATTGTTAAGTGTATTGATAACTTGATATTCTTTAGACTCTGGCGGAGCGCCAAAATATAATACAATGACGTCTGATAATTTTTTTACACGGAACTAATGTATAGAAGAGTAAAATTACACATAAAAAATCATAAATAATACATTAACATAATTTACTATCTGTTTAATTACCTGAAAGAATTCGTCTGTTGCGAATCCCTGTCCGAACAGAAACCCATTCATCTGAGGTGTCAACAATTTGTGCAAGATCATCATTGGAAACAATAAGCTTAGGGACAGCTGATCCACATCCAACAAGTTTTGAACCCATTCCAACAACCCTGCAGTGTTCAATTATCAACCATTTTTTGTTTCTCTTTAGCCTATATACATGATAATTTTCAGGTATGCATTGACAATTCATACTAAAACAGTTGTTGGCATTCCAGGAGAAAGTTATAAACTTTGCATTTAGGGAAGCTTCTAATCCAACCACAAGCCATTGGTTGGAGAATCGTCCATATATACCTTGAAACTAATTTGATGATAATTTTCAAAGAACATTTTCAGAACAATTATTTACAAAACCAATCTCATCATAAGTTATGAGTTGGCAACTTCATTTCATTTGCAATTAAACATGTACGCCCGCTCGATTCCTACTTTTTCAAGGCAACTGCGGAAACCCAATTACCAAGGAAGAAGCACCAATTTTGTAATGTCGAGAGGGTGCTCGTGAAGCTAGAAACCGAATCAACATAAAGACACTTCAACTCTACATGCACCAACGAAGTGAAAAGAAGACATACTACCTTGGGCGCATCGACCTAGGCGAGGCAGATTCGGGAACGCGGGCCTCGACCCCAGCCTCGGCTGCGGCCCGACACCTAAGCGGCATCCATTTGAGGGGTCTGGAGAGGTCCCAAAGAGCCATCTTTTTCCCCCGGAAGAAGTGCACCGGCGGGGATGCGAGCCCCAGCGCGTTAGCCATTCGTCCAATCGACGACGCGACAAGGAAGGGGAGACACGGAGGGAAGCGAGGCGATGTTCGACGACCTCAGAGGAGGAGGCGAGTGGAATGGAGATTTGAAGCGCGCGCCATCGAAGATAAAAGGAGAGGCTCGAAGAAAGATCCGCCCCCAGATTTTGATTCCTCCGCTCGCCCTCTGCCTCTCTCGCTTCGGCGGAAACCAAGAGCTTCGATATCTCCGACGGCGATGTGGACAGTGGAACTGCGGAAGCAGGTGGAGACCCTAGAAGAGCGGTCGTCCGTTCGCCTGTCTCCAAGGAGTCACCGAGCGCGAAAAGGTAGCTTTGTTTTACTCATTATGCACGTAGGGTCCCCAGAGAAATCAACCCATCGACTCGCCCCAGTTGTTTCTCATTTTCGGCTCGTCAAATCGTGAATTTGGTGGCTGGAGTGAGTCACGGGATCCCAAATCGGAAAGGGGCTACGTTTCCACGGGACGACGAGTCCACGGCTGTGACGTAGCGAAGTCAATCTCGATGATGGGGCGCGTATTCGTTAGCTCGAGTCGAACCCAGTCGAACACTCGACGTGAATCTATTTAACCATCTCATAACCGGTTCAGGGCGGAAATACTTGTGGCACGTAATTTTCTACGCTTTAGGACTATTTAGTGGAATACAAAGAAAATTTATCATTTTTTTAAAACTTTTATTTATAGATATATACATACGTAGAACAGCGCGATAATGCATATCGTAGCGTGGCTGACGATTAGCCCAGGCATCATTTTTTTCCCCTTTTTTTAAATTTATTTTAATAAATAATTTGTTAAATAATTCGTTCTTATAATATATCATTATATCTCGTCTAAAATTTATTATTCTAGAATTATGACTCAAGAAAAACTTAAACCCTATAAAAATTTTTTTATTAACTTAAACTCATTCACTGCAACTTAATTCTAAATGTTAAAATTTTAAACCCTAAATATAACTAAAAAAATTTTAAAAAAACTTTTGACCAAATGAATCCCAGGCACCTGTCAATATATACAGCCGTCTGTGATTGTATACAAGCGCTTTCAGTCGATAGAGCATGCGGCGTGGCAGCCGCAATATATAGTATTTTTGTTATTATAATTTTTTTTCTCTTTTTCTTATTACTTGATTTGCTTAACCAAGCCCCTGGGCTATGGTGCAGTGAAAGGGTGATTAGTTATCATTTCAGGTATTCATGGTTCGATCCTCAACTACGACATATTTTATAAAAACTTTTCTCCAAATGGGGCACGAACTCTAGGACGTTGGTCTTCTAGACCGTCAGTCGTGAGTACTTCCCGATTTATCCTGACGGACGGTGAAAAACTTTCGTCGGACGGGGCCGGTCATCCGAGATTGAAAAAACCTCGTTAATTATTTTTTTGATTTGCTTAACCAATCACAGCTCCTCTTCCTCTTTTATCTAAGTTATCATTAAATTGTTCCCATCGGACAGATTGATGACTAACGTATAAGGTATCATCATCATAAAGTTTGGAGATCAAATCCTGACAAAATCAGATATTTGTCCTCCCTTATGCACTAGTCACTATCCTGGCTAATAATTACCGTGATTTATCTCCTCTATATTAGTCTTAAGACGGATTAGTAAGAGCGCTGGATAAACGAATGGTCTTTTATCACTAACTAGGTGTGATTGTAATAACAAGATGTATTTTTAAAAAATCAAGCACACTTATGAGAATCGAATTATTAGTGAAATTGAGACGTTACATCATAGACCATCATGCTTTCTAAATTCATAGCATTCGAAAACCACTCAGTCATCCATCGTCGCGCACAGATGAGGTGTGCAAGCTAACAATTTCACCTATTCTAAACAGAATCCTAGAAACAATGTAGCATACAAGCTTGTGGTTACGACTGACGAACATAAATGTTCCCATTCCATTCCTTTCACCAAAATAAATGATTCTCCATTACTTTGACATTTACCTGTAAAAGTGTTTTTTTTTCCAATTATTAGTCATTTCGGTTCTACACTATCTGAGCAGATGTTATTAATTAGAGCTGGCAATTTTATATTTCTCGAAACTATCGAGTTCTTCTAGAGTTTGAAAACTGAAACGTGGTTTAACTAATGAAATTAAATCGATTGTATCGTGCCTGACGTAAATGCTCTCTGCTAATAGCAGTTGGCTTAATGAATTCCATGTTTGAAACTGCACTCAAAAGAATGGGTCCAGATAAAAGAAGACACCAGGTGCAGATGACCAAGAATGTCCCTTTCAGTTTTTCCTTGGTGGCACGGCATACAACAACAATCAGTATGCAAATTATAACCTTAAAAAACTATAATCTTTGTTTTCTTCGAGTCTTCTCCACAGCTCATTCTGTGCTAGTTGATTGGTGTCTTAAATGCATTATTCAATCTTGATAATTAACAATAGATGCAGTTAGTTGACCTTAATTAGCAGAGAGTTTGAGCAGATCTCTCCCTGCCAATTGGAGTTGAAATAGCTACTTATGCCATGCTTTTTTTTTTCCTCTTGCGATGAGAATTAGGACCACTGTCTTGCTTGTTTATCCTTGCCCTTGAAGTGTCATTGTCTTCCTGCGAGTCCTTCACCATCCAGTGCTTGCATGGATTGGAAAAAGTTATTGAGGATGAAAGTAAACACCAACATGTTTAAAGGCAACTTTTTTCTTCTTTTTGGTACGCAGACAGTTGATCATAATTCTCACATCATCCAGTCAATTATTGGAACATGCAAGGTTCCTACTTGGGTTGTGGCTGATTTTGACACAAATTGAACCTTATTATTGCCATCAAGAAGCCTGTGGGGACTTCTATTCATAGTCGTTCAATCTAGTCGAGATCAAATCTTGTACTGGCCATCAATGTGTGGGATTTGATAACTATCTAACATTTATCAAGTCGATGATGGAATGTGAGGTTCAAATTCGAAGCTCTTCGCCAGCAAGAGTTCGATCTGGGCGTTTGCCTCTAAAAAGTAGACGGAAGATCAAAAGAGTGAATTTTTTTTTTGCATGCAGTCTGACAATTCTCCGCACAGCAAGAAGAAGAAGGCCGTGCAGCCTTTGTGTTAAACAAAAGTTGAATGAGACGAAACTGAGAAGTCCTCTTTATGCCTCTAAAATAAATAATAATGTCAAAACAGGGACCATGCGTACATATACATGCATTTCTATCTAGCCATCCAACAAAGTGACATGAATGCGATCACATTAATGTTGTTATTGCAGACCAACCAATTGCTACCGCAGTGTTTTATGATTTCTTCATTTAATGCGGTACGAATCTCGAGGCCACCAACCCTGCTCCTGATTCTCAGTTACAGTTAATAATTGAGCTCAGGTAGGATAATCCATGAGTAATTGTGTTGTGTTCTATTCATTTAAATCTGATATAGCCAACACAATCCATCAAGCATATGCTTGTGCCCCTGTTTCATTGTTTATTAAATTTATTTATAACTGTTTGTTTTGCTGTCCCTGTAGTGGGGAGGGAGATTGTGATGGTCCTGCATCTGGTATTATATAATCTGGTCATGATGACTTCTTCCCTTTTTAAAATCAGCAAGAAATCACAATGGATCTCTACTCTATTTTTTTTAGGCACATCTTAATTTCTTCTGTAACATCTGATTTATCAGCGTAATGTTTAGATGATGAGTAGGTATTTGATTGCAAGTGAATGTCAGGTGCTTGGTAAATCATCCGAAAGTCTTCTCTTCATTTATTGTTGTTTGTTGTTCATTACTCACTATCAGAATCAACTGGTCCAAAAGTCTTCTCTCTGGCTGCAGATCGGCAATTGAAATTCAAAAGCAAGTTTTTTTTTTCTTGCAGTAATTCAATTGAGAGTGTGTGTGTTAAAATCATATTATCCATTGACCAAAAAGGAAGGAAAAAATTGTTCTTTTATAGATTTTGACCCATCTCGTGCATGCCTGGTGTTTCCTCTTCAATTTCATCAGCAGGTAGCATTTGGATCCCCTCCCGCGTCGTTTATTATTTACTCGGCGGCTTGTCGTCTTCTTTGGAGTTTGCAGTTGGCCATTTACTTCACTTTTTGCGCTCCTGAATTGCCATTCCGGTATTCCTCCGCCCCCTTCCCTTTCCGACTCCCTTTCTGAACAGCGGAGTGTGAGTTGCGCCCACGAACTCCAAAGATAGCATTTTTCTTCTTCTTTTTTGGGGAAGAAGAGAATCCCTTTGCTGTTATTTTAATCCCCTTGACCGTGGATTCATGGGGGGAGAGTAGAAATAACGGCGGGAGGAGGGGATAGAGAGATATGCTGTGCCTGAAAGCGGAAACTTTGGCCAACGAGATGTATTCCTCCCATGGCGTCATGCTTCCGGCGAATCTGTAAGCCTCATTTGATCGATCTCTTCCCCCTTTTGAATTTGGTTTGGTTCCTTGCCCTTGTCTGGTTCTGGTAGCAGGAATAAATCAAAATTTATTCTTTTTGCGTGGAAATAGCAAGTCAAAAAAAGAAAAGCAAAGAAATCTTCGATCCATTTCATTTGATGGCGAATTGTGGGTTTCCGTCACCAGGGGAAGATCGCTGCAGAAGGTGATGCACAAGGTGGGGAAGAATCGCAGTGAGGAACCACGGTGTCGGCGCTCACGCTCGGATCCGTCTTCGTGTTCCTCCGGTGATGGCACGGCGAGCTGTTCTGGTCTAGATGTGAGTGAGTCTTGTGCTTGTTCGACTTCTTTTGCTTCATTACCAAAACTTGCAGAGAGTGTTTAGAAGAACTGACAAAGAACTACTGATGCATTTGGTGTTAGGTTTGTCTAATTCTGGACTAAGGAAATAATTTGGACAATGAGGATAAAATTTCACCATTATCTGATGTTGCTTGCTCTTTGCTTTATACTAACCTAAATTTGAGTTCTCGATTTTCCGATAATTGTCAGGTTAGCAAGAGTAATGAAGGCACAATGGAAGGAAGACGCCACAAAATGTGCAACTACAGATCTCAGCTCGAAGAGGAAGTAAGTTTACCAGCTTGATCGCCCTCCATCTTTTCAAGCCAAAAATCTGTGCTTAACTAGTTCCTTCTGTATTTCTATTCGATTGAACTCTCCTCTATGGACACATAGTCTGAATTTTTACATGATAATACTTTTGGAAAATTGGTTGTTTGGCATTTTCAGGACTGAACTGAGAATATCTGACCATCAGAGTCACAATTAACCAATTCTTTGTTTGACTGATTGCATCAAATCTGATTGACATTTATCTTCTGGTATTTTTGTCGTAGAAGACTATAGTTACATATTTGTAATACATTATTCTTTTTGCTGTTTATATTAAGCATGGAGGCTATTCAATGGATGATGAGGAATCGATTGAGACCAAAGAAAACTCTATTGGCAAGGTCAAGATGTTATTAGCATGGTAGTTCTACATAGAACGTAATGGTGGGATAAGATTCAAGTAGCCGAGATTCATGGATACGCGAGGCTATTCCAACTTTGTGGCTTAGTTCAGGGATAGAACATGTTAGTTGGATATGAAATTTAGCTACTCTAAATGGTCGTGTAACCACTAATTCACTGCCTTTCGTGCTGGGTCATCCTTCTCTCTGCTTGGTTACTGAATTTTGTGTATATTTAGGTGTAGGGGCATGTTTGCTATGTGATTTAGGAAAAGTCAACTTGTTCACAACCATTTTTTTTTGTTAACAATGGGCACAATTCCACTAGTTTGAAGATGGAAATTTGATTACTAAATCTGTATATATAGCAGTTGGTAGAAGATCCGCAATATAAGATCTAAATGGTTTTCTATTTTCAACACTGCATGAGACTTCCCTTTTTTAGTCTTTGTTGGTTTTGTATACTGTAGGCAAATGAACTCCAAAATCACTTTACAGGTTAGAAGGTTGCAGCAGCAGCTCAAGGAAGAGATTGATCTGCATGTAGCTCTGGCAAATGCGATAACTGATAATGCACACACTGTCGGGCCTTTGTTAGACTCTCCTTCGAAGCTGCCTGATAAAGTATATTTCATATCTTTAATAACTATTTCTATGCTGATTTTGATTCAGAAGTTCAGCAATAGCCAACCACAACCTCTTTGATCATGAACAACTATGTAGGCCCAGGACCTTCTTGATACTGTAGCAGCGTTAGAGATTACAGTTTTGAAGCTTGAAGAGGAGTTGGCTTCTTTGCAACTTCAACTTTGTCGAGAAAGGAATGAACGCCACCTTGCTGAGCACCATCTTGGATGTTTGCCATCAGTATTGCCAGAGCAACCATCCAAATCTTACAGTAGTATGTGGGAAGAGGTAAAACTGTATATGTGTGTGTGCGCGCGCGCGCGTTTCATTTTTATCATCTCTTCTATTTGATCCACTTTAGTTTTCTTATATTTCTCCCTGACTTTGCTAGCACATATCTTCTTTGCGGGCTTCCAAGTTTGGGTTAAGTCAAATTTCTAGCTCGATGCAACAAGATCGGTCATCAGATGGAGATTCAGAGTTAGCTATGGCAAACAAATCACTGGATGAATTCCCGGAAGAAGAGGTCTCAGTTTATACCCATCCTTAATTTTAGATACTAGCACTTTTCATAATTTAGTAAACTGAAGACGATGATTAAGTTTTATAGTCAATAACATCCCACAACTTTCCTTTTCTGCTTCAGTTATTACGATCCTCTAATGAGGTTGAAGAAGGGAAAAGATTGGTTGCTTGCCTTCAGGAGTCTGATGCAGTGGAATTGAAAGACTCTGTGAGTACAAACCTATGGAACAATCCAAACAATCTCTCAGAAGAAATGGTGAGATGCATGAGAGATATCTTTCTTTGTCTTTCCGAACCATCAGACACCTCTTCAAAGGAATCTTCTTCAGAGTGTTTGCCTTACCAACCTTCTCCAGTCGGCCAGCCATCTCCTTTGATGGCTTCTTCTGTTTCATCCTTTATAACCTCGTCTTCTCAGAATGTTTCTACTGACACACGTCTAAGTAATGAGATAGTGGAAGTGGACAGATTTGATCCTTATGGAGTTAATGGCAAGATAAAATGGAGGAATATTGGATGCTATAGCATGGCGATGGAGGTATCTTGGATGTCTGTGGGCAAGGCACAACTAGAATATGCTGCTGAGGCTTTAAAAGGTTACAGGTATGGAAGGATATCCCACACTTTTGATCGATAAACATGCATGCATGACTTATTTCATGTTGACATTTTCTTGTACTCTAAACGAATCCTATCCTAACTAATCTGATATTTGTTTCTCTGCATGTAGAATCTTATCTATTAAAACTACAGAGAAAATGGCTTCTGAAACTCTTAAACCATAATAGTTTAAAAGGATTGGTTGTAGGCTTATTTCCCAAGTGAACATATATGCTTAAGATTGCCCATTGCAGTTTGTTGCTTTTCTTATTTTTACTTATGGATATTGCCCTTAGATTTGGTGCTAGCCCACGTCTATGCTTTTCACTTTTGATTCCATTAGGCCTTGTTAGTTCTAACTATTTGAGGTCACTCAGATGAATTTTTCTCCTTTGAATTCTCTGTAGTATGTTAAAGATGGTTTTTAAAAATTATTCTCTCCATTTTTCAGATCTCTTGTGGAGCAATTGGCAAAAGTAAATCCAGCCAACTTGAATGGCAATGGGAGGCTTGCCTTCTGGATTAATGTGTACAATGCCTTGATAATGCATGTAAGTTTCTAGTTACTGGTAACAAATCGACGATTTACTAGAATACTAGTTTGTTCTGAAGATTGTACTTTAACTACCCAGTCGAATTAAAATTATTTCACAGCAGAAAACAGAAAGCAAATAAGAATCTGTAGCTTCTGCACATAAATGTTCAGAAGGTTACAAATTTTTTTTTTTGCTTCTCCTAGGAATAGCAGGCAGTTTTCTAAGGCACATATAAAGTCTGTTTGATTTTGTCGGTGTGAATATAACAACTTTGAATGTTATTCTTGTAAATCCGTTTGGTTGCAAGTTCTTGTTCCTTCTGACTAGCAAATAAAGACAAACTAGAATGAAGCAAATTAAAATAGAGTTTTACCAAAACTTCCCTACAATCCTAAGTAAGAACCAACTTGGAGAGTTCATTTTAAGACTTAAATTTGTAATTTACATTAGGGCCTCAATTGTCTTGCTTTGTTTTGTGGTTGATATCATGTAGCTTTAGATATAATTAGCGTATTTCTTTGGATGTATTTTTGTACACTGCAGGCCTATTTAGCATATGGAGTTCCTAAAAGCGACATCAAACTATTTTCTCTAATGCAGAAGGTCTGTATTCATGGATTTTGTACCATCTTTAATCCTCGTCTGTGTGCTATATCATGACATAGATTTGATTCTATAGGCATCTTATATAATCGGCGGGCAATCGATCAGTGCAGCTGAGATTGAATTTGTCATCCTGAAGATGAAACCTCTGGGGCATAGGCCACAGCTTGTATGTCCACGTCCACCCAATTTACAATGCTCATCGCTGTATTTCTTGCTCAACTTTACCAAATGATTATCTTCTTTCAGAGTTTGGTATTGGCTCTTCACAAGTTCAAGACTTACGAGGAGCAAAAAAGTTACTGCATCGACAGTCACGAACCTATGTTATTATTTGCCCTTAGTTGTGGAATGTACTCCTCGCCCGCGGTGAGTTTCTTAATCATTTTTACCTTATTAAGGAATGTTTTCCAAGAATTAGCAAGATTGATCCACTCATTTGTCTGATGAAGATCTATTTGAATCGATAGTCACTTGTTAGCTAGTAAAAAGATAGAGAAGTACAGGAATTGTTTTTCGACTAATCTCTTTTCATCTAAAGCAAGTTCTTGATTGCCCTTATTTCAAACATGAGTGTGTGTTTGTCTCAATGCAGATAAGAGTCTTCAAAGCCGATAGCATTCAACATGATCTTCACAACTCCATGCTGGACTATGTTCGAGCATCAATAGGTATTAGTGAGAAGGGAAAACTGTTGGTGCCAAAATTGCTGCACTCTTATACCAAGGGCATCGTGGAGGACTCTTTGTTAGTTGATTGGATTTGTCGTCATCTATCACCTGACCAAATAGCCATTGTTCGAGAGTCGACATCACAGCGGAAACAAAGGTTACTCGGCGTGCGGAGTTTTAGTATCATACCGTATGATTCAAGGTTTCGGTACCTATTCTTGTCCGATGACAATACTTGCGAGAAGTCTTGATGAGGTTGAAAGTTGACGTCTTTTTATCAAAGGCTTCATCAATGATTTTATGAGTTCTTGGGCATCTGAATGCCTGTAAATATGTTTACGAAGCCAAAGATCCATCAATTGTTTTCATAGTAGTAGGAACTGCAGAGAAAGCTTGTGTCATAAGCCAATTTGAAGGCGTTCATGCTTGTGCAAGGGAAACTCATACTTGTTCAAACGGTATGATCTCGTAAGGGCACATGATCGCCTTTTAGTTTGGTTAGAATTGTATATCGAGATTAAACATAATTGAGCCAAAGTGATTTTTTAATTTACTTGTTCCAAGACACGAATTCACTACACTAAGTATGATGACATTAGATTCCAACTAATTTTCATGTGAGAAGGCATTGATGCCACAAACCGAAGAAGGTCTGGCTTACTCGCGGTCCATTCATTGGATTGATCAAGCCATTCGCCGGAGCTCCCAAGAAACTTTGAAATGTTAGGGATCACCATTTCTCTGCAGTGCAGGTGCAGCAGAGGCACTTTAGATAGCACACTCCCCTTTTGGACTGCCAAACGTTCAGGCCTCCTGAGCTTGTATGGTTCTCCACTCCATGGCTCAAAGTCTTGCCGTGGCATTTGCTTCCATCGCTGGTGCACGAACCAACCATACTTGTAATCTCCGACGATGGGAGTGCCAAGTGCTTCAGCACAGTGAACCCTTAGCTGCAAGGAAAAGTAAAGGATTGATGATCTATTATGCAATTTGCATCCAATTTGCCAATTAAGAACCTTTGTTTCCTTTTCTATGATCTACAAGTGGAATCCTCTTTAAAATCCAAACATGAACTTCAATGGGTTTCTTTTCTCTAATTTCTGATGAATCATTGGGTGGTTATTGATGGAGGAAGAGTACTTTACTTATCACACCTGATGCTTGCGGCTTGTAAGAGGGAGCAACTCGATCCAAGAGCATCCATTTATTGTAGGTCCCATCACCCGATACTCAGTTGTAGCTTCTTGAGAGCCATCAATTCCTGAAGGATGAGCTAGAATTACTCTTTCTCCTTTCCCATCATTTAGAACTACCTACAGCAAGAAGCACTTATAATCAGAGTAAAGAAACCACAATCATGAATAATTGTACATTTGGAATATGCAATTAGTAGATTATAAGTTCTACCGTACCCTACATAACATATGAGCAAAATACAGAATATTGGAAATAGAAACAGGAGAGCTACTTCACTGCAGTAATTCTGCCTCTAGGGATCTTGATCATTTAAGAAGTAAAGAAACTACCCTGGTTAGAGGAGCTGAAATAACACCTTCCTTTTCTTTAGGAGTACCAATTACCAACGCCCAGTACCTTTGCGTTGTTGCCTCACAAGCATTGTTCCAGATCTATATGACCAATAGGAATAAGATTCACATGAGCTGCTGATAAATTTGTTGAGTGTTCCACTACAAGTTAAATATTTAGAAGAACATCTCTTAGAAGGATATCCTCGTGACAAAACTAATGGTTTCTTGCATAAATAAATTTATTTCACAATCCCCATAAAACCTTGCATAAGAAGAGCCTAGCTTTGAATACCTGCAATTACTCCACTGAAACATTCACAAAATACTTATACGCTCAATCTAATTGTGGTTATTGGTGCATACCTCAGATGATGACTTTGCCAGGTTTACATTTGTGAAAAGCCAATGAAGTCGAGTGAAGCTTTCTTTAGTCCTTCCTAGTAATAGCAAGCCACTACTCTCTCTGTCAAGTCGATGAACCTAAGGTTACAAAAGAGGAATAATGAAAATGGATCGGTGTACAAGCATGCCATCAATCAACGTTCTAAGAGCATAGCTAGCTTCTGCCATTCACTTTTCCTATTTCTCAACAATTCAAGTATGACTAGCAATGGTATCGTTGTGTGATCAAAAACATCCCCACACACCAAATTGGCTTTTGCACAAAATGTTTTCTACTAATGTTCCAGATACATTTCAATTTCACATTTTTAATTGATATGAAGATATACAGTTCAATTCACCAGAGTGCCTAAGGTGTCAACATGAAAGAGATTCAAAACACAAAATGATTCGAATGACATTTCCTAAGGATAGACCTACAATGTGACTAGTATATATAAACAATAAGATGATGAATGAATATAGTTCTAGAGCTTACCAACTTGGGACCCTGATCACTTCCATAAGATAAGGCCGCTGCTGCCAGGATATCCATACTGTTGTGAACGGGTAAATTTCCCTAAAAAAAATTAATAAAGGAAAGATAACCCCAATCCCTAACTGTATATGGTGTTTAGATACCTGAAGAACTAGTAAAAAATCATACATTCACAGGCACTTTAGGGGGTTTATTCAGCACAAATATAGCTGAGTCCTGAAAATTCCATAGCTTGTAGAATAAGTTTACCAAACACAGTATAGATGAACAAATTTTGAGAAAATAAAGAATAACATGTGGCAGGAAATGTTAAAAACGAAACAAAGTATACCAAACACAGTATAGATGAACAAATTTTGAGAAAAATAAAGAATAACATGTGGCAGGAAATGTTAAGAACGAAACAAAGAACTCCAATAAAAGCTCTACCAAGAAAGGACAAAACAAAAATAAAAAACTGGCCTTGTGGATGACGAGTCTTCTCATGTATTCTATCTCATCAGCATTTGGATTCAAAGTTGCAGTTGGAATAGTACTGTATCTCTTACTAATCTGGGTCTCTGCAACTGATACAGGAAGATGAATTCTTTCTCCTGGTTCCATTACATGATTATTCTTAATCTGCATGGAGACTATAAACGATAGTTACTGCATTCACAATAAAAAGAAACTACTGATTCTCAAAAAAAAAAACAACTAAAGCTTATCAATTGCACATTTAAAATGATAATGTGCTGTAGACTATACCTTTTCCAAACTACATGTGAAATTATTTTCTTTAGCTTGATTATCCTGATTTGAACTCTCAATATACACCTGTCAAAAATTAGAGATCTCTCATTGCTGTTGCTTTCTCTTATTAAGTCACAGTTTCCGATTATGGAGATACAGTGACATCAAACAAGAATCGTTGATATAGAAATTAGAAAACTTGAAGAATATGAACATTAAGCAACATGGACATTGTAATGTAGACAGAACAATCATGCATATCTTTGGAGATATGATGATATCGGTGCGTTAATTTAATGATAACACTCAACCACGAGTGATGATCAAATATGACAGATGAATATCGACGAATGATAAAGGTGAGATTTTTTCCCCCCTTCGAAATCTGCAGACTAATATCGCTAAAATATTCAATATATTTTATTCCACAAACTAAGTGTTGGTTTACCAATCCCTTGTTGAAATGCCTTCGAATAGCTTCTGGCTCAATATCCGCGAAGTAGTGCTTGACCCAGCTGATGGCGGTAACTCGGCGTTGCTTCCCGCAGGAGTCCGCACTTTTCTTCCGACCGGGAAGCGGTTCAGTTCCGGAGTAGGGGAAAGGAGGGAGGGACAAGAGCTGCCGCGGCTTAGGGGCCCTTTTGGGCTCTCCGAGACGAGCGATGTTGTTGGAGACGCGGATGATTGGCTCCGCCTTCACAGGAGCCGGAGGCGCCACCCGCGAGAGCCACCTGACAGCCTCGAGGACAACTCGCGGCAGCGGAAGCCGGCGGCGGCGAAGCATAGAGGCGGAGAGCAGAGCAAGGCCGACGGCTACGCGATGGATGCGATTTGGAACAAATCCAATCCGTTAATCAACGACGATCCGCCTGAGCGTAACGGGTTCGGGTTGGGAAAATAGCCAAACTCCGATTAAAATCCAAATAAAATATAAAGTTTTCTCAATTTTTTAAATTAAAGAAATGGGAAGGACGTTTTAATATGATCTCGTGCAACTCGATAATGGGCCCGATTGGGCTTCAGTGAACGGCCCGGCCCATATTTGACATTTCGACCCAAACTATTGTATGAAAGAGGGCTCGCGGAGGATCGAGGTTCTTGGCTGCCTCTCGCTTGCTGGTTTCTCCGACAACGCCGACTCCAATTCCAGAGAGTTTGGGCGGCGGCGAAGAGAGCAAGAGCCATGCCGGCGCTTACTTGCAACGCTTGCAACAAAGAGTTCGACGACGAGGTGCAGCAGAAGCTCCATTACCGGTCCGAATGGCACCGTTACAATCTCAAAAGAAAGGTGATGGATTTTAGTCACTTGCCGTCTAGGGTTCGGCTTGCTCTTCTCCTGATCTTCGAGTTGTTCGAAATTTTTCCACCCCTTAATATATTAGTGGTTTCCCCTTCTCCCTTATGTTCGTCTGTTGAATGATTAGGGTTGTGGATTAGTTACCTTTGCACATGGAAGGGGTTCGTTGAAAATTATATATTGCATTTTCCTCTCCTTTATCTTTGGCTTTCTCAATCTTGTCGAATCCTTTTATATAAATAAGACGTCTGGTTCAGAACAAAGGGGGGTTTTGAAAAAACTTTTGGATTTGTTAGACTGCAACGAGGCGCGAAATGCCTCAAATTTTTTTTTTAACCTCATTGAGGAATTTTCTTTGATTGGGTATCACATAAAATGGCTATTTGTTAATCTTCAGTTTCAATATATCTTTATCTTTTGCCCATTTTTGTTTTGTCCCATGGTCGAAATGAAGAATAATACAAAAGGATTAACTTTGAACCAGCAGAAAGTGACCTTGCTAATAGAATTTCACTCAAATGTTCAATAGAAGTATTAACCACAGTAAGGTACTTTAACTCAAACATTGTGACGCACACAATTTTTTTCTTTTTAATAAAGTTGGCGCTAATGTTGCAGGTTGCAGGAGTCCCAGGGGTAACAGAAGAGTTATTCCAAGCCAGACAGCTAGCTCTTGCCGAAGAAAACAGCAAGCTGAGTGCAACACCAATGCTCTATGGATGTGCTCTTTGTGGCAAGGACTATAGAAGTTCAAAGGCACATGCTCAGCATCTTAAATCACGAGCTCATGCTATGAAAACATTAGAGAAGGTGGGCCCTTCAGCTACAGTTATTACAACAGTAAAACCATATGCCGCTCGAACATTAAATAAGAAAACTACTAAGGCTCAAGTTATTGGAGAAAACGAGGATGATGATGGGAGTGAAGATGAATGGGAAGTAGTTAATCCTAATGACATGGATGTGGCTATTGAATCTTTGTCAGTTTTGCGTGTTGAGGATGGCCAAGTTGCTGATGATGATGAGCAAGATGATGTTATTGATGAAGAATTGGATACCTCTTGTTGCTTTATTTGTGATCAAAAGTATGAGAGCATAGAAAGTTGTATGGTTCATATGCACAAGCAGCATGGTTTCTTCATACCTGATATTGAATATTTGGAGGATCCTGAGGGCCTTCTTACATATGTTGGTCTTAAGGTGGAAATTTCACTTGCTTTTCATATGTTTTCAAAATCATGCCTTAAAATTTTTCCATCTAGAAAAATCATTCAATTTTTTTTTCTGGCAGGTAAAGAGGGATTTCGCGTGCTTGTACTGCAGTGACAGATGTGTTTCCTTTCAAAGCTTGGAAGCTGTAAGGAAGCATATGATCGCTAAAGGTCATTGTAAATTGCGTTATGGAGATGGTGGTGATGATGAGGATGTGGATTTGGAAGATTTCTATGATTATAGCAGCAGGTTATATTCTGGGTGTCTTGATTGTTAACTTCTTTTTTTTTTATCATCAATGTCATCATGTCGCAACTTTTTGGGGTCAGCTATTTTTTAAAACTGCAAATCAATATTCCAAGATTACAATCTGCAACTCAATTACTGCTCATGATCTCAAATCTCAATTTATATTTTATATAGGACCATAGAATCAATATTCACCTTTTTGACTCTTTGAATCAATAATATTCACCTTACTCTTGTGATCTATTCTGAAAACTTGTTTGTCAGAAGCTAAAGAAATGACTGATAAATTTTGTTAAGCTTATTGTTGATCTTGGCAAAAAAAAAAAAATGCAAAACCTGATCGATGATTACCTAGAAAAATATCCTAAACATGATAGCATTCGTTTGATCTTTTGGACATTTGGATAATTCAGGAAATTTCTTCTTATGTTAGTTCAGTATCGATCTCAAATTCAGATTAGTAAATTTACAACAGCTGTGCTAGTCACAATATGGCCGGTTGCATGAATCTTATGCTTCAGTTGAATTCTATGTAAGTGTATCATGAAAATCATTTTTAATTATATCAAATAAAATTTTCATTACATTGGTCTCTCTCTATCTCATGTATTTATTGATCTATCTCATGTATTTATTGATCTATTCAAATCATATCTATAGGTAATTTGATACTCTTTGAACATGTGTGTACTGTATTAATCTTTTTTCTCAAATTTTATCATCTAGCCACAATTAATTTCTTTTGTATAATACTATTTTTGCCCTATTTTTTTTTCTTTTCTATTAACTATGCACATCCATCTTAGCAATCTGGAAACTTACGTCAATGCCACTGGTTTTTTATTGAAAAAAATGTAATCTTTTTGATACTTATGTAGATTTAGATTCTATTTAATTTGAATTTGCTCTAATTGAGGTTTATTTACTACATTTGACATCTTGTATTTTTTCCCCCTAGTTATGCGGATGCAGATGGTAAGCAATTGATGTCGGTAGAAAACATGGAAAATAGTGTTGAACTCGGGAGTGGAGGTGCTGAGCTCATCATAAAGCAAAAAACAGAAACTGGAGTGCATGTTCGGACTCTTGGATCTCGGGAATTTCTTCGTTACTATCGCCAAAAACCACGGCCATCCCCTACACGTGAAATTGCACTGGCTCTTTCTTTAGCAACAAGGTACTCACACCTTCTTTACTTTGGATACATTTAGAATTTTATTGTCAATTGAATCCACATTGTTCTGCAAAAAGGTTTATTTTCCTGCCAAAATCCTTGATCCCATTACATGTGAGAGTCTTTCTCTTGATATTTTGAAGTTTTTTAAAAAGATATTATTATCTTTTGATTTCATGCTTTTTACTTGCTTTGATTTATTTGGATTGTTGACATGCTATAAAGTTCCAACTATTTGTGGTTGCTTTATATCAATCTTAACCTGCCATCAATTGTTTGAATCCAATAAGATATTAGAATTTTCTTTGATCTCGTTAGGAAATATTGTCCTAAACTAGATTCCTTAATTTCCTGAACAATTGAATTTATAAACACGTTGCTGCATTGTGTTGTTTCTGTTCTTTTATACATTGCGCCGTTTTTATATTTTCTTTCTCAGTTTATCATATGTTCCCGTCGTCCTGTTATTTTAATTTCCCATTAATTTCTCAGTTGCTGCATTGTAGTCTTTTCATTTCTCACCTCAGTTCTTTATTTTCTTTACTTTTTTTTTCTTTTTTCTTTTTTCGAATGCCTTTATCTGAATATTGATTGTTCATATCTGCAATTGAATTCTTGAAGTGAAAGTCAAGTGAGGCGAATTGCTATCTAATTCCTTCATCTTCGAAGAAGCTTTATTCTGTTGTTTTTAGTAAAGTAAAGAGCTGTTTTCTATGAGAAACAACAACCTAACAAAAGGCCTTACTGCAGGTATCGCAGCATGGGTTTAGCAACAGTACATTCGAAGGAGTCAATTGTGAGGATGAAAGTTATTAGGGAGATAAACCGGCGTGGAGTTGAAGCCATGCGCTCGAAGATTGGGATGAAGAGTAACGTCATTAGAAATCTCCCCAAGAATGTGACATATTGAAGCAGAGCGAGCAATTTTATTTGTTTATTTATTATACTAGAATGAAAACGACCTGAATGGAGCAGAATCGGCGTCCAGTGCTTTTTCATATATGTATGGTCCTGCTTGATAGATTTTGTTCTCTATCCTTATTTTGTAATGGTTTTCTGATATTTGCTTCACAATATAACATAAACAGATTCTTCATGGCCTTCTAGAATCATGCAGCAACTAAGCTGTATATTTCATCCTTTTTTTTCCTAATGTACCATGTCTCTGTGCTAGAAATGTTTTAATGGGAGATTCAGTTCAGATGTGAGTATGTTGTTTTACTTCATTTTTGGTAAACTCTTGACCATTTCATATGCATGTACAAGGATTCTGCAGGGATATAGCTGAGATAGTAAGGAGTTGATAGATTGTCAATAAAGATTTGAGTTCGAGTCATGGGACTGATGAGACGTAAATTTTTGTATCTTGTATAAAAGATTTTTCTCCTTTTTTTTATATATTTTTTTCTTCTTAGTCATCATGATTTATTTTTTCTTTGTTGGTCCGGAGACGGAGGCTATTTTTGCCACAAGGATTTTTCAGGGCACGGTGCTAATATCAAATGTCTCTGATCCACAAGGCGTACCATAGATAATTGACGTATACAGGTAATGTGTCTTGACGTGAACGGTAGGGATTGAGTTTAGAAGTGTTATTTATTTGTGATAGACTCTTTTAAGTGTTTTCGAGGTTTTTCTAATCTCGGGTCTCACAAAAATTTTTCATCTATCGTCAGGATAAATCAGAAAGCATTCGCAGTAGATAATTTAGAAGCTCAACATCTTACGGTTCGCGTTCCATTTGGAGAAAAAATTCTTACAAATACGCCGTAACTGAGAATCGAACCGAGAATATTTGGGATAGCGATTAGTCACCCTATCGTTGCACCATATCCCGGAGGCATGTGAGACATCCTATAAAAAAGTGTTTTCATCGTAGAGCTCGTTAATAGGATGGTTTCAATTTTCTATTAGGATGATTTCAATTTTCTAATATCAAAGACTCGTGGTGTTGGAACTACAAATAATGTTGGACTGCCGTGTTAGATCCATTAATATTTTTCAAAATTATTTTTTTATTGTCGGTTTGTGAGGTCTCGGATCACTGGGTACCCGGTAAAAAAACATAAAAAATCTGTAAACATGATGTGGTGCAAATATTGATTTACCTAACAACTATTTATATATTGATTAGTTTACAAAAAAAAAAATATTAAATTGTATACAGTTACACTATGTCCCATATTATTATTATTTTTTATTTACAAGGGATATTTAAGTTTACGTCCGACTAATCCGTTTAGCTGACCAGCATATTATTATCCAATTTGCTAGTATAATATTATCCAATTTGATTTAGAATCTTGTACAATAATCAATAGATAAGATATCGTCCTCTCGTAGTGAATACAATTCTACAGAACACAACTTTTAAATATTATTAGTCTTTAATAGCGTTACATATTAGGCAATTTTTGTTCAGCTAATGAGCAAAATGGTTAAAAGTTAAAACCTTGTTGGCAGGCAAAAAAACCTTTAGATCTGATAATTTGTCATTAGATCAAACAACTACAATAATTTTTTTATAAAAACAATAAAATTCTAAAAATGTATATAATTTTAATGACATGAGATAATAGTATAATAAAACCTAATAGAATTTTAATAATATTACATTATTATAATAAAAATTATAATCAAAATATAATAAATTTTTGCAAATAATTTTGTTAGATGAGACGTGTGAAGGAATAAATATTAAACATAATAAGAAATACTAGAAATAAAAGATTTTAGAAAATAAAATATATGAAATTTAAGTTTTAATAATATTAGATGTAATGAGGTAATTATCAAGATAAAGAGATGATGAATTGTCTAGAATTGAGAGTTTTAATATTTAGGATTATTTTTTTAAAGGATTGAGAGAGATATCTTACATAAAATACAAATAAAATGGTTAAAATGAAGGAGAGCGTTGAATATTATATGTGATCGTAAAATACTTCTAAGGCTACATTTGATAAGGGACAATCAACCTTGTAATATAATCAGGATTACATTATAAGATTGATTATTTTGTTTGGTATAATTTTAAAACTGTAATTTAATATAATCTGCATTACAAAAACTAATTAAAGTGTTGTAATCTAGATTACAAGGTCAACAACATATAATCTGGATTATATTATAGGCTTAATTATATTACAAATAGATTACATTACAACTAATCAAACGCAGCCTTATAAATGTAAATTTACAAAACGATGGTTAGATTGCTATATTATATGGAGTAATTTTGAATTATCACTCGAGCACATAAATAGAAGATCAAAATTATAGAAATGATGATATTAAGGTAAATTTATGGACATATGAAGATGAACATGATAAGAAATAAATCTTAAAATGAAAATCAAAGTTATATCTATTTAAAAAAAACTCAATAGACACATTTAAAATAGTACGAATATGTATTTAGACGCTTAATAAATGTTCTAATTAAATGGTATTAAATTATGATAACTATGCACAATAAACGAGAAAAACAAAGATAATTTTTTTTATTAAATATTGTCGTTGTGGTATACAATAGATTTTTATATCCAACAAATCAATATTGTTATTTGATGTTCTTTACACACTATTATAGATTTATAAAAAGAATTTACAAAGTCACTATAAATTATAGGTGTAATATAGTTTCTATTGCATGATACTTTGTTTTATGTAATAATATAATAATTTCAATAACTTTTATCTATCTTTGGCCTTTTTACGCGCATCACAAAAATAAATTACTAAACAAATCCTTTACAACCCAATCTCTCTAACTATTGCACTTCCAGCTCGCCTAATAGAATAGGACTAAGAGACTCTGAATGTTGCCGAAGGGACCCCCAACCCAAATCCCTCTCGCTGCACCTCGACCGAGAATCTCTTCTCTTAACTTGAACTCATCCCTCTCGGCTCCCGCACCTCCCTGTGGATCTCGAAGTCATGGTTACCGAAGGTGTCAGAATCATCATTAGAAAAAATAATAATTAAGGAAATTTTTTCAATCTCAAACGATGGATCCGATTTCACGAAAATTTTTCACCGATAATCAGAATAAATCGAGAAGCACTCGCAGTAGACAATTTAAAAGCCCAATATCTCAAGATTTACGTCTTATTTGGAGAAAAAATTCCTACAAATACGTCATAACTGAGGATCGAATCACAGATGCCTGATATAACGACTAGTCACCTTACCGCTACACCATAGCCCCGGAGACACCAAAATCATCATTCGAGACGAATGTAGTAGAAGTCGAATGCTCCAAGTCCAGTCCCAACGATGCATAAAATTCATTCAATAATCATTAATTTTGCATTCTGTCTGAAGAAATGAACTAAAAGATAAATATGAAATATTTGTTTTGTTTATTCTACCAATATGATTATATGAAAAAACTATTAGAACAGTTCCATTGAATTAGCAGAAAACCATCTGGATATAAAGAATGCAGATGATATTAATGGTTCATTCTAGATATTAATTGCATAAAACTTGGTAAGAAGTAAATTAACAACTACTTAGTATATAATACATCACTCAAACAAATTATTTCAACCTCGACTCAACTAAAGCAGTCAAGAACATAACATGAACGCGAAGACAAGACTGAAATAGAAACCAATACATATATGTTCAACTCGGAGCCCTCCGAGGAATACTCTTGCGGCGGTGCCTCTTTTTCTTAGCACGATTGCCTTCCTCCTCTTTTGCCACCTCTGTTTCGCACGATGGAGCCCCTACAAATCAGGCTTCTCTACCTTCTCTGTCCCTTCATCCTTACTCTCCTCTAAATCTCCCTTAATTATCTTCTTAGGCCTTCCCCTTCTCTTCTGTTGGTGCACAAAATCCAAACCAACCTCACTTTCTCCCCACACTCTCTTCAGATTTCGCTTCAGCTCATTACTCTCTTCCATGGTTCGACAGTTGCTACTATAAGCTCATTTTTAAGTAAGATGGTTTAACATTCTAACAGGAGATTTAATTACACCTTTGTTGTGAATCCCATTTATGGACTGTAGTGGGTAGGGTCATTATTAAAAAAAATGTAAAGTGCTGGTTTAATATGAAACCAACTACAAGTGCATGGAAGTGTATTGGTTTGGTTTGTCTCACTTCTAATTATGAATGGCTAAAATTATCACTAAAAAGTAATAAATTAGTAAAAATAATGAAGAGAGGTGTGCTGAAATGGAAACATTCAGATTCTGAACTTACAGAGTGAGTTCTATCTAGTCCAAATAAAGTTTTCTCATTGATATCTCAGCCTGTAGCACTTAAGATAATTCAAACTTGCTGATACGTCAAGTTCTTTTCAAGTAAGATTAACTTTCATTGAGCCAAATGGTTGGTACAATGTCCAGCCAAATCAAACATATATTATAGAAGAATGACTGTGTACCACATGGACTAAAACAAGTTAGCTAATGACCTACATGATCATCCTATAATTGTTTGAGGGACCTTCTACTGCTAGATGTCACTCTAATGACAGCTCTATAAAAAGAGTTCATTGATGACCACCAGCAAATAGCACATGGAGTCATGAATATTGCATGCCCAAGCAAAATCCTCATTTCCTATCTTGAACAGTCATTGAATACACTTTAGTGTTGTTTATCTAGCACTTTAGATTCAGACATCTAGGCATTTCTTAGCATGCATTTACTTTTGCTATTGTAAGCTTTTGTATGGATTAGCTTGGAGTGGACGGAAAACAACAGATCAAACACCAGTGCAAAGTTAGTAATTATAAATGAACTCTGTTCTCTCCAAGAGCACAGAGATACTCCAGTAAGAAAATATGAATGAAAGTTGAAAGGTTAAAGGTTTTGGATAAGAACCTGAAAAGTGTGAATCAACATTGAATCCACTCCAGTCTTAGTTTTCTAAAAATGCCAGATATCTAGCTAAAGGAAATGTTTACCAACTGTAATCTAGGTATCCAACCCTTACGATCCGACTAATGCTGAGGTGACCAACCAGGCCCCATGGAAGTTTCCCACTGACCACCAGTATAAATTGGTCTCCCTCTTTGTCTATTAACTTTAACTTGAAAGTGTCTTTAGTGATTTAGTGAGTAATGGTCTTATTCTTCTTAGCTTCTGATCTTTGTGAAGCTCCTTGGAGTCTGAATAATTGGCTGCGGTCCAGTCCCGTTAGGTTCATCTATGACCAACATTTGATAAGAACTAACAAATTTTGCTCACTCTGTCAAAGCTTGTTTGTGGTGAGGATTAATCAACAAATATTCTTCTGCCATGCTATACCTAGTGAAAGATTGCATTCATCCTCAAATTGGCACAAAAATCAAATTTACAAAAGAGACGTCCCAGGTTGATTCAGATCAGGAGCCATAGGCTGAGATAATAATAGCTCTGCAACAAGTGTAACAAAAACAAGGAACTATTACTCAAATATTTACTTGAGGACTAAAATTATTTCCTTATCGACATTAACCTTCCTCTACTCACTTAGGTTGCTTCAATCAACCAATGGCACAAACTAAAAGATGCAATTCTCACAGAAGTAACAGCAATCAAAGGAACATACACTAAGTACTAACAGGCATTAGATGAACTTAATCGGGTTAAGGTTGTCAAAAGTACCAAAAAATCAAGAGGAAGGGACTTCTTTTTCCGTATTGCACAGAAAGCATTACTGTTGGCTCTAAGGTGCAGTGCCACTGGCTGGTTGGAATCCTCCAGCATGATTTTAGCTTTTACCAAAAGATATAACCAGCAAGAATGGGCAGCTCTTGGTGACGCAACCTATTGTTTGCTTGTTGAAACTTTGGAACTCAGAGCACAGCTGCTTGTAGTCATTTAAAACGGAAAGATACATGGATAATTATGGTAGGGAACTTGAAAATAGCACATGCCTCTGCATTTTTGTAGTGTGGAAGTATATCTCCCTCTGATGTTACAGCTGCACTAAAGGAATCTGACTCAGTCATATAGATGCTATATCACCGAAGTAGGCAGTAATTGCTTTGACTTTAGATTGTACATGATTTTCTTCTAACTGCATTATAAAGTTCCAAGAGTGGGTGTTCAAATTAAACAATAAGATCAAGAAATAAAAGGAACATGAAGCAGATGTTTAGTAAGTTCAGCGTATGTAACAGCAGGTATTTGATCAGGTGCTGCAAGCAGTGAACAGAAAACTAAGGATTCAATTGATCAAACTAAGTATTACAAATCAAAATCGACTCACAAAATTTTTGACAATGGTTTGTTCATGGAACAGGAAGACAATAGCACCTGCCTTGCATCTGATAAATGATAGCCAAATAGCAAACTAGTATGTCTGGTTATTTATTCATGGGCCTTTCTCACATAATTGCAAACAAGCAAAATGATTACAAGCTCAGTGTTATGCTCAATAATAATTCATTTCAAACAGATAATCTCATTTATGCTCATTTAACAAACAACTGCACTATTTCTTTTTTATTCCTCAACATGCCCCAGTCCTCAGTTCCAGATAGAACTCTAGTAGGACTAAAGCTTCAAATTGGTCCAATAAGGAGATATCAAGCAGCATACAAGCTTACTGCACAGTATCATGTTATTCGTTAGTGTTCATAAACTCTTTTTCTTTTCTCTCCTTCCTAAAACAATAATACATGACCTCTCTCTTTTATGATAACCAACAAAAGCAAAAGTTGTTATATTCCAAACTAGGTTCTCATTGGCAGAAAAGTTCCATCAGGGAATTTTCAGAAAACATAAGAAAATTTAGGAAAGAAATGATGAGATTTTGAACCTTAAATCAACTTATCTGGAAAACATTTATTTTTATCAATTATGCTTCTGAGTGGAACCTCAGTCAACCTTCTTTTTAATTGAATCTGGTTTGAAATTACTAGTTTCTCAAGTGAAGTTTCCAAAGACCTTAGCAGTTTTTAAGGGAAAAACTCCTTGAGATTAAACATTAAAATGCACATTGGAAAAAGTAACAGGGACAACAAGGATTGCCTAATCGAAATTCAAAAGAAAATCAGGATGTTGAACTTTACCTCAAAGTTCAGGGGAGGACTAGACAACCAAGAGAGTTCTTCCACTTGGTTTACATCCACATTACGAGGCAGAAACAGAATGATGTTTGGAGTTATTTGCTGTGCTTGCTGGAAGATTGAGTACCTAAAACAAAAAAATTCTTATTGTTCTAAAGCATCACCCTTAAAAAAGAACAAGAATACATGCTAGAACGATTGTGATGAAAAAGAGTACAATTAATTAAGAACAATTAGAAGCATAAATTTTTATAACTTATATATATCCAGAGGTAATATATCAATTTCAAATTTAATGCAAATGGAAAGACAGACTTAACAGAAGACATTTAACTCAGATGAACACAAGGAAATATCTATCAGTGAGAAAGATATCTCCCTTGACTCTTGGACCTGGTAAACATAACCATAAACTGGAACCATACAGGTGATTTCTCAAATCTTTTGCGGGTTAATAATTTATGCTAATAGAGATTCCGTAACATAACAACATTACAGGCTCCGCATGGCATATTTTATTCATATGCATTTCTGAAGATCTTCAACTTCAACAAAATTTCCCGAAGTAGGAACAGTAAAGCTTGCTACAGCTATTCCTGAATGTAAATAGTTCTATCAAAAATCAAATTTCAGCAATTATGGTTCTTTGAATTTTGAAGTTCACTATTCCAGAGGTGAGCCTATGAATAAGTTGAATCATTGGTTAACACATCACCAAAAGGTTTAGATAGTTTTCAGTTATAAAGTCAATTTAATATCTATGTCCGGAGGGCTTATGACAGAAGCAGGCTGCATAGCTCCTCATGAATACCACTGTCTTTTGGTTGCAGTTAGCAAGAATATAAATCTCAATTTTAAAAATAATGAAATTCAACACTCAAATTAACTTTAGTATAAGATTTACTTCTCCCTGCTGTCAAATTTCAATTAAATTAGGGAAAAGGTGTAACTATAAAAACAACAACTAGGAAAAGAAACACACCCATCTTTTGGCTTCAGAAAATCAAGTGTGTAATTGTCCAAATGTCGATATGATGGTCCTCCCCAAGGTGGTGATAGGAACAAAACGTCCCCCTGATAAATAAGGATGAATTAACATTAAAATAGGCCAGCATCTCAATGAATCAAGCATGTTAAGAAATCAATTAAATAAATAATCTCCAAATTCAGGACCAGAAAGATGGATCAGATTAATTGGCATTTTTTTCTGAACAAATTAGATATGAACAATTCAAGAACTAATATACAACAATAAGAAGTAAAAAAAAAAGGGTACCACCAATTCTTCACAGGATTAACACTTCGACTGCAACAAATAAGATCAGTACAATCTGAAATTCATAGCATGTATAGAATAGATGCCTTAGAATCTAATACATTGAGAATGCTGCACGCAGAGAACATTTTCAAAATAAAAAGACCAAAATTATTTGTGATTTAAAATCTGAATATAATAGTGTCTGCATTGGTGGAAGTATAGTGAAAAATATGGCACAAACTTTCAAGAATGGAGCGAGATGAAAGAAATCCCCGATGACAAAGTCGATTCTATCCTCCACCCCATAAATCTTCGCGTTGTTGACTGCAAACTCAACTTTTCGCGGATCAATATCTACAGCGACAACGTGGCAACCCCTGAAAGGACTATCAGTGACTCACCGTGCAAAAGGTCGAATCTTCTTCGACTGTGAAATCAAAAGACCGCACCTTGAGGCGAACTGGATGGCGTTGCCGCCGACGCCAGCGAATCCGTCCAGGACTAGGGAGCGCCCGCAGTGGACGTAGGCGGAAGCTCTTTCGGCATGGGCAGCGGCGATCGCTTCGGGGGTGACGGAGTACCAACCCTCCTCGTCCATAAGGACGCCGTCATCGAAGCGGGAGAATAAGGAATAGCGCTGGTGCCAGTAGCTGACGATGGAAGGACTCAGCGTAACGTGGCTTTGCTCCGACGGAGGAGGTTTGCCCTTTTTCCGCTGCGATCGGCGTTTCCGCTTCTTCGGGTCAGCCATGGCCAATGAGACGGCTTAGAAATTTTAATCGGAAAGGTAGCAAATTGGGTTTATTGGGCCCCCAATACGGCCCATTAGAAGCCCATTTGAGTAATAAATAAACTTGCAAATTGTATCTATAGATTCTGATAGTTGAATTTGTGCCAATATGATATCTCTTCCAATAGTAGAAGATAAGTACACTTCATAGTAGATTTCAGAAACCAACATCGATCTTTACAGAGTTGAGATCTTCTTCACTTGTTTTTGATCAACTATACCCACAATTCTCCTCTGCAATTCCTAACCTCGATCCCACAGTATCATACACCACCCTCAGATTCTTCTGCTGGTAGTTCCAATGATCCCAACCTCATCCTCATAAGCAAGGCTTGCAAAGGCCAAGCAGGCCTGAGATGCATCTTGCTTCACGAAATACAGCACTCCGCTGACGTCTACTTCGACCTCGGCGTCGCCTTCGAACGCGAATCTAATGGCGGGGATGCTCACTTCTTGTGTCCAGCCAAGTGGAAGCAGGTATCGAGTATCGAAAAGCCGGGCGCGGGCGGAAACCGGAGAATTGCCTCAAGAACTCATCCTTCAGAAGCTTGTAGACTGAAGGGGCGAGCCTAGCGATCACAGTGCCGGAGTCGATCAACACTTTGGTGCTGAATTGGTCTGTCTCGAAGTGCCACACCACCAATGCTCATGCCGGTGAGATTGAGGAAGTAGGAGGATGAGTGAGTGATCCTGTCGCAGAGTGAGGTGAAATCCTAAGAGCGGAGTGATCCCCCGAGTGTCGCGAGCTGCTGACGTTGGTTTCGATCTGTAAGAAAATGACCGTTAGCAAATTCGCCGGGAAAAGTCTCCGACATGACCCTCCGACGGTCAAGTCAGTATCCGCAAGAGCAAAGCAAAACAATGAACAGTGGATGAAAGTACGATCGCGCATACCTGCGGAATGAAGAGTGGAGAAGTTTATATAACCGAGGGAGCTGACAACTCCTGTCTACGTCAGCCGTCCTTCTGTACCCGAATGAGACAAGGGCATGGGTGCTGTCAGCTCACGGGATGGCGCCGTTCGGCGCCGGCGCCGCTCAGTCTAACACTGCAAATGGCAGAGTGGTGTAGGGTGTCCGGGTAGGACAGAAATACAGAGTCGGCGGGATATCCGCGACGTGTGCTATAAATAGGTAAGGTCCACGCCGATCCCCGTACCACAGTCATAAGTACGATGTCAGGGAGCGGATGTCGAAAGGACAGATTTTGAGGTAGATCGCTGATCGGATGACCTGAGTGATATCGGGTCCCTTAAGCAATATCTCCGAGTGACGCAAAAGCGTTTACCGAGTCAGAAAACGCTCGGATGTGATCAATCCGCCTAATCCTGAGTCACGTGATTAAGTTGCTGAGAGAATGTCGATTAGGACTCTGCGAGGTGTGACCAGAGGGTTCTAGGCTCGGCCGTCGGGTCCTCATGCTCGGGGCCACAGGAATAGGTGTCTGAGGTGTCGAACGGGGTTGGACACTCGGCGTCCGGCTCGGGGACCCGGGCCGGAGTGCGGCTTACTGTCCGCTCAATCGGGTGGCCCGGGCCGAGTGAACCCTGGGCTTCTTACCCTGCCAGCTGAACCAATCTACCTATACACTGTGGGCCCGACTTAGCCTTAGGTGGTGCCAGACTAGCCGACTGAGCGGCACGTGAGCTAGGCCGGGATCATAAGCATCCCCCTCGAGTCTAGTCGAAGGAGGCGTCGAGTCCGACTGACTAGACAACTAGTTTAGATCGAGCCTGACACCTCCGAGTGGGTCGCCGGCCCGACCGATCTGCGTAGCCTACCGCCCGATCACCCATCGGAACGTCAACCCCGTCCCATCTGCCCGTCTTGTCTGTCTTGTCCTCGACCCTCGCCGAGCCGCTCCGAATCTCTCGCATTAATTACCGTATTAACGGCTGAGCCACGTGTCTGCTGGCTATTGGTTTCTCGGCTGACGAAACGTCTGCCGCCTGACACAGCGAATGGGCGACGCGCGCGTGCAAGCGCCGAGCCTCGGGAATTATCGAGGTTTGATCGAACAATCCAGGATTAATCCCGCCTTTTTCCCGGATCACTATCGGACGACTATCCTCGCCTGCTTGACCCTATAAATAGGCTTCTCTTTCGCCGTTTTTACCATCTCTTTTTTACTCCAACGCCATCCTATTGCGACTCTCCCCTTTCCGGTCTTCTTCTCCGGTGACCTTCCTTTCTCTCTGTTAGTTCTCCTTTTTCACTCGGTCTTTTTCCTTTTCACTCAACCTTTTTCCTTTCTCCTCGACCATGGATTCTCCTTCTTCCCTCTCGGACCCTTGGTATACTACCATGGTGTCCGAGCTCCACCACCACGATCTCGAACAAATCCGCGCCAACTACCAAATATCTTCTGACTACCGCCTCTGCCTACCTGACCCGATCGACCGTCCCAACACCGCCCCACTTAGTTATATAACCATCTCCCGGGACCACCTTTAGGCCGGACTCCGCTTCCCAATCCATCCGTTTATTTCTTCTATCTGTCGCTTCTTTCAAATCCCTCTTTCCCAACTCGTCTCGAACGTCATCCGCCTGATGTGCGGTTCGGTAATTATTTTCACTCTGTATGACATCCCCCTCGAGCCCGAGTACTTTTTCTACTTCTTCTACCCCAAGAAGCAAGAGCCGAACGACTTCTTTTTTCAGGCCCGAGCCAAGAACTCTTTTCTATCCAAGCTCCCCACCTCGAACAAGGGTTGAAAGGAGCGTTTCTCTTACGTAAACACTACCTCAGCCCCAAGTTGGCCAACCACTTGGATATCCGATCTTCCCCCTTCACCTCCTCTTCCCAAAAACTATCGCTCCTTACCTTCCTACCAGTCGGCCCTGTCCAAGATCGGGGGCCGACATTTTCACGGGGTTCACCTACTAAGTGAAGGCATCTTGTACATCTTCGGGCTAAGTCAAAGTGTCCTTTCACCAGCCCCGCTCACTCGGTAAGTCTTCCATTATGTACTTTGGATGTTTTTAGCTAACTAAACATTTGTTATTTTGCAGCAACTATGATGCTAGCCGCTGTCCTCGAGGAAGGGTTCGGCATGGATGACGCTGAATTGGAATCTTGGGTCGGCGAGTAGCTGGCCCAGCAAAGGCACCATCACCCGCGGAGGCTGCTGTCAATGTGTCTTCTCGGTCGGGCAACGGAGCAACGCCGGCTACGGGCTCCCAATCGTTAGAGGTGGAGGACCAGCCTCTGGTGTCAAGGCACCAAAGGGACCGACCGATCGACTCAGAGGCCGCACCTCCGACCGCCCCCACAGCTGGAGCCTCCACCAGTTCCCCGTTGAAGAAGAAGAAGAAGAAGGCGGCCCAACCGCCAACCCCTACCCCGACTCCAAGCCGGGCAGGTACTTCAAGTGCCTCGGTGCCGCCGATCCAGGGGGAACCACTCCCCCCCCCCCCCCCCCCTCCCCACCCACTGAAGAAACAAGCACCCGGCCGCTGTACCTGGTCATGCCCTCGCGCGCTATCTCCGCCTTGAGCTACTTGAGGCCGACCGAGAGATCCCAGGAGGTCCATCTGTATGGTCCCCTGGGCGGCCATTTCTACCAGGGCCTTCAAGAGGCTAACTACTGGGGCCCAACCAGCCGAGCCAATGCCTTCCTCTCTGAGGCTAGTCAGGTAAGTCTGATTTGCTTTTGTATTTTTTCCTTTTGCTTATTCTTAACTTGATACTGAGATCTGTTTATTGTTTGCAGATTTTTGGCTCGGCCTACAGCCTGGTCGTGTCCTTTATAGCTCACACCCGGGCTCGGCACCAAGCCGAGTGCCGGGTGGCGAGGCTGGAGACTCAGCTCCGGCACGCGCAGCTGGTCTCCAATGAGGAGACCTTAAGCGGACTGCGGGTTGAGATTTTGGCCGTGCAAGATCGCTTAGCTCACTTGGAGGAGCAGCTCGAGAGCACACAGGCGTAGCTTGACTCGGCTGACACGACCGTGGCCCAGGCACATCATCGAATCTCCAACTTGGAGTATACTGAACGTAAGGCCTGGGTCCTCGAAGGTCAGGCTCGGGACGAGCTGACCAAGGTTAAGGCGGAGCTCCTAGATGTGTCTCAGTCGGCCTCCTCTCTACATGCCGATCTGACTGCCAAGGAGCAAGAGCTGGCAGCCCAAACGGAGAAAATTGAGACCTTGGCGACCCAGCTAACTGCGTGAGATGAGGAGTTGAACGCCCGATCGGAGGAGCTTGGCCAACTTAAGGGGCAGCAGGCTGCTTGAGAGGCTAACCGGTCAGAGTTGGAGGCTGCCCGGTCGGAGCTCGAGGAACTCCGAGCTTACAAGGCAGGGAAGGCGGCTCGGTGGGACTCTCGAAGGGTTGAGTATATCAACTCTCGTGAGTTTAGCGAGCAACTATCGGGGAGGCTGCGCCCGATGCTTAAGTAGCAGATGCTCAACACCATCGAGCAGCTTAAGTAGGGTGGGCACCTTCCGCCTAATCTCCCGGTCAGCACCGTCAAATTGTCCAGGCTGACCCAGTGGATGGGGGAGGTCTACCGACCCTTCGAGTGAGGTCGGGGTCTTTGTATTTCTTTTATTTCTTTCTGTAGAGGCTTGCCTCAATTTTGTAATGCATCTACTTCTAATGAAAATTCCCTTTCGTTTATGCCTTGTCAAATGTGTCTGTTATTTTTTGCTTCTAAGTGTCGATAACTCGGCTAGATACGCGAGTCCACTCCTTATTCCATCCTTCGTGAAGTCGACTCAGCTAACTTGGCCGAAAGGCGCAAGACTTCAATTAGATTAAGGCTAAGGACTAGCCCTTAAGGCGCATACCCGCTCAAGGACTTAGTCATTCATGGTCGGCTTACGTTTAAGGAACGAGGACCGCTCTGTGCTCGACCAAGTATAATGTTGCACGCTCGGAGGGCGAGGCTCGTGCACTTGATCGGCTTGACCCCGGGGAGCGTGGGTCGCCACGCATTCGGTCGAGGGGCCGAGCCAAGCATAATGTTGTTTTCTCAGAAGGCTTAGAGCTGGGATGCTTAGTCGGCTAAATCCCGGGGAGCGTGGGTTGTCACGCGTCCGGAACGGGAGCCAAGCTGAGGGGTGCGCGGGGCATGCCCGCTTATAACTCGCTCAGAGGTGAGAGTCTGGACACTCGGTTCGTTAAACCCAATGGAGTGTGGGTCGCCACGTGTCCGGACTGGGAGGCGAGCCGAGGGGTGCGCGGGGGCATGCCCGCTTATAACTCGCTTAGAGGCGAGAGTCTAGACACTCGGTCGGTTAAACCCCAAGGAGAGTGGGTCGCCACGCGTCCAGACTGGGAGCCAAGCCGAGGGGTGCGCGGGGGCATGCCCGCTTATAACTCGCTTAGAGGTGAGAGTCTGGACACTCGGTCGGTTAAACCCCAGGGAGCGTGGGTCGCCACGCGTCCGGACTGGGAGCCGAGCCGAGGAGTGCGCGGGAGCATGCCCACTTATAACTCACTCAGAGGTGAAAGTCTGGACACTCGGTCGGTTAAACCTCAGGGAGCATAGGTCGTCACGCGTCCAGACTGGGAGCCGAGCCGAGGGGTGCGTGGGGGTATGCTCGCTTATAACTCGTTTAGAGGAGAGAGTCTGGATACTCGGTCGGTTAAACCCCAGGGAGCGTGGGTCGCCATGCGTCCGGACTGGGAGCCGAGCCGAGGGGTGCGCGGTGGCATGCCCGCTTATAACTCGCTCAGAGGCGAGAGTCTGGACACTCGGTCGGTTAAACCCCAGGGAGCGTGGGTCACCACGCATCCGGACTGGGAGCTGAGCTGAGGGGTGTGAGAGAGCAAGCCCACTTATAACTCACTCAGAGGCAAGAGTCTGGAGTGTTGATGTAGTCTGACCTGATTATTGTTTTGATGTTGACATCGATTTAAGTTCGGTTGAGTGAGGATTGAGATCAGATAGTTAAGTTCGGATTAAGTGTACTGGTCAGAGAGGGCTCGGTAGCTTGTTCTCTGGACCGAGATGAGTCGGAGAGGGCTCGGTAGCTCGTTCTCCGGACTCTGGTCAGAGAGGGCTCGGTATCTCGTTCTCTGGACCGAGATGAGTCGGAGAGGGCTCGGTAGCTCGTTCTTCGGGCTCTGGTCAGAGAGGCTAGGTAACTCGTTCTCTGGACCGAGATGAGTCGGAGAGGGCTCGGTAGGTCATTCTCCTGACTCTGGTCAGAGAGGGCTCGGTAGCTCGTTCTCTAGATCGAGATAAATCGGAGAGGGCTCGATAGCTCGTTCTCCGGACTCTGGTTAGAGAGGGCTAGGTAGCTCGTTCTCTGGACCGAGGTGAGTCAGAGAGGGCTCAGTAGCTTGTTCTCGGGACCGAGTGAATCGGAGAGGGCTCGGTAGCTCGTTCTCCGGACTCTGGTCAGAGAGGGCTCAGTAGCTCGTTCTCTAGACCGAGATGAGTCGGAGAGGGCTCGGTAGCTCGTTCTTCGGACTCTGGTCAGAGAGAGCTCGGTAGCTCGTTCCCCAGACTCTGGTCAGAGAGGGCTCGATAGCTTGTTCTCTAGACTGGGATGAGTCGGAGAGGGCTCGGTAGCTCGTTCTCCGGACTTTGGTTAGAGAGGGCTCGGTAGCTCGTTCTCTGGACCGGGATAAGTCGGAGAGAGCTCGGTAGCTCATTCTCCGGACAAGACTAAGTCAGAGAGGACAAGGGAGCCTGTTCTCTGGACTCAGGGTCGAAATGATCAGAGCAAAGTTGGCTGGATCGGTCTGTAATCCGATCATGGAGTTGGCACAAACTCTCTTGATAGTAGATTGGTCACAAGACCGATCCAGGATGTCTGATCGGTCTGTTGACCGATCCAGAAAGCTTCTGAGGAAATAGAAGGTTTTCTGAACGATCTGGTGACCGATTAGAAAACATTCTATGTGGTCACAGAAAGTTATCTGATCGGTCAGTGCGACCGATCAGAATAGACCTGGACTGATCAGGATGGATCCTGATCAGTCAGGAAATTGGCTGATCGGTCAGTGAGACCGATCAGGCACTTCCCTGATCGGTCAGTGAGACCGATCAAAGTGTTTTGGCTGAAATCCCATTAAGTTTAGGGATCAGTCTGGTGACCGATCCCCTGGTCTTTGATTGGTCAGTGAGACCGATCAGAACATCACTGGATCAATTAGAATATAGGTTGATTGGTCAAGAGGTTGTCTGATCGGTCAAGGTGACCGATCAACACCTCTGAACTTTAATTCAAATTGTTGTCAGCGCAGTTTTGATTTCTGATTTGCTTCTGATTTGCTTCGCTAATGGATCTGTAAGTGTGCAGACGACACAGAGCTTTGATATTCAAATGAAGGAGCAAGAAGAAGGTCAAGGGTGACTTTCTCTGGTGCTATTTTGTTTGATACACGTTTGCATATTTCAACGACACCTGACCTAAAGCTGCAGCTGAAGAGGATAGCTGAAGAGGATGACTTCAGTATGCTGCGAGCTCAGAAGGGGTCAGTGGGTGACGACGCCTGTATGTGTGCAGTGGGTGACGATGCTTATAGGTGTGTAGAAGAAAAGCTTAAGAAGAAGAAGTTGGCGAAGCAGAGAAGAACAACGATACAAACAACTAAGAACAGAGCGAAGTGTTTTGCTGTTGAGTGGTTGTGTTCTCTGCATTGTTTCTTCTTACTTGATCTTTCTGCTTACTACTCGTGTGTGGTGTGCATCTGCCTTCTCTAGTCTCCTGTGTTTCATTTGATATACTTATGAGATATTTGTGGAGAGGTTACTCCACCGAGAAGGAGGAAGTTTTTAGCCGGATTCATTCCGGGGCCTGATCTGCCGAAAGTCAAGGGATCGCCCACCTCACGGGCATGCCAATGAGTAGGGGCAAGTTATCCCCGAACCTTGTAAATACTTATGTTAGTATCTATTTTTCTTTCTTTCTTTCTGTTTGTTTGTTTTCCGCTACTAACCTGATCGTAGGAAGAAAGAAGCGAGTTTTGGTGGGTGGCTATTCACACCCCCCTCTCTAACCATCCCAAGATCCTAACATGGAGCACCTGCAAGTTGACCGAGAACCCCGTTCTTCCACTATCATTACAGTTGTGAAATATACTTGTCTTATAGGCTCTCACTCTGCCTCTCGATATCACTGGAGATGGAGAGCACTCCAAGGCCGATCCAGCTTTCTTCCTTGCTCGTTCTCTAGGTAATATGCTCTTGAGGTCAACTTCTGGACGACCTTGAAGGGCCCTCCCCATTGAGATTCTAGCTTGCTGACATCCCTGACTGGCTTTATCCTTTTCCACACGAGGTCGCCGTCCTGGAAGGCCCTTGGCAACACCCTTAGATTATATCTCTGCTTCATTCTCTGGCGGTAAGCAAACATCCGAGCAGTTGTTTTTTCTCGGATTTCTTCGACCAGATCCAGCTCCAACCGCCTTCTCTCCAATTTATCCTCATCGTAAACTCTTCGCCGGTCGGACTCACACCCGACCTCCACGGGCACTACGACCTCGCTTCCATACATCAGCTGGAATGGTGTGTGGCCTGTAGTTTCTCACGGTGTGGTCCACTGAGCCCACAGGACACTCGACAGTTCGTCGACCCAGGTGCCTCCTGCATGATCTAGCTTAGTCTTCAATCCCCTCAAGATTTCTTGATTGGCCACTTCAGCCTGACCGTTGCTCTGTGGGTACGCCACGGAAGTAAAGGCCTGCTGAATACCGTAGGCCGAGCACCATTCTTGTATTTTTTGACCCTGGAATTGTCTCCCGTTGTCCGAGACGAGCTTGTAGGGAATCCCATACTGGCACAGGATGTTCTGCCACAGAAACTTGATCACCGCCTGCTCCGTGATACGTGCTAGTGCCTCGGCTTCTATCCACTTGGAGAAGTAATCGACTGCCACCAGGAAGAATCTTTTCTGAGCCATAGGGGTTGGGAATGACCCCACTATGTCCATGCCCCATTGGGCGAACGGGCAAGAGACCGCCGACGCCTTCATCATCTCCACTGGTCGGTGCGGGAGATTATGGTGCTTTTGGCAAGATAAGCAGGTCGAGACCATTCAATCGACGTCCTTCTGCAGGGTTGGCCAATAATATCCGACTAGTAGTGTCTTTCGGGCCATGGCTCAAGCTCCAGCATGGCTCCCACAGACCCCTATGTGTATCTCTCTCAGCACATAGTCGGTATCTTCATCACCCAAGCATTTGAGTAAGAGTCGGGCGAAAGCTCTTTTGTATAGTGTATCCCCGACCAGGGAGTATTGGGTTACCCGCTTCCTCAGGAGTCGGGCCTCCTCTCGGTCGGTTGGGAGAGTCTCGCTTGTTAGGTAGGCGATGAGCGACGCTCTCCAGTCCGTCTCGAGCTCTAGCTCGGTCTGCTGCTCTATATGCATCACTATCATCACTTGACTGTTTGGCTGAGGAAGCACCCAAGAACCCACTGAGCTGGCCAGTTTGGCCAACTCGTTTGCCCTTAAGTTACTTTGTCTCTGGATATTCTGTAGCTGGACTGTTGGGTTCTCCTGGCACTAAAAAATAAAAACACAGCGGAAACAAGAACCCACGAGCGATCCATGCGAAAGAAAACTCATACAAAGCACATTTATCTAATAGATCTATCTAAAGTGTATACCTTTGAAGCGTGCCCTTTGCTTATCCCGCTCATCCAAGATGCGCTGGATCTCTTGCACGTTCAAGTGTCCGTGCCTCTATTCGTATCCACACGGACACAATCTCTCAACTTCGGGAAGAACTACCTTAGTTGTGCTAGCAACTTGAGGTAGTTCACAAGACCACCAAGAAACCACAAAGGTTTCGGCCAAGAGGGGAGGAGAGGAAGAAGAGAGGAAGGGAAGAAGAAAAGCACACCCACCCCATTCAAAATGACTAGAGTCTCTTTTATATTCATCCCATGAATATGAAGAGTCTTTTGTCTCTTTGACTTCCCTTCATTAAAGCCAATAAAGAGCATATCTTTTCATGTGACTCTTCACCTTCTCTTCATCCAATGAAGAGAGACTTTTCTCTTTCCTTCACATGCAATTCCGACCGGGCCTCTCGGGCTTCCGACTAGGTCTCCCGACCAAGTCTCCCGAGTGTCGAGCTCCCGACCCAGTCTGCCGAGCTCCGACCCAGTCTGCCGAGCTCCCAGCCCAGTCTGCCGAGTGCCGAGCTCCCGACTCAGTTTGCCGAGCACCTAGCTCAATCTGCCGAGTGTCGAGCTCCCGACTCAGTTTGCCGAGCTCCTAGCTCAATTTGCCGAGTGCCGAGCTCCCAACCCGCACTCCCGAGTTCCCAACTCGAGCTCCCGAACTAACCTCCTGAGTTCCTAACTCGGGCTCAGATCTCCCGAGTTCCCAACTCGGGCCCAGACCTCCCGAGTTCCCAACTCGGGCTTAAATCAGCCGATCAGATTTCCCGAAGCATTGTGTCCTTTGTGTGTGACCCAATATGTTCTCGTGACGTTGGCAATGCGCCTAAACACTTTAGACACATAAGCAATGAGCGACATCTAGCAATGCATCATTGCTACCCCGAGTAACAAGAAAAGTCAATATCTGACTAAACCTCCATGACTATGATAATGTATGACCTTGTCCTTTTATCCTTGATATCTAGATTGACCAATGAGGTATAGATCGTGTCATCCTCAGTTAATCTTGTGTTTCTTGATCCCCGAGTAGACTCACTCAAACAAATGAGCTCAATATCTCATATTGACTCATTCGAGTATGGCCATGCGTTTTAGCAGTCCTACTCGATCAAGGGGCCCACATATATCACTCCCGTCATATGGGAGGGATAGATCTCATCTACATCACTCACATCCCTCCGCATAAATCATTACATACCCAGTGATCACCTTTATAGTCCACGGGTGACGTTTGACGATACCAAAGTACATAACTCCTTATGTAAGGAACCGTAGTGACTTCAGGTCTAAGGACTATTCATACTAATAGTCACATGAGAAAGTTTATGACACTCATATGACAATCTATGAAACTTTCTCATGGCGGGTCAATTCAGTACACATTCTCCAATGTATACCCATGTGTCAACTTGATATCACATATCCATGACTTGTGAGCTCAAGTCATCAGTTGACCTACATGCTAGTCTCCATGCATTAATATTGTCCTTGAATATTAATGCTCGACTAGGAATAGTTTAGTGTAGTGTTCTCTACATCATCTCACTATCGATTCAACCAATCGATATGATGCAGATAAGAACCTACTACACAAGGACATTATTATACTTAGTTATTTGGCACAAATACAAAGTAAGTATAATAACCAAACATGCCTTTATTAATGATAGAATATGATACAAAATGTCCCTAGTCAATCATCACATAATTAGCTCTAGGGCTCCTATTAACATGGACCTCTCAAAATCCAGCTTTCAACTTATCGTAGGCTTCCAAAAGGCTTGCAACCGCTCGCTATTGACTTTGAACCGACCGACAAGCTGTTGGGTGGCTAACTGAGAATCCGAGTATAATATTACTCGAGTGGCACCCATGTGCTTGGCCGCTTGTAGTCTAGCTATGAGGACTATACTCGGCTTCATTGTTTGTGGCCCGGTATTCCAGTCGGACTGATAAATGTAGTTGTTCTCCCTTTGGTAAAACCATCAAGATGTCAATCCCACTACCCGGCCGGGCCGACGAGTCATCCACATAAACTTGCCAAGATTTTTCAACGTCTTCCGAGTGCAGCTCACTTAAGAAATCAACCAAAGCTTGTGCCTTGATGGTCGACCGAGCTTGATACTGGATGCCATACTCTCTTAGCTCAGTCGTCCACTTAATCAGTCGGCCTGATGCCTCGAGGTTTGAAGCTACTCGTCCCAAGTTGCTGTTGGTCAGGACCACAATTAGGTGTGCCAGAAAATAGGGTCGGAGCCTTCGAGCAGCTAACAACAGTACATAAGTCAATTTCTCGAGTGTCGTATATCGACACTCGACGCCCTTCAGTAAATGAGCGAAGAAGTACACGAGTTGCTGCTCGACCACCTCCTGCCTGACCAACACCATGCTGACCGACTCAGCCGAGGCACCCAAATACACAGACAACACCTCTCCGACCTCTGGCTTGGCCAATACAAACAACTCGGCTAGATACTGTTGAGGCAATCTGTGATCCGGAGTGATCATGAGTTTTGATGTTTGGACAAAGAGTTTAAGTTAGGTTTCCCTTGTGTTCTCATATGTGTATGTTGAGTGTGCAGGATGTACAGGTTACACATATGGACTTGACTGGACAACCTCGGTACGGTGAAGGATGACATGGAGGCAAGCTAGAGGCTTGCGTGCGCATCCGAGGGACCTTGGAGAGCAAGGACGATGAGCTGATGGGCGCGGACTTCGAGGCATGCGTGAAGGATGGCATGGAGGCAAGCTGGAGGCTTGCGTGCATCTGAGGGACGGGAGCCGAAGATGAAGAGGGCGCGAAGGCAACAGTCGAGGCTGCGGAGGAGGAGTCAGTCGAGTCGTGAGGGTTCGAGTGCGGAGTGAATGTACTCAGGAAGGGTTTCAGCTTGGGACCAGTCGACTGCTCTGGGAGCAATCGGCTGGTAGGTGGCTGATGAGTTGGCTGAAAATTCGAACGTTGGGGTGCAACGGTCGAATTTCAGTAGAACCAGTCGACTGCCCTGGGAGCAGTCGACTGGTGGCGAGGGTTTCAACTCGAGTCCTATTTAAAGAGGACGTCGTGGTGGCTGAGATTCTTGACGAATCTTGTCTTGGTTAAAGGCAAGATAGTAGTCTTTGTGCTCAGGTCTTCTAAAGGTGTTGTGGTGAGGTTTCTCCACCCAGAAGGAGCGACAGAGCTAGTCGGAGGTTATCCGGGGATTGATCCACCGACGGATTCTTGGATTAGTGACCCGTCCAGGGTGGATACAAAGTAAATCGGTTTGTTAGCATTGTTTTCTCTTGATTCGTTTATTTTTATTTGTATTTCCGCTGCGCTAACAATCTTGTAGAGAAAACGACGAAAAACGCTATTCACCCCCTCTAGTAGACGCATTCGATCTATCAATTGGTATCAGAGCGAAGAACCGCTCTTGATCAGACTAATCGCCGAGGGAGCACACACTAGAGGAAGAAGAACATGGAAGACAAATTCGGGGACGACATTTACACTCCGCCGGCCTACGACCATGAAAATTTCGGGTATTGGAAGTCACGGATGGAGACGTGGTTCAGAATGGAGTGGGACCTTCGGATTGCACTTGAAGAGCCCTTCGAGATTCCAAAGGATAAGCATGGGAAGAGGCTTATACCTAGATATTGGAATCAAGAACAAGAAAATCAATCCAAGGCGAATAAAAAGGTAATTGACATATTGCTTAATACTTTGCCTACTAATGTTTTGAATGGTGTAGGAGCATACAAAAATGCACACAAATTATGGATCAAAGTAGAAGCGTTCCATGAAAATCCTACACGAGTCCAACTAATAGAAGATCCTGATGAAGTGAGCTCCATGATTCAAGAAGAGGAGAAAATTGAGTCATCTACATCATCAAGTGGAGTGGAAGAAGAAAGTGAGAGGTCATCTACCTCATCTAGAGAAGAGGAGTGTTGGACCTTGGATGGCTAGAGAGGGGGGGGGGGATGAATATAGTCAGACACTAAAACTTATCTCTTTCGAAGTTTTCTGCACTTAAGGTTAGGCAGCGGAAGACAAGATGCAGAAACAAAGAACAGAAATCAAAACAAAGGAACCAAACCAGACGACACAGCGATGTACAATGTTCGGGGATAACTTGCCCCTATTCCTTGGCGTGCCCGTAAGGTGGGCGATCCCTTGATCGTCGGAAGATCAAGCCCCGGTGAACACCGAATAAACTGAAGCCTCCTTCTCTGTGGAGAAACCTCTCCACAAGCTGTCTCTCAGATTGATACAAGTTAAGCTCACGAGACACTCGAGAAGAGAACCTCACAAGAATATAGTAAGATCACTTAAGCACAAAGAATGTAGTAAGATCACTTAAGCACAAAGCAACAGAGAGCACTCGACTCAGCCCAGCCAAACTCCTCAAGTTTATGTCTGTTCGCTTCTTCCGCTCCTCTGCTTCCAGCTTTGTCTTAAGCTTCCTCTCCTCGTCGCCAAGCTTCGCCAGCATCCACTGAGCACAGCTTGAACCCCTCTGACCTCCCTGAGCACTCAGTCCACTGAAGACCCTCTCCAGCTGAGCCTCCGTCAGCCGCCAGCCATACCTCAGAAGCCGTTGAAACCTGAGAAGAGAATGCGTACAAACATGCTCAATGGAAAGTCTCCCATTGACCCTCCTTGAATGTTTGAATCCTCCTGTATCACCTGCACACTTAGCAGACCCTTAGCAAATGAATATCAAACCATATCAGCAGTGTATAAGTGAATCGGCAGAGAAAATAGACGCGATCAGAGCGTCTGACAGTGAATTTTGTTGGATCGAGAGAAACGATAGAGGGGGGGGTGAATATCGTTAAACGCTTTTCGGATGAAAACTAGAGCAAGTACGCAGCGGAATAAAAACAATCGCGAACACAGGTAGTTTTACTTGGTTCGGAGCCTAGGTCGACTCCTACTCCAAGGCCCACGGTCGTTGACCGTTTACTGGGGGCAATTCTATATGTGCGCAATAATTCTTACAAAAAGATTACAGTAGTAGTATAACAGAAATGAAATGACAGTTCTTCGTTACCGACGTCCGGTATGGGATGTTTCTTGGAGCAGAGGGACGTCGTCGGCGCTTGTGTGTCGAGTTGGGAGGTTTCTGGAGCAAAGCGCAGGAGCAGAAGAACGTAACAGCGTTGGAAGAAGTCGTGGTTCGAAACCTTGGGGTCGAGGGCCTATTTATAGCCCCTGGGGGCGCCCGGAACGTCGGGGGCGCCCCCCCACGTGTCAGCCGATCCGCTTCTCTCTCGGTCAGCTCTGATCCATTAAAACTCGGGATCAGGCTTTGACGGGGGCGCCCGGAATGCTGGGGGCGCCCGGATTGACCGGGTCTCTTCTTATCCGTTGGCTTCGATGTGATCTGCTTCTATAGCTTCACCTGGGGGCGCTCGGACCATTCGGGGCACCCGGGAGCAGTGGGGGCGCCCTGACCATAAGCTGCCGAAGCTCACTTTGCTTTACTTTGTTTTGTGTTCACCTTGGGGGCGCCCGGGACACTTCGGGGGCCCTGGTCAGCTGTTGCCTCACTCCTTTGAGGCTCGCTGAGCTGCAGACACTCGTTCCTTCGGTCCTGCATCCAGGGTTAGTCCAAAACAACATAAAACAATAATGTGTTAGTTTTATACAGCCTTAGCTGTTTTGGTTCTGACTTTGGGCCTCTAAAATGGAGCCCTAGGTCGAACCGACGCCTACTATTCCCTTGACGGGGAACGCGTCCTCACCTACTCCTCTCGGGAGAATGTACCTGATGCCAACCGGCTCCTCCGGTTGGACTTTTGCCCAGCTGTCCTTCGCCAGGTGCCTAGCTGTCCTTCGCCAGGTCTTCAGTACCAAGCTGTCCTTCGCCTGGTGCCTAGCAGTCCTTCGCCAGGGCTTCAGTACCAAGCTGTCCTTCGCCTGGTGCCTAGCAGCCCTTCGCCAGGGCTTCAGTACCAAGCTGTCCTTCGCCAGGTGCCTAGCAGTCCTTCGCTAGGTCTTTGTATCCTGACATTCCTTCGCCAGGTGCCTAGCAGTCCTTCGCTAGGACTTTGTATCCTGGCATTCCTTCGCCAGGTGCCTAGCAGTCCTTCGCTAGGGCTTTGTATCCTGGCATTCCTTCGCCAGGTGCCTAGCAGCCCTTCGCTAGGACTTTGTCTCTGTACACTTGAGTAACTTTATTAGATCACAAATAACACTTAACTTTGAATCCTTTGCCAATATCAAAACAAGGTTCGATATGGTGCTTCCTGCACCAACAATCTCCCCCTTTTTGATTTATGGCAACACAATTCAAAGTTAAGTAAAAACTTTATAACAGTTAATAACATAACGTAAGATTTAAAAAAAAATCCTTTATTTCTCACACTCCCCCTAAACCTATAAAATACTTAACTTTGACCTTTCCTCCCTCTTTGACATATATCAAAAACAAACATGGGTGAACAAGGTAAAAATTAAAAAATTTTGCAAACCTACATTTTGTTAAACAACTTTTACTTACAAGGCTTTGCAAAACTTAGGAAAAATTTTGAAGTCAAATTTCCAAAAAGAGTTTAACTTTGAGAATTGGGAAAAATTTGTTTAAAAATAATTTGCACACTTAGACGAATACTTTGTGTATTTTGAAAAACAAAATTTGTAAAACTTCTAGACAAGTTTTTCACCAAAAAAACTCTACTTAGAAACATTTGTCAAAATTTTCAACCAGTTTTTGCTCAGACAAATTTTGTTTACTAAGAAGAATTTTACTTAAAAAAAACATGCACTTAAAAAAATTTGTTTAGAAATGCTTAGAAATTTTTGAAGCACTTAGAAAAATTAAACAAAGTTTCCTTTCTCTCCCCCTTAATGTGAAATTCTTCTCCTTATATTTTATATCATTTCTAAGTTAATAAAAGGTATTTTGAAAAACTTCTGAGTATCACAAAGGAAATTCTTAATTAAGAGCAACTCGAAGTTTTCAATAAAGTTTCTTTAAAAAGGGAAAAAGTTTAAGGAAGATCTTTTTCTACTCTCCCCCTTGCCATATATCAATAAGAACTCTTGAAAAATATATTTTGAAAAACATTTAAAATTTGTGTATTAGAGCTCATGGGTTTTGAAAACATAAATATTTGAGTGAGAGAATAATGTTAAAAATGATAATTTTTAATTAACAGCATTTTGAAAGAATGAAGAATCTTGCAAAAAAAAATAGAATTGGAGTCAAGTGTATATTTTCATTGAGTCCATGCATGACAAAAAATATTTAATTAATAAGCTTACTTGTTTTGAACATTTTAAAAACTGCAAGTACTTTAAAAGATATTGAGCTTTTTGAGAGATGCAAGTACTTTGTATCTTTAAAAAAATATAAGTCACTTTGAAAGATATTATGCAATTTTTTTTTGAAAATATAAGTAATTTTTTTAAAAAATTGAGCCTTTTTGGAAAGTCTAAATGAAGTTTTTGAAAACTATTAGACTTTGAAAAATATGAGTAATTTTTGAAAAGTATTATGCATTTTGAAAACATAATATTTTACTTGACTAGGTTTCTTTTCTAGTCTGACACAATCCTAGGAAACCTTGTTAACTACAAGGACATTTCCTAAGTGTCCTGGAAATTTTTTCAACCCAAGTAAATATTATAAAAGTAACTTCATAAGCCACAAGAATTTTGAAAAATAAAATAATAGTATTTTGAAAGAAAAATTATTTAAGTTTTCAAAAGGATTTTAAACTTGCAGTGCATGAAAACATATAATTTTAAAAATATTTAATAATTCTTTTAATTTGATCTCCCCTTAAACTTGACCCAGTCCTAGGAAGCTTGTTGACTACAAGCGATCTTCCTCTGAGTTTTAAGATTTGATTTAAATTATAAGAATTATCAAAATTAATAATTACCAAAAAAAAGTTTCAGAAATTCTTCTTTTGACTCAAACTCCCCCTAAATCTGACACATCCTAGGAGTCCTTGTATATCATGAAGTGGACCTTCCTCTGTGTCTTTAGGGTTTATCAAAAGAATAATTTTGAACAATCTTCTGAGTATGATAAATTTTTGAAAACATAACTTGAAATGATAGCATAGTTTTCGAAAATCATGATGATAGTTTTTCAACGAGATAGTAATATCGAGGGTTTTTGAATAAGTTTTAAAGCATAAGGTTTTTGAAAAATCTGAATTTTTCGAAAAAGATTAAGAAGAACTCCCCCTGTATCCGACACAGTCTGTCTTTTATCTAAGTTCCTTAAGGGACTTCAGTGTTGACCAGGTTGACTAGGGTTTGACTATGTTGACCAAGGTTAACTCAGTTTACTAAGTTTGACCGATTAATAACTAAATCAAACAAGCCTTAGATTCTATCTAAAATGTGTCTATTGTGATATTTAACATGAAATTCACTATTTTAAAAAAATAGAGATGAAGAAGTAGGGTACAGTACAATAAATTAAAAATTAGAGGTAAGTTTGAATAACTTTTGCAAACTTTTTTTTATTTAAAAGGATAGTGAATCATGCTTTTAGGTCCTAGATGTCTCACCCAGTTCTACGTGGTCAAACATGTTAACCTTATGGGTTGTGTGAGACAAATATTTAATTTTAACAAAAAAATGGTTAATTTTGAAACATTAAACCTTAGTTAAAATGATTTTTGAGGATTTTGAAATTAGTTAGAATTTTAACTTTGAATTTTAAAAATTATTAAGTTGAATTTTGAAAATAATTGATTGAAAATAATTAAGTTGAATTTGAGAATAATTAATTGAAAATAATTAAGTTGAATTTGATAATAATTAATTGAGAATAATTAAGTTGAATTTGAGAATAATTAATTGAAAATAATTAAGTTGAATTTGATTTGTACGGTTGATTGGGTTGGACTAAACTTTTAGGTCCTGAGCATCTCACCCATTTCTAAGTGACAAAACAGGATATCCTTAACTGTTTTGTGAGATGCATATTTTAATAGAAAGATTTATTTTGAAAACGTCATGATTAATTTTGAAAAGTTAAATTAATTTTTAAACCCAATTTAAATTTATTTTGAAAAGAGATATTTGAATCTAAAATTAACTGAAAATTTGTGTTAGATTCGAATTTAACAAAGAGTAAATTGAATTTGAATTTCAAAAATTGGCTTCCAGGTCTTGGCGAGGCACAAGGCCTTCTTTGGCCGTAGCCTTATTGGATCATCAACCCTTTCCTGAACAAAGCCTTTTAGTGAAATTTCATCTTTAAAATTACTTTTTGGTAAATTCTGGTCTAACTAGTTTGGGTCTTGGATCGGTAGCTTCGGCTAGTTTCACCAGTCTAACGAGACCAAGTAGTGTATACTTGACCTTATTAGAAAAGGCTTCCCTAACGTACTATCATCTCACCTCCACCCAATACTATGTTGTTCAAATTTCAGTTAAGTTGGTTCAGTCCTTATACTAGCCAATCCTATTTCTAAGCAACAAAAAATAAAATAAAAAGCAACACACAATTAAAGAAAACAAGACAAAAATGATCTAAATTACATCATAATCGAAATAAAACTCTGGGGTTTTAAAATTAGCATGGTTGTGAATTAAGTTTTCTAACGTATTGACCTTAACTAATTTATACGAGTTAATCATGTTATTCAAGGTAAATATTGGATTTTTAAATACTGTAAATTTACCTTTTGATTCCCGATTGGGAATCTCCCCCTTGATTCTAGCCATCTCTCTTTTGCTTGATTGTTTCTTCGGCATTTTGTGGTGGCCGCGAGCCAACCAGACCAGTTTCCAAGGATCCCTTCCTTCGCCGTCAGATTCTGAGTCTGCGTCGGACTCAGGTACTGGTTGAGGTCTCTTTTGCATTTCTCTTGGAGTTTTCCCTGCAATGAAAATTATACCTTCCTCGACCATTATAGTATCAGTTTGATTGTTTAATTTTAATTCAAAAGAAGATTCGAAATTGGTTACCATTTTTGTCTCAGTCAATTCGTCTTCTGACTGTGGCTTGAATTCGCAGTCAGGTATGGATTCTTTCTCATCTTCTGATCCGGAGTCAAGGTTCTCAATGCTGGAGCTCTCTTCGTGTAGATTGATTAGTTTATCCCAAATTTCTCTGGCACATCTGAATGGACCTACTAGTTCGAGTTGCTCCTTGGTTAGGCCACATTGTAGGATTGCAGTTGCCCTTGCATTGGTCTCGATTTGATTGAGGGTGTGTTCATCCAGTTTATCCTACTCGATTGATGACTCATCTTCTACGGGAAAAGAGAATCCCGTTTGGATGATCCGCCATAAGTCCATGTGGGCCTTCAGAAGGGACTCCATTTGACATCTCCAAAACTTGAAGTTCTCGCTGGAGAATAGTGGTGGACGGGCACTGTTCCACTCGTGGTTGGTCATTTAGTTTAATCCTTGCACACAAAAGAAATAACAGAAATGTACCAAAACTTGGTCTTGGATTAGTAGTGCGGGAGAAGGGAAAAAATTGTCCAAAATAAATGTTGCACGAATTTCGAGGTGAAATAATAATAAAATAATAAAAAATATTTATGATAAATTTTTGAAAATGTTGATTTTGTCAATTCTGATTAATGATGAAAAAGTAGGAATTTAGTGTTTAGGAAAAAATTTGCTTAGCATGATTTTCGAGAAAAATATTAAAATAATAAAAAAAATTATGACAAATTTTCAAAAGTTGTTGGTTTTATCAATTCTGAGTTATAGTGAGAAAATAAGAATTCAAAATTGAAAAAGGCCACTTATTTATTTGAAATAAAGATCGAGTGGTGTTGCACCACCTTGATTAAAGAAAAAGAAAAGAAATAAAATAAAAAAATTCGTAAATCCGAAAAAACTTTCAAACTGGTGGTTGCACCAAGTTTGAACTACCCCGCTCTGATACCACTTGTTGGATCGAGAGAAACGATAGAGGGGGGGGGGTGAATATCGTTAAATGCTTTTCGATGAAAACTAGAGCAAGTACGCAGCGGAATAAAAACAATCGCGAACACAGGTAGTTTTACTTGGTTCGGAGCCTAGGTCGACTCCTACTCCAAGGCCCACGGTCGTTGACCCTTTACTGGGGGCAATTCTATATGTGGACAATAATTCTTACAAAAAGATTACAGTAGTAGTATAACAGAAATGAAATGACAATTCTTCATTACCGACGTCCGGTATGGGATGTTTCTCGGAGCAGAGGGACGTCGTCGGCGCTTGTGTGTCGAGTTGGGAGGTTTCTGGAGCAAAGCGCAGGAGCAGAAGAACGTAACAGCGTTGGAAGAAGTCGTGGTTCGAAGCCTTGGGGTCGAGGGCCTATTTAAAGCCCCTGGGGGCGCCCGGAACGTTGGGGGCACCCCCCCCACGTGTCAGCCGATCCGCTTCCCTCTCGGTCAGCTCTGATCCCTTAAAACTCGGGATCAGGCTTTGACGGGGGTGCCCGGAACGCTGGGGGCGCCCGGATTGACCGGGTCTCTTTTTATCCGTTGGCTTCGATGAGATCTGCTTCTATAGCTTCACCTGGGGGCGCCCGGACCATCCGGGGCGCCCGGGAGCAGTGGGGGCGCCCGGGAGCACGGGGGCGCCCCGACCATAAGCTGCCGAAGCTCACTTTGCTTTACTTTATTTTGTGTTCACCTTGGGGGCGCCCGGGACACTCCGGGCGCCCTGGTCAGCTGCTGTCTCACTCCTTTGAGGTTCGCTGAGCTGCACACACTCGTTCCTTCGGTCCTGCATCCAGGGTTAGTCCAAAACAACATAAAACAATAATGTGTTAGTTTTATACAGCCTTAGCTGTTTTGGTTCTGACTTTGGGCCTCCAAAATGGAGCCCTAGGTCGAACCGACGCCTACTGTTCCCTCGATGGGGAACGCGTCCTCACCTACTCCTCTCGGGAGAATGTACCTGATGCCAACCGGCTCCTCCGGTTGGACTTTTGCCCAGCTGTCCTTCGCCAGGTGCCTAGCTGTCCTTCGCCAGGTCTTCAGTACCAAACTGTCCTTCGCCTGGTGCCTAGCAGTCCTTCGCCAGGGCTTCAGTACCAAGCTGTCATTCACCTGGTGCCTAGCAGTCCTTCGCCAGGGCTTCAGTACCAAGCTGTCCTTCACCAGGTGTCTAGCAGTCCTTCGCTAGGTCTTTGTATCCTGGCATTCCTTCGCCAGGTGCCTAGCAGTCCTTCGCTAGGACTTTGTATCCTGGCATTCCTTCGCCAGGTGCCTAGCAGTCCTTCTCTAGGGCTTTGTATCCTGGCAGCCCTTCGCCAGGTGCCTAACAGCCCTTCGCTAGGACTTTGTCTCTGCACACTTGAGTAACTTTATTAGATCACAAATAACACTTAACTTTGAATCCTTTGCCAATATCAAAACAAGGTTCGATATGGTGCTTCCTGCACCAATAAATTTGAATTAAGGTTCAGGCCCTGATCTGTCCCCAGACCGATCAGGATAGGCCCAGTCCGATCAGGCTCCAGCCTGATCGGTCCACAGTGAGAAGCCAGAAATCGCGACCTTCTGGTGATCGGTCACCCTGACCGATCACAAATTATGGATCGGTCACCAGACCGATCCATAGCATTGTTGGGATTCCCAGCTTTCGCAGCCAAACCTCACTGATCGGTCACCAGATTGATCAGGTTGTGTCCTGATCAGTCCGGGGACCGATCAGGGCATGCCCTGACCGATCAGGATGCATCCTGATTGGTTATTGTGAGAAGCTCGCGACATTTGATCATTCAGCCTGACCGATCATGAAATCCCACGAAACCTACTGACCTCTCCCTGATCGGTCACCAGACCGATCAGGAGACGAATAGTAGCCTAACAAAGTCACTGTATGCTCCCTGATCGATCACCAGACCGATCAGACATCACTGGATCGGTCACCAGACCGATCCACGAAGGAACTTCGTGCCAACTTCCTTGATCGGTCACCAGACCGATCCAGGCAAGGCCAAATCCACTCTAAGTCAAGAGAACGGGCTCCCAGCCTTCTTTGACTCGTGCTCAGTCCCTCGGACCAAGACTTCATGCCCATCTCACTCACCGGGACTTCAACCTAGCTTCCCAAGCTAGGTCCTAGCTTCACTCACCAGGATTTCATCAAACCTAGCTTCCCAAGCTAGGACCTGGCCCTCCAAGCCAGGGTTTCATCCAACCTAGCCCTCCAAGCTAGGACCTGGCCCTCCAAGCCAGGGTTTCATCCAGCCTAGCCCTCCAAGCTAGGACCTGGCCCTCCAAGCCAAGGTTTCATCCAACCTAGCCCTCCAAGCTAGAACCTGGCCCTCCAAGCCAAGGTTTCACCTAGTCCCACTAGGTGTGCCTAGTCCCACTAGGTCTTTTCCACTTCACCTAGTCCCACTAGGTATTTTCCAATGCCAGCGTGTGATCTCCCGATCCACCTAGACTTTACCCCGAATTCATTCAACCAAACTTAAATCATTGTCAACACTAAAACAACAACCGGGCCAGACTGCATCAACAAGGAGGAGGTCACCATCTCAAGGATTGAGGGGGAGGAGAGATCCTCATCTACACAAGAACAAGAGAAAGCATCCACTTCATCCAATGTTGAAGAAGAAGATTCTACCTCCACTAAAGCTAAATCGAAAGAGCACATCACATGCTTTGGTTGCAACGAAAAGGGGCACTACAAGGACAAGTGCCCGAAAGGTAAAAAGGAGGTAAAATCTACACTCATTTCAAGTTCTTTTAAATCTAACATGAGTTGTAGAAATGGAGGAGCCCAAGAAAAGAAAAAGAAAATCCGATGCTTCACGTGTGGAGAGCTAGGGCACTACCACACCAAGTGCCCTAGAAAAGGAGAATTAAAGAAAATGGATCATCTGAGAAGATGGGAGAAGGAGGAAAAGAAGAAGCAAAGATCACATCAAGGAGGGACTACAAGGGTAAGGGAGTAATCCCTAACTCTAGATTTAAATGCAACTCAAATTCTAGTTCCTCCATGATGTTAAAAATAGGACAAATCATCCCTCCATGCATGCTAGTTTTAATGAAAAATGCTTAATGGTGCTTAACTTTGGATTTAGATACAATGATAGGACTAGGAATAACAAGGTGGACCAAAAATCTAAGAAAAGCATGCATCATGATAGACTTAGGACCTTTGTATCTAAGGATCATGGCACTAATCCCAAGAAGGGAAGGAATGTGCCTAGAAAGGATGATAGGTCTAGGAATGTCCAAGGGAAGGAATGTGCCTAGAAAGGATGATAGGTCAACGAATGTCCAAGGTGGACATATGGGTTCTAGGGTTAGAATTCTAGAGAGGGAAAATCAAGCCTTGAGGGCAAGACTTGATACATTAGAAAAGGCTCTAGAAAGATTCACGATTGTATCTAAGAGTCTAGATATGGTATTGGGTAGTTTGAAACCCAACTATGATAGATCGGGTTTGGGATACCGATCCAAGACCTCCAAGGCCAACAAACAGAAGTATGCTGGGAAAGCATGCAAGGAGGGAAAGTCCAAGGATGACAAGGGAGTGTCATCCAAAGGGAAAAAGAATGATTTAACCAAAGATAAAGTGTCTAAGGTTAAGAGGGTTCACTTTGTAGACCAAGATCACCGGAGGCTCACCGGTGTGGTCTAGTATGGGTTAAGTCACCTAGGGAGGTGGCTAAGGCTCAGAGCTCAAGGGGGAGCTCTAGGAGCCTTTGGGGTCCATGGTAAATGGATCTCAAGAGTTTTTCTCCTAGGAAATTAGGTGAAATGTGCCAAAAAGGGTTGGAAAACTTGGGTAAGTCTTAATCCTAGGTTTTGACACATTAAAAGGGAATTTAGGGAGAAAAATGTGAAAATACGGTTATATTGGGTAAAATTAGGTTTCAATGTATGAATACCACATAATTCCATGATAGAAATGAATTGTGACCAAGTATTAGAAGATATATCAAGGAAAGGCCACAATTAGGACTTTTAGGATGAGTTTCAATGATACACTTTAGGATAAGTTGAGTTTCGTGCCAATCTTGGGATCCTGAGTACATTTGTTTGGAAACGTATTTTTCCCAAGTAGACATTAGCCCCACAAATCTCCCCACGAAATTTCATAATTTTTGGAGATTTGTAAAATTATTTAGGGATTTCTAAAATTGGGCTGAAAAACCTGAAAATCAGGTATCAGTCGACTGCTCCAGGGGCAGTCGATTGGTCTCAAGCCCAGAAACTCTCTGTGAGTTTTGGCAGTCGACTGCCATATGAGCAGTCGACTGATCAGTGAGAGTTTGCAAAAGGGAATATTGGGTAGTGAGAAATTGCAAAATTCGATCATGGGATATGGTTTGGATTTAAAATTCATGTTTATGATGTCATATTCCTTGAATGAAGTGTTATCCCATGACTTGATAAGACTTTGTTGATATCTTGGAAATCAAGGAAGATTGATAAGTTTCCCTATGTATCTAGGATTTAGAGGTAAAAAAAAAAGGAAAATTGAGGACAATTCCATGTGCCGAATTATGATGGTTAGCTTTGACAAACACATGGAATTAGAGATACATTTGAAAATTGATACAAATACCAAATCTTTAAGGAAATTAGATTGTACCAAAAGTCAAGCACACTTGATATTTTCATGAAATCTTATTTTTCTAGGAAAGGACATATCCTAGCAAGTGTGCTTGCAAATCTTTAAATTCTTGTTGGGTAGTGTTGAGTTCTTGTTGGCACTAGGGATAAAGTTGCTTGGGGGCAATTCTTTAATGGTGGCCAAGGGAGAAGAACTTGGTTGTTAAGTTGGGTAGAACCTAACTTGGTGTTAGGGTGTTAAGTTGGGTAGAACTTCACTTAGGAAAAATGAAAAATGAGAGAAGGCATAGGTTAAAGGGGAGGTTGCCTCCTTGTTTGCCTTAATTTTCATTGAAAATTTTTGGGTTTTGTATCCAACTTGGGAACCGTGATAGATACATGATAAAATATATTTTTCCCAAGTAGGTATAGGTACCACAAAGTTCTCCACGAAATTTGAGAATTTTTGGAGAATTATGGAATTTCTGGTGCAATTCTAAAATTGGCCAGAAAATTGATTTTCATAGTATCAATCGACTGCCAACAGGGGCAGTCGACTAGTCAGGGCTGGTGTGGGTATCCAGCAGCTGACTTAGATCCAAATGATGGAAAACAAGTGTATGGGAGGCTCGTACACATTGTTTAGGATCATTGGGGGATTAAAAGAACCAATAATTAGGATATTATTGGAATCTTTTTGATGTATGGCAAAGGGGGAGAAGTTTGGGTTTAAGTTGGGAAACCAAACATACCTTTGCAAGAAACCCTAGGTTTAGGGGGAGCTAAGACAAAGGGGGAGCATGGTTGCTTCGTTCTTGGCATAAGGGGAACCTTGGAGAGGTTCTTAAAAAGCCTTTATAAGTCCAATATAGGGGGAGCTTGGGAGAAGCTTTAAAAAGCCTATTTTGGTGAAAAGTCCTAACTTGGAGAGTTAGGTGTGGAAAAATCCTCGCTTGGAGGGCTAGGTGTGAAAATTCCTAACTCGGAGGGTTAGGTGTGGGATGCCTTGGGATATGATCCATGCATTGCATATGCATTGTTTAGCATGTTTCTGCTATTGACTACTATTTTGCTTTCCCTAACTTAAACGTATTGCCAAACATCAAAAAGGAGGAGATTGTTGAGGCAATCTGTGATCCGGAGTGATCATGAGTTTTGATGTTTGGGCAAAGGGTTTAAGTTAGGTTTCCCTTGTGTTCTCATATGTGTATGTTGAGTGTGCAGGATGTACAAGTTGGATGTACAGGTTACACATATGGACTTGACTGGGCGGCCTCGGTACGGTGAAGGATGACATGGAGGCAAGCTGGAAGCTTGCGTGCGCATCCAAGGGACCTTGGAGAGCAGGGACGATGAGCTGATGGGCACGGACTTTGAGGCATGCGTGAAGGATGGCATGGAGGCAAGCTGGAGGCTTGCGTGCATCCGAGGGACAGGAGCCGAAGATGAAGAGGGCGCGAAGACAACAGTCGAGGCTGCGGAGGAGGAGTCAGTCGAGTCGTGAGGGTTCGAGTGCGGAGTGAATGTACTCTGGAAGGGTTTCAGCTTGGGACCAGTCGACTGCTCTGGGAGCAGTCGACTGGTAGGTGGCTGATGAGTTAGCTGAAAATTCGAACGTTGGGGGTGCAACGGTCAAATTTCAGTAGAACCAGTCGACTGCCCTGGGAGCAGTCGATTGGTGGGGAGGGTTTCAGCCCGAGTCCTATTTAAAGAGGACGTCGTGGTGGCTGAGATTCTTGACGAATCTTGTCTTGGTTAAAGGCAAGATAGTAGTCTTTGTGCTCAGGTCTTCTAAAGGTGTTGTGGTGAGGTTTCTCCACCCAGAAGGAGCGACAGAGCTAGCCAGAGGTTATCCGGGGATTTATCCACCGACGGATTCTTGGATTAGTCACCCGTCTGGGGTGGATACCAAGTAAATCGGTTTGTTAGCATTGTTTTCTCTTGATTCATTTATTTTTATTTGTATTTCCGCTGCGCTAACAATCTTGTAGAGAAAACGACGAAAAACGCTATTCACCCCCTCTAGCAGACGCATTCGATCTATCAGATACGCCTTCAACTCCTCAAATGTCTTGTCGCAGTCGGTGTTCCATTGAAACTTTATGGCTCGGCGCAGTGTCTTGAAGAAAGGTAGCCCTCGCTCGGCGGATCAGGATATGAAGAGGGATAATGTCGTGATCCGCCCAGTGAGCCTCTGCGCCTCTCGGAGGTTCCTTGGTAGGGGCATGTCGAGCAGAGCCTTGACCTTACTCGGATTGGCCTCGATGCCCCTCTCGATGACTATGTATCCGAGGAATTTCCCACTCCGAGCTCCAAAAAGACACTTGGCCGGGTTTAGTTTGAGGTTATACCTGCGCAAGGTCTGGCAGGTCTCCTCCACATCCGACACCAAGTCTGCCGCTCGGCTTGACTTGATCAGTATGTCATCCACGTATACCTCAATGTTCCAGCCGATCTACGCGCAGAATGCCTTATTCATCATTCTCTGGTAGGTGGCCCCGACATTCTTTAACCCGAATGGCATGACGGTGTAGCAGTACGTGCCATCAGTCATGACGAAGCTAACTTTCTCCTGATCCTTGACTGCCAATGGCACTTGGTAATAGCCCTGGTAAACATCCAGTATGCAGATGAGCTCGCTTCTAGCTGTCGAGTCGACCATTTGGTCGATCCGGGGCAGAGGGTAGCAGTCCTTTGGGCAGGCTCGGTTGAGGTCCCGGAAGTCGATGCACACCCTCCACTTATTGTCGGGCTTAGCCATCAAGACTACGTTGGCCAGCCAGACCGGGAATTGGATCTCTCGGATGTGCCCGACCTCTAGCAGTTTCTCGATTTCAGCCCGGATCACTTAGTTCTACTCGGTGCTGAAGTCTCGCTTCCTCTGCTTAACCGACCGAGCGTTAGGGTATACGTAGAGGTGGTGCTCGGCCACCTTCGGTCGAACACCCTTCAGTTCTTTGCTGACCAGGCGAACACGTTTTGGTTCTTGGTCAGGCACTCCAGCAGTGGCTTCTTCAGCTCGCTCGGCAACCCAGCGGCTATAAGTGCCCCTGGTTGGTTTTGATGTGATCAACTGATTTAAGTTAGGTTCTGGTGTGTTTAATCCCTCTACTAAGTGTGCAGGAGCTTAGGTACGGAGGAAGTCGAGCGTAAGATGTAGCGGACGAGAAGGATTGTGCAGGGAAGTGAGCCGATGGGCTCGGTGCAATCCGAGGGACGTGAAAGTTGCGGAAGAGTACGTCGGTGGATCGAAAAGGACGTGCGCGACGTCCGAGGGACGGGAAGCCGGGAGGAAGCACGCTCGAGAGGCGAAAGGCCGGAGTCGGGTTCGGGTGAGTCTAACTCTAGTTGGCCAGAAATCACCGAGAAGACGAAGAACCAAAAGACTGATCAATTTGACCAAGTCAAACCAGGCGCCCAAAAAAAAGAAGATTTATTTGTTGTTGCTAAGAAGACTCGAACCTAAAACCTCAGCCAAGATTTGTTGCCATGGTTACCACTTGGGATAGCAAGCTATCTCAACAAACATTTGTCGATGTTGCTACTTGAAGATCACAACAGCAAAGTCTAGAGCAGAAGATAAAGTCTTAAAGGATAAAATCTTATCCTTTAATCAGATTCAATTGATGCAGTTTAATCTCATCCAAGATCAACCGTTCAGATTACGTCCATGGATCAACGACCAAGAGAAAATTCATGGACAATCAACAATCCAGATTTATTCTCTTAGGCTATAAATAAGCTTAGAGTTTTAGCTTTTTTATTTCAATCAATTAAATTGAAAAATCATTTAGCGTGCTTTTGTTGTAAGACTTCTCCGCCATAAGGAGAGTTTTATTGAGCGTCCACTGTCTTGGAAGCAACGTTCTCAGTTGTGACCAAGTTTCTTTTTAAAAGACGAGTGCCTCCACTTTTATATTTTTTTTACCGTCTATTCACCCCCCTCTAGCCGGGCCAACCCGATCCAACAAGTGGTATCAAAGCCAAATTCGCCGCAGAAGGACCAACCACCGACTGCAGCAATTTCGATAAAATGGTTGGAGCCGTAATCTACCCGCCGATATTTGAGGGGGAGTTCGCGATGTGGAAGCACCGAATGCAGGTATTTTTTAAAACTGATATTGAACTGCTACTAATTATGAAAAATAATTTTTCAGTTCCTAAAGACAACAATGGCAAGGATAAAGAAATAGAGTCGTGGACCAAGAAGGAGCAAGCAAACTTTGAAGCAAACGACAAAGCGAAATTTCATCTACTAGCCGTTCTTCCCGCGTAAGAAGTCAACTACATCGGGAATTACAATTCGACAAAAGAGCTCTGGGAGAAATTCCTAGAACTGAATGAAGGTATCTCAGAGGCACTGAAGGTCACTTGGGATGAGTCCTCGTTAGAAGAGTCGAAAGGTCAAGAATACGCGGGACTTGTACTAATGGCAAATCATCAAGAAGGGAGCACTGATGAAGGGGGGAGAGACGTCAGAAGAAAGCGACGATGAAAGAGGAACCTCGTTTTTCGAAAGCTATCCAGTAAGTGAGGTTTGTTTTCTTCCTCAAGATCAGTTGTATGCAGGAGTTAAAGTCTTACTCAAATCTAATTGTAGATTAGAAAAAGAAAATTTGAAATTAAAAAATGAATTGACACTTACATCCTCTTCTGAAATTTTGAAAAATAAAAATGATAATTTGAAAAACGTAGTGCAAAAATTAGAACTTGATATTGCATATTTACGCCAAAAGAAAAATAGCTTTCTTGATAATTTAAATTGGTATTTTAAAAACCATAAAAGTCAATTTAAAAGGTATCTAAAAGTTATATTCTGCCTAAGTTTTTAATTAATCCTGTAGATAGGAACTTATTTTGGGTTCCTAAATTTGTTTTAAACTGATAAGTTTTTTATTATTTATGTGCAGATTTTTTTTTACAAAAAATTATGACTTTTTTTTTGCACAATTACGTTGTCCATCTACTGAGAATTTTTTAAAATTTTTCGAATATTTTTCGTTATTATGATTGTTAGCTCGAAATTTGAAATTAAAATTTTAAAAATAGATAAAGAATTTATTTTCATATATCTAATTTTTCATGATTCAGATATAGTGGAAAGAACTCGTTATAATTTTTCGATTTTTTAATTTTTTTTAAAACAAAAAAACTCAAAAAACTTTTCTTTCCTAATTATGTTTCTCCATTTTTTGATGTGATCAAAGGGGAAGCAATATGGTTAAGTTAAGGGGTAGACTTTTAATTTACTCTAAATTTATATTTTTTTAACTTACACTGTTTGCATTATTATGCATGTTTTTTTTATTTTGTTTACCCTAACTCAACTCGGATTGATGCACATCAAAAAGGGGGAGATTGTAAGTACCCCTAGTTGGCTTTGATGTGATCAACTGATTTAAGTTAGGTCCTAGTGTGTTTAATCCCTCTGCTATGTGTGCAGAAGCTTAGGTACGAAGGAAGTCAAGCGTAAGACGTAGCGGATGAGAAGGATTGTGCGGGGAAGTGAGCCGATGGACTCAGTGCAATCCAAGGAACGCCGAAGAGTACGGCGGTGGATCGAGAAGGGCGTGTGCGACGTCCGAGGGACAGGAAGCCGGGAGGAAGCACGCTCGAGGGGCGAAAGGCCGGAGTCGGATTCGGGTGAGCCTAACTCTAGTTGGCTGGAAATCACTCAGAAGACGAAGAACCAAAAGACTGGTCAGTTTTGTTGGTGCAATCGATCCAAGTTTGATCGGGTAGATTATGAGTTTTGATGTGGGTGTCAATATGATTAAGTTAGGGTTTCATGTTGATCTAATATGTGTATGTGAGTGTGCAGGTTTGCAGGATATACATAGACTTAGTTGGACGTCTTCGGGTCCAGTAAAGGATGGAATGGGAAGACGAGCCGTGGGCTTGCATGCATCCGAGAGACCGTGGACAAAGCAGGGACGATGAGCCGAGGGAAGCGCACTTCGAGGCATACGCGAAGGGTGGCATGGGGAGACTAGCCGTGGGCTTGCATGCATCTGAGGGACGAGAGCCAAAGTCGAAGAAGGCTTGAAGGCAACAAGTCGAGGCTGTTGGAAGCAGGAACGATGAGCCGAGGGAAGCACACTTCGAGGCATATGCAAAGGATGGCATGGGAGACGAGTCATGGGCTTGCATGCATCCGAGGGACGAGAGCCAAAGTCGAAGAAGGCTTGAAGGTAATAGGTCGAGGCTGCTGGATGAAGAGTCAGCTAAGTCGTGATTATTCGAGTGTTGAGAGAATTGTACTCGGGAAGGGAAATCCTAGGGTTCGAGTGCTGAGAGTATTGTACTCGAGAAGGGAAACCTTAGGTGGCAATCGACTAATGCTTGGATCAGCCGACTGATGAAGAGCACAAAAAGATCAGTCGACTGGTGTCGACCAGAATGTGAATCGTCAAGCTGTGACATTCAAATTCGCGAGGACCAGTCGACTGGTGATAGCACCAGTCGACTGGTAACGGTTAGAATAATATCGAGCACTATTTAAGAGGGCTCGTTTTTGGCTGAGTTTTCTTAGTGAAACAAGCTTGGGTAAAGCCTGTTAGTAGCCTACAAGTGCTCAGAAGTTGTCAAGGGATTGTGGCGAGGTTTCTTCACCCACAAGGAGCGACAAGAGCTAGCCGGAGGTCTTCCGGGGACTCATCTACCGACGGATCAGGATCGTCCACCTTATGGACAGCCGTGAAGTAGGAGTATCTTCTCTAAACCACGTAAACAGTTTGTGTTAGCATTGTTTTAGGTTTTTGTTTATGTTTTCCGCTTGCGCTTGCTAACACGTGTAGGAAGAAAATCGAAAAGTAGCTATTCACCCCTCTAGCTAAACGACAAGGCCCCAACAAGTTTGACCAAGTCAAACCAGGCACCCAAAAAAAAGATTTATTTGTTGCTAAGAAGACTCGAACCTAAAACCACAACCAGATTTGTTATCATGGTTACCACTTGAGATAACATGCTATCTCAACGAATATTTGTCAATGTTGCTACTTGAAGATCACAACAGCGAAGTCTAGAGCAAAAGATAAAGTCTTAAAGGATAAAACCTTATCCTTTAATCAGATCCAATCAATACAGTTTAATCCCATCCAAGATCAACCGTTCAGATTACATCCATGGATCAACGACCAAGAGAAAATTCATCAACAATCAACAATCTAGATTTATTTTCTTAGGTTATAAATAAACTTAGAGTTTCAGCTTTTTTATTTCAATCAATTAAATTGTAAAATCTCTTAGCGTGCTTTGTTGTAAGGCTTCTCCGCCATAAGGAGAGTTTTATTGAGTGTCCACTGCTTTGGAAGCAACGTTCTCAGTTGTGACCAAGTTTCTTTTTAAAAAATGAGTGCCTCCACTTTTACATTTTTTTAACTGTCTATTCACCCCTTCTAGCCGGGCCAACCCGATCCAACAACTTCTATCTTAACTCGGGCTTCTTCCCGGTCAGGAAGCAGCTGAACCTCCCCCTTGTCTTCATGCAGCTCGGCCCAAGGAGAAGATTGCACCATATTACAGCTAGTGGATGTGCACTGAGCCTTCTGGCTCTCTGTCCGAACATCATCCACATAGCATCGGTGAGTAACCCTCTGGTCTCCTCTAGCCTCCCCGACCTTGTCGCTGACCGGGAATTTGATCTTGAGGTAAAAGGTGGAGGTGACTGCCCGAAACTCGTTGAGGGTTAGCCGACTCATGATCGCATTGTAGGCCGAGGGAGCGTCCACTATTAGAAAAGTGGACTATCTGGTTCTCTTCAATGGCTCCTCGCCTAAGGAGATGGCTAGTCGGATTTGCCCAATCGGCTGCACTTGGTTCCCCATTAACCCGAACAGTGGGGTGGCCACCAACTCCAACTGGGATAGCTCGATATGCAAATGGTCGAAGGCTTTCTTGTAGAGTATGTTGACCCAGCTGCCCGTGTCCATGATGGTTCGGTGGACCTGGTAGTTGGCTATCATGACCGTGATGACCAAAGCGTCATCGTGCGGGACCTCCAGTCCTTGTAGGTCTTGCGGGTCGAAGCTGATCTGGGGCCCCTGTGCCTGAGCGACACTTGTGCCGACCTGGTGAATCTCCAGTCGGCGCACCTGTGCCTTCCGAGCTTGATTGGAATCTCCCCTAGTAGGCCCGCCCGAGATCATGTGCACTCCTGCTCAGACGACATTCTGCCGATTGGCCTACTCCTCATCTATTTCTTCGGCATCGGCTCGGTCCTCTTGCGGGAACAGTTACGAGCAGTTGGGGGGGGGGGGGGCGGGGGTTCCGTCTGGGTTCCTTGACTGCTGGGGTGGCGCCTGGCCCTTCGCGGCCCAAGCCGCGCCCGGGAGATGCTTGGCGCCCCCGTCCTCGAGTAGCCGGGGCGGCGGGGCCTGACCTCTCCTGGCCTGTCGACACTCCTCCTTGTCGTGAGTGTGGTTTTGGTGAAATGCGCAGTAGGGTCTCCAGCAGATCGGCAGACACCCCTGGGCCGGTTGTTGCACGTGACGGCGCTCCATTCCCGCCTGGGCGATTGCGCCCCGTGAGCTGCGGATGGGCCCGCCCGGGGATCGACTATTCGGAGCGGGGTTCGGGGTCGGCGCATTGACCGCATCCTTCTTCCGAGCGGCCTGCGCTTCTTCCACGTTGATATACTTGACAACCTTCCTTAGTAGGCTGTCAAAATCCTTCGGCGGCTTTCGGATCAGCGAGCGGAAAAGTCTCCCTCTTGTAGTCTCTGGGAGAAGGCGCTGATCAGCACATCGGGTGTGACAGTCGGCACATCTAGCGGCACTCCATTGAACCTCTTAATGTAGGCCCGGAGTGACTCCTTTGGGCCTTACTTCAGAGCGAACAGGTTGAGGCTCGTCTTATGGTGCCTCCGGCTGCTGGCGAAGTGTTGGAGGAATATCCTCCTTGTTGATGCAGTCTGACCCTGATTGTTGTTTTGGTGTTGACACTGATTTTAGTTTAGGTTGATGACTATGATTATGATTGAGTCATGATCGGGGATTAGGCATGGTTTGGAAAATCCTAGCTTGGAGGGCTAGGTGTTGGAAAATCCTAACTTGGAGGGTTAGGTGTGGAAAATCCTAGCTTGGAGGGCTAGGTGTTGAAAAGTCCTAATTCGGAAGGGTTGGGTGAAAATTCCTAGCTTGGAGGGCTAGGTGAAAAGTCCTAACTTGGAGGGTTAGGTGAAAAGTCCCAACTTGGAGGGTTAGGTGAAAAAGTCCTGGCTTGGAGGGTCAGGTCCTAGCTTGGAGGGCTAGGTTTGGAAAAGTCCTAATTCGGAAGAGTTGGGTGAAAAGTCCTAGCTTGGAGGGCTAGGTGAAAAGTCCTAACTTGGAGAGTTAGGTGAAAATTCTCAACTTGGAGGGTTAGGTAAAAAATCCTTAGCTTGGAGGGCTAGGTTTGAGTCCCTGGATCGGTCTGGTGACCGATCAGGGATATTGGCACGCTGCTCCTTCGTGGATCGGTCTGGTGACCGATCCAGCGATGACTGATCGGTCTGGTGACCGATCAGGGAGCGCACAGTGAGGTTGGGAATCTACTGTGTGGCTCCTGATCGGTCTGGTGACCGATCAGGGAGCAGGCCGTTGCCTTGTTGCTTGGCTCCTGATCGGTCCGATGACCGATCAGGGAGCAGGCAACTTCCTCACTGTCTTGCTTCTGATTGGTCTGGTGACTGATCAGGAAGCACTCAGTGAGTTGAGTTCCCCCGCTGATCAGCTCCTGAACGGTCTGATGACCGATCCACGACTTAGGATTTGATTTCCGCAGTTACTGTTCACTTAGACGTGGACCGATCAGGCTTGAGCCTGATCGGATAGGGAGCTACCTGATCGGTCTGGTGACCGATCAGGCTTCACTCTGATCGGTCTGGTGACCGATCAGGCTTGTGTTGCCGCGAGAGCTGGGAGTCCCAGCTAAGCGGTGGATCTGTCTGGTGACCGACCCACAAGCCCTGGATCGGTCCGGTGACCGATCACTTTAATTCAAATTGCACTGTCAGACGCTTTGATTGCGTCTGACCGTATCCGATTCTCTACGCTTAACATCTGATACATGATTTGCTGCTTGATATGCTGTCCTAATACTCTGATTAAGCTGCAGGTGGCAGGGAAGGATTCAAACACTCAAGGAGAGTCAATGGAGACCTTTCCTTGGAGCAGGTTTGTCTGTTTTTCCATCTCAGGTTGCAACGGGCACTGGCGCTGGCTGGAGCTGCTGACTGGGGCTGGTCTGAGGGAAGCTCAGGGAGTCCAGAAGAGCTCAGTGGTGGCTGGTGGTTGCAGGTGAGCAGCTGGAGGTTGCAGGGAGATGTTGTCACCTGGCGTTCAGGAGAGAAACAAAAGGAGCGGTGTGGAACAGAGCAAGAAGAAGTTGTTGCTTTGCTTTTCTGCTGCGATTCTTGCTGTGTGCTTGTGCTCCTTGTTGATCATCCACTCTTGAGAAAGCTACTCTGATCTTTGAAGCAACCAGCCCTTGCTTGAGCAATTGGAGGAAGGAACAAGAAGCTTCGAGTCCAACAGCGAGAAGACACGGGGAAAGGGTTCTTGCGTGAGATCGTCGCTGGGTGGAGCTCAGAGGGAGCTTGCTATGTTCTTGTCTTTGCTAAGTGCTAAGTAAGATCTTTCTTGTGTTTCACTGTGCTTAAACCTATATCATTGATTGAAACGCTGTGGAGAGGTTACTCCACCGAGAAGGAGGTTGCATTCTATCCGGTGTTCACCGGGGCTTGATCTGCCGACGATCAAGGGATCGCCCACCTTACGGGCACGCCAAGGAGTAGGGGCAAGTTATCCCCGAACCTTGTAAACCCTCCTTGTTAGCGATCTTGCTAGTGGTGTTAGTTTGTTTTGTTTCCTGTTTTTCTGCATACTCTGTTTTCGATACTTCCGCTGTGCTACTAACAAAGTGAAGTGCATAAATTCAATAAGTGCTTAAAGTCCAAGTGATTGGCTATATTCACTCCCCCCTCTCTAGTCATCTGGATTCCAACAAGTGGTATCAGAGCTTGGGGCTCTGTTTTTGCGGATTAACAACCGAGAGCTATCATCCATGGCGTTGAGAGAAGGCTTTAGCACCACCCGACCTCCTTTCTTTGATGACGCTGATTTTCAATATTGGAGATCAAAGATGGAGTATTACTTGAAGATGGACATCAACACTTGGTTCGCGGTGAAGGAGGGTTTCACCCCTCCAAAGGATGATGAAGGCAAGGAGCTTGAGTCTTGGCATGGACGACCAAACAAACTCGAAAGAGTGAAGCCGACGCGAAGGCGGTGGTCACTCTACAATGCGGCATGAACAAAGACCAACTCATCAAGGTTGGTCCTTTCACAAGTGGAAAGGACTTGTGGAACAAGTTCATCGAACTCCACGAGGGCACCCGAGATTCAAGAATCGCCAAGAGGGATTTGTTTCTCAACCAATTACAAAACCTTTCTACGAAGGAAAATGAATCGGTAAGTGAGCTACATAGCCGGTTCAAGGAAGTCCTCAATGGGCTTCATTCGATTGATGAAAAGGTCGAGAATCGCGACCTTGTGAGGTATGTACTAAAAGCATTTCCAAGGAGTGCTTTGTGGTCATCCATGGTGGATGCCTACAAAGTATCCAAGGACTTATCAATTGTTAAGTTAGATGATTTGTTTTGTGAGATGGAATTGCATGAAATGGCTAACAAAGGCCCCAAGGAGAAGGGGATTGCCTTAGTTGCAGGGGAACGATCAAACAAGAAGAAGAAGGAGAAGAAGAAGGAGAAGAAGAAGGAGAAGGAGGTCTCCTCATCCTCATCCGAGTCCGAATCCGATTCCGAGGAAGATGGCAGCGGGTCTTCTTCCTCCGAGATGGCAAATTTTGTGAGAAGGATGATGAGAAGGATGCTTCTTGTTATGAGTGTGGTAGGAAAGGGCATTTCAAGAATGAATGCCCAAAGCTAAAGAAAAAGGAGGAGAAATTCAAGAGGAAAGAAGAAAAATCCAAGAAGAAGAAGAAGACCTTGAAGGCCACTTGGGATGAATCCTCTTCAAGCTCATCCGATGAAGAGAAGGAGGAGAAGAGCACAAAGCATGTGACACTCGTGGCATTGGGAGATCAAGAGAGCAGTGATGAATCTTCCAACTTCTCAAACGCGGCTTCATCATCTTCGGATGATGAAGAGGTAACCTCTCCCGAACTAGAAAAATGTTATAGAGCTATTGCATATTTAACCAATATGTTAAAGAAGTCAAAGAATAAGGTTAAATCATTGCAATTAGAAATTGAACAATTGAAAGCATCTAGGGATGATAACATAGATGACTTGCATGTTGAAATGTTAGAAGATGAAATTAAATCATTGAAACTTGAGGTTGAACACTTGAAATCCTCTAAGGTTGAGGATGTAGATGATTTGCATGATGATTTGCTAGAAGAAGAAAACAAATCATTGAAGAGTGAAGTTGAGAGACTCAAGAATATTCTTGAGAAGTTCTCAACTAGCTCTAAGACCCTAGACATGATATTGAATGCCCAAAGGGCAGTCTACAATAGGGCCGGTATTGGTTACCGACCCAAAGAACTCTCATTCGTGTCTTTGATGTCTAGGACTGATATGAGACAATCTAGGACACCCAAGGATCAAAAGAAAGTTGTCAAGGCATGAGTGCCTAAGACTTGTTTAGTAGGTGCTTTAGGTCCCAAGGTTTAGGTACCTAAAACTTCTATTTTTCGAATTGTGTAGGTTATGATTGAGGGGGAGCATCTATCAACTTGGTTCATTGATAGTGGATGCTCCAAAGACATGACCGGGGATAGATTATTGTTTACCACACTTCACAAGAAAAGTAGAGGTAATGTTTCATTTGGTAACAATGGTAGTCTTAAGGTCATAGGAATAGTAGACATTCAAATATCCGAATGTCTTAGAATCTCAAATGTCCTTCTAGTCAAGGGGATGATATTTAATCTCCTAAGTGTCAGTCAATTGTGTGACACGGGTTACACAATTGATTTTCAACTAAGTCAATGTCTAGTTAGACAACATGACACCTTGGACACGGTACTAGTAGGAACAAGAGTAGACAATATTTATCAAGTTTCATTTAAAAGTGCTACTAATGTTTCTGCTAAGTGTTTCATGTCAAAAGAAGAGGAGTCTACCCTTTGGCACCGGAGACTTGCACATGTGAACATGAAGAACATCCGGAAGTTGGCCAACAAGGGATTAGTTCGTGGCTTACCAAGCATCAAGTTTGAAAAAGACAAACTTTGTGATGCATGTCAAATGGGTAAGCAAACAAAATCTGCACATAAAGGTAAAAGCGCTGTAAGTACATCTACCGCTTTAGATTTACTTCACATGGATCTATTTGATTGTAGTACTATCATATCATTGAATGGAAGTAGATATTACTTTGTTATCATTGATGACTTTACTAGATATACATGGACTTATTTTCTAAAATATAAGGACCAAACCTTAGATGTTTTCATTTCTTTTTGTAGAAAGGTTGAAAATGAAAAATCATCAACTATTAAGAAAATTAGAAGTGATCATGGAGGTGAATTTCAAAACCAACGATTTTTAGAATTTTGTCAAGATAGAGGGTATAGACATGAGTTCTCCACTCCTAGAACACCACAATAAAATGGTGTTGTAGAGAGGAAGAACCGTGTTTTACAAGAGGCTGCACGAAGCATGCTTAATGAGTACTCACTACCGAGTTACTTATGGGCCGAAGCTGTAAATACAGCTTGCTATGTGCAAAATCGAGTCCTCATCCATAGGTTTTTAGGAAAGACTCCCCATGAACTTTGGTTTGGGAAACCACCTACGGTTAAACACCTAAGGGTGTTTGGTTGCAAGGTGTTCATCCTAAACACCAAGGATCACCTTGGAAAGTTCACGGCAAAAGCTGATGAAGGGATACTAGTCGGGTATTCCCTCATTAGCAAAGCCTACCGAGTCTACAACAAAAAATCTAGATTAGTTGAAGAGTCTTCTGATGTTGTCTTTGAAGAAATTCCAAAAGTCAATGGTCAACTAGAAGATGAAGTCCAATTCGAACTTAGGAGACTAAGTTTGAATGAGAGTCCAAATGTTGTTGATGGTGATGAATCCGATGACAGTGAGCCTAGACATCCCATAGATCAGCCGGATCCTGAGGCTGAGCTTATGTCTAGTGAACCCATTCAAGAAGCACCACCAACACCATGGCAAACTAGATTAGCCTCTAGTCATCCCCAAGACCAAATTGTTGGAGACATCCATCATGGGGTTAGAACTAGATCATTCTTTCGGAATGAGGCTAATGAAGTTGCCCTAATTTCCGAAATTGAACCTAGGAAAATTGATGAAGCATTAAATGATCCCGATTGGATCATTGCAATGCAAGATGAACTAGGTCAATTCGAAAGGAGTCAAGTTTGGGACTTAGTCCCTAGACCTAAGAAGACCACCATCATTGGAACTAGATGGGTCTTCAAAAACAAATTGAACCATAAGGGAGAAATCATTAGAAATAAGGCACGCTTAGTAGCCAAGGGCTACAGTCAAGTTGAAGGTCTTGATTATGATGAGACCTATGCTCCCGTGGCACGATTAGAATCCATCCGATTGATGCTTGCATTTGCAGCACATCGAGGCTTCAAATTATATCAAATGAATGTCAAATCGGCCTTTCTAAATGGTTTGATTAGAGAAGAGGTCTACGTTGAACAACCTCCGGGGTTTGAGAGTACCGAATTCCCAAACCACGTGTTTAAGCTCAAAAAGGCACTTTATGGTCTTAAACAAGCACCCCGAGCTTGGTACAAGCGATTGTCAACATTCCTAATTGAGAAGGGCTTCGTTAGAGGCCAAATAGACCCTACACTATTTCTACGGAGAGATGGTGATAACATTTTTGTAGCCCAAGTATATGTCGATGACATAATTTGTGGCTCAAACAACAAGGGCTATTTAAATGAGTTCATTGGACACATGGAAAGTGAATTTGAAATGAGTCTAGTGGGGGAGTTAACTTTCTTCCTTGGACTCGAAATTAAACAAACCCGAGATGGGATCCATGTGCACCAATCGAAATACACACAAGAAATGCTTCGAAAATTCAATATGAGTGATTCAAAAGAGGTAACCACTCCCATGGCTACAAACACAAGATTAGATAATGATGAGAGTGGTAAACCTATTGATTTGACTCAATATCGGAGCATGATAGGTAGTTTGCTATACCTCACAGCTAGTCGACCTGATATTCTTTTTGCTATGGGTATGTGCGCTAGGTATCAAGTCTGTGCCAAGGAATCTCACTTAATCGATGTTAAGAGAATTTTGAGATATCTTAAAGGCACAATAGGAGTCGGTCTTTGGTACCCCCGTACCGAATCATTTGATTTAATTAGCTATACCGATTCCGACTATACTGGATGTAAGTTGGATCGGAAAAGCACAAGTGGGGGTTGCCAATTTCTAGGATCATCTTTAGTTAGTTGGTCAAGTCGGAAGCAACATTGTGTTGCTCTCTCCACGACCGAGGCAGAATATATTGCTATGGGAGAGAGTGTATCGCAATTGTTGTGGATGATTCACACTCTAGAGGACTATGGATTGAGTTACAAAAGTGTGCAAGTGTTGTGTGACAACATTAGCACAATTAATCTAACCAAGAATCCAGTTCATCATTCTAGGACCAAACATATTGAAGTGCGTCACCACTTCATTAGGGATCATGTTGCTAGGGGAGATATTGTACTCTCACATGTAGAGTCCAAGTCAAACCTCGCTGACATTTTCGCTAAACCACTCCATGAAAATGAGTTTAGCTTCTTGAGAAGGAAGTTGGGAATGTGTCGCGCTTCATAGGGTCAAAATGCATCCAAAATCCTTTGTGATCATTTCGAAATTGTTGGGATACAATTGGGTAACTTTGGGGACATCTCACACAAACTATAAGGCTTACCAAAACATTTTTGTTTGCTAGAAATGGGGTGAGATGCTAGGATCAACTCAATTTCTCAAAATGTCAATGCATCTCTTGAGAAATTAAGTTGACGAGATAAAAATCACTTCGGTGACCAAGTATGGGGAAAACCAATGCATAACACATGTGTATTTGGCTCCATGATCATACTTGGACATTCCAATCAAGGAAACTTGATTGGAAACTTGATTTTGGCACAACCTTGATTGAATGATTGTTGATTGAGTTTGACTCCACTTGGATGGAGCAAAGTGTTTGTTCAAACCATAAGGACCTTTAATCCTTGTTTAGGGATCAATTTTAGTCAGGGGATCACTTCCAAGTTCGACATCTTTCATCAGATCCCCTTAGAAATCGTGTAAATGTCTGAAACTGAAAGTTTCAGATCGTATCAGAGAATTTCAGGAACCCTGATCGGTCACTGGACCGATCAGGCATAGGGTTGATCGGTCCCCGGACCGATCTAGCTCCATCCTGTTGGGATCAGTTCACAGACCGATCAGATGGGTCACAGAGACTTAACGAAATCCTAATCAAACACTCTGTGCTTGCCTGGATCAGCCCCCGAACCGATCTGGCACTCTGTGCTGATCGGTCCACAGACCGATCAGAGGGCTTCCCGAATATCATCCGACCCTACTGTTTGCTTCCTGATCGATCAACCGATCGATCAGGATCCTGCCTGATCGGTCACCCGACCGATCAGGACATGGCCAGTCCGATCAGGCCAGAGCCTGATCGGTCTGGGCGCGTCTAGATCGAACGGTGATCCGTTTAATCACATTAAAGTCTGGTTGGTGGACCGATCCACCAACCGATTAACTTCGCGAAAACCCCTCTTCTTCCAAAGCCCTAGCGCCGAAACCTCACCCCTTGCGCCTCTTCATCCTGCGTGAGAGCCTTCCATGCGTCCCCTTCTTCCTCGAGTGAGTTTCTGCGTGTGCGATCCTGCGAAGGGTTTCTACAAGCTCTTCCTTCTTCTTGCGAGTTTCTCTCTCGCCGAAGATGTTTGCGCTCCTTTCTTGTGCCGAGGATCCTCTTCTGCGCGAGTTTTTCTTCCAACCTTCAAGAACATCTTCAATGACACCTAAGTACGCATGTTTAGTTAATTTCTTTTCGGATCAGTTCATAGATTATATATTTGAGGCTAACCATGTTTTGATATTTTCTTGTTGTGCCGTGACCTCTTGTTTTAGCCGTGACCCATCTGTGCCATATCTTACCCTTGATCAATTCTACCTTATGCTTAAATTGTGTTCTTATGATCATGTCTACCTTGTGTCTCTGATTAAACTGTGTTCTTTTAATCATTGTGTCTTGATCATGCTCTCTAATTGGGTCTTTGATTACATCTTATATTTTGATCAAACCTTAACTTATATCATGATTCAATTCACTTCTCTTGATCAAATCCGTTGTCATGACCTATTCCAATCTTTAGAAAATCTTCTAAGGGAAAGGAACCATTGGAGCGAAGCTCAAAGGGCAAAGGCCCTTCATCATCTACACCTCCATCAAGACCACCACCGCCTCCGCATACCCGATTTCAGAATATCCATTTTGCTCTAGACTTTCAATGGCATAACTTCAAACTTATGCCATGTCGATCGGTGGATCAAAACTATATTTATGAACATTGTCCCACGATACGACAAATTATTGAATACTATGAGCTTCAACCCATCCTCTTCTTAGAGAGGCCAATAAACTTTGATTTGGTCTCTGAATTCTATAATAATATGGTTAGTGGAGAGGGCACGGGTGGAGGACCCGTGTAGGTAGTGCTGACCTTGACTTTACTCTATCTGCTTTCACTACCTTTCTTGGATGTCGCCGGTCTGAGAATGCCCTTTCACTCTATCCCTATCTTCCGGATCCCTTACCGGTTCCCTTTGCTGGAGCCACTCCTGACTCCATCTATGAGCATTTTCTAGGCCATCCCAGGCCAAGGGGTTCCAGTGAGCGTGACCGTGACTTTCCCACATTTCCTGCTCTTCATCTTTCTCCCATTGATTATGTTTTGTTTAAGATTATCACAAATTGTCTTATTCCTACCACTACAAAGCACCTAGACGAGATTCATCCATTCCACTGCTTGATGCTCTACGGGATGCATCAGCAGTTAGACTTTGATCCAGTGACTTCCGTCTACTTCTCCATCATCGTCCACGGTCTGATGTACAGCCAGACAGTCTACATGCCCTTTGGCCATATCATTACTGCTTGGCTGCAGTCCGTAGGTATCGATGTTTCACAAGGCCGCATTGTGCCCATGATTCGACAGGACTGCCGCTTGGATCGTCGCATGCTCGCTCAGTTCGGCATTGTTGTCGGGCCGCAGGGGCTATGGTGGAAGGATCGAAGACGAGTGGAGGAATTACCAGGAGCAGACCATACCCAGGAACGGCCCGCTGTTACAGCAGATTACGATGAGTGGGCTCCTGACCTCCGTTGGCAGGTTGCGGAGCTAGAGCGGATGTTGCAGCACGAGTTACACATTTCTAAGCTCTGGCGACAGGAGGTCAGCTCAGAGTTTCAGTCTTTCGATCGCCGTCTCGATGCTCTAGCATCTGATGTCTCTGAGATCAGCGGACTACAGGACACATGGTATGAGGAGTGGTATCATCATACGTTTCCTGATGGTGCGTCCCCTAGCAGCCCTCCGCCAGGGGGTGTTATATATATTGCTGATTCTTCAGACGATGACCACGCGGGGGATTGATGACATTGACTATTCACCCCCCTCTAGCTGGGCCAACCCAATCCAACAAGTGGTATCAAAGCCAAATTCGCCGCAGAAGGACCAACCACCGACTGCAGCAATTTCGAGAAAATGGTTGGAGTCGTAATCTACCCGCTGATATTTGAGGGGGAGTTCGCAATGTGGAAGCACCGAATGCAGGTATTTTTTAAAACTGATATTGAACTGCTACTAATTATGAAAAATAATTTTTCAGTTCCTAAAGACAACAATGACAAGGATAAAGAAATAGAGTCGTGGACCAAGAAGGAGCAAGCAAACTTTGAAGCAAACAGCAAAGCGAAATTTCATCTACTAGCCGTTCTTCCCGCGCAAGAAGTCAACTACATCGGGAATTACAATTCGGCAAAAGAGCTCTGGGAGAAATTCCTAGAACTGAATGAAGGTATCTCAGAGGCACTGAAGGTCACTTGGGATGAGTCCTCGTTAGAAGAGTCGAAAGGTCGAGAATACGCGGGACTTGTACTGATGGCAAATCATCAAGAAGGGAGCACTGATGAAGGGGGGAGAGACGTCAGAAGAAAGCGACGACGAAAGAGGAACCTCGCTTTTCGAAAGCTATCCAGTAAGTGAGGTTTGTTTTCTTCCTCAAGATCAGTTGTATGCAGGAGTTAAAGTCTTACTCAAATCTAATTGTAGATTAGAAAAAGAAAATTTGAAATTAAAAAATGAATTGACACTTACATCCTCTTCTGAAATTTTGAAAAAAAAAAATGATAATTTGAAAAACGTAGTGCAAAAATTAAAACATGATATTACATATTTACGCCAAAAGAAAAATAGCTTTCTTGATAATTTAAATTAGTATTTTAAAAACCATAAAAGTCAATTTAAAAAGGTATCCAAAAGTTATATTCCGCCTAAGTTTTTAATTAATCCTGTAGACAGGAACTTATTTTGGGTTCCTAAATTTGTTTTAAACTGATAAGTTTTTTATTATTTATGTGCAGATTTTTTTTACAAAAAATTATGACTTTTTTTGTGCACAATTACGTTGTCCATCTACTGAGAATTTTTTAAAATTTTTCGAATATTTTTCGTTGTTATGATTGTTCGCTCGAAATTTGAAATTAAAATTTTAAAAATAGATAAAGAATTTATTTTCATATATCTAATTTTTTATGATTCAGATATAGTGAAAAGAACTCGTTATAATTTTTTGATTTTTATTTTTTTTAAAACAAAAAAACTCAAAAAAAAATTCTTTCATAATTATGTTTCTCCATTTTTTGATATGATCAAAGGGGAAGCAATATGGTTAAGTTAAGGGGTAGACTTTTAATTTACTCTAAATTTATATTTTTTTTAACTTATACTGTTTGCATTATTATGCATATTTTTTTTATTTTGTTTACCCTAACTCAACTCGGATTGATGCACATCAAAAAGGGGGAGATTATAAGTACCCCTAGTTGGCTTTGATGTGATCAACTGATTTAAGTTAGGTCCTGATGTGTTTAATCCCTCTGCTAAGTGTGCAGGAGCTTAGGTACGGAGGAAGTCGAGCGTAAGACGTAGCGGATGAGAAGGATTGTGCGGGGAAGTGAGCCGATGGACTAAGTGCAATCCGAGGAACGTCGAAGAGTACGGCGGTGGATCGAGAAGGGCGTGTGCGACGTCCGAGGGACGGGAAGCCGGGAGGAAGCACGCTCGAGGGGCGAAAGGCCGGAGTCAGATTCGGGTGAGCCTAACTCTAGTTGGCTGGAAATCACCCAGAAGACGAAGAACCAAAAGACTGGTCAGTTTTGTTGGTGCAATCGATCCAAGTTTGATCGGGTAGATCATGAGTTTTGATGTGTGTGTCAATATGATTAAGTTAGGGTTTCATGTTGATCTAATATGTGTATGTGAGTTTGCAGGTTTGCAAGATACACATAGACTTAGTTGGACGTCTTCGGGTCTAGTAAAGGATGGCATGGGGAGACGAGCCATGGGCTTGCATGCATCCGAGAGACCGTGGACAAAGCAGGGACGATGAGCCGAGGGAAGCGCACTTCGAGGCATACGCGAAGGGTGGCATGGGGAGACTAGTCGTGGGCTTGCATGCATCCGAGGGACGAGAGCCAAAGTCGAAGAAGGCTTGAAGGCAACAAGTCGAGGCTGTTGGAAGCAGGAACGATGAGCCGAGGGAAGCACACTTCGAGGCATACGCAAAGGATGGCATGGGAGACGAGTCGTGGGCTTGCATGCATCCAAGGGACGAGAGCCAAAGTCGAAGAAAGCTTGAAGGCAATAGGTCGAGGCTGCTGGATGAAGAGTCAGCTAAGTCGTGATTATTCGAGTGTTGAGAGAATTGTACTCGGGAAGGGAAATCCTAGGGTTCGAGTGCTGAGAGTATTGTACTCGAGAAGGGAAACCTTAGGTGGCAATCGACTAATGCTTGGATCAGTCGACTGATGAAGAGCACAGAAAGATCAGTCGACTATCCTTACATCAGTCGACTGGTGTCGACCAGAATGTGAATCGTCAAGCTGTGACATTCAAATTCGCGAGGACCAGTCGACTGGTGATAGCACCAGTCGACTAGTAACGGTTAGAATAGTATCGAGCACTATTTAAGAGGGCTCGTTTTTGGCTGAGTTTTCTTAGTGAAACAAGCTTGGGTAAAGCCTGTTAGTAGCCTACAAGTGCTCAGAAGTTGTCAAGGGATTGTGGCGAGGTTTCTTCACCCACAAGGAGCGACAAGAGCTAGCCGGAGGTCTTCCGGGGGCTCATCTACCGACGGATCAGGATCGTCCACCTTATGGACAGCCGTGGAGTAGGAGTATCTTCTCTGAACCACGTAAACGGTTTGTGTTAGCATTGTTTTAGGTTTTTGTTTATGTTTTCCGCTTGCGCTTGCTAACACGTGTAGGAAGAAAATTGAAAAGTAGTTATTCACCCCCTCTAGCTAAACGACAAGGCCCCAACAAGTTTGACCAAGTCAAACCAGGCACCAAATAAAAAAGATTTATTTGTTGCTAAGAAGACTCGAACCTAAAACCACAACCAGATTTGTTATCATGTTACCACTTGAGATAACATGCTATCTCAACGAATATTTGTCGATGTTGCTACTTGAAGATCACAACAGCGAAGTCTAGAGCAAAAGATAAAGTCTTAAAGGATAAAACCTTATCCTTTAATCAGATCCAATCAATACAGTTTAATCCCATCCAAGATCAACCGTTCAGATTACATCCATGGATCAACGACCAAGAGAAAATTCATCAACAATCAACAATCTAGATTTATTTTCTTAGGTTATAAATAAACTTAGAGTTTCAACTTTTTTATTTCAATCAATTAAATTGTAAAATCTCTTAGCGTGCTTTTGTTGTAAGGCTTCTCCGCCATAAGGAGAGTTTTATTGTGTGTCCACTGCTTTGGAAGCAACGTTCTCAGTTGTGACCAAGTTTCTTTTTAAAAAATGAGTGCCTCCACTTTTACATTTTTTAACTGTCTATTCACCCCCTTCTAGCCGGGCCAACCCGATCCAACAGCGGCTATCTTAACTCGGGCTTCTTCCCGGTCAGGAAGCAGCTGAACCTCCCCCTTGTCTTCATGCAGCTCGGCCCAAGGAGAGGATTGCACCATATTACAGCTAGTGGATGTGCACTGAGCCTTTTGGCTCTCTGTCCGAACATCATCCACATAGCATCGGTGAGCAACCCTCTGGTCTCCTCTGGCCTCCCCGACCTTGTCGCTGACCGGGAATTTGATCTTGAGGTAAAAGGTGGAGGTGACTGCCCGAAACTCGTTGAGGGTTAGCCGACTCATGATCGCATTGTAGGCCGAGGGAGCGTCCACTATCAGAAAATTGGACTATCTGGTTCTCTTCAATGGCTCCTCGCCTAAGGAGATGGCTAGTCGGATTTGTTCAATCGGCTGCACTTGGTTCCCCATTAACCCGAACTGTGGGGTGGCCACCAACTCCAACTGGGATAGCTCGATATACAATTGGTCAAAGGCTTTCTTGTAGAGTATGTTGACCGAGCTGCCCGTGTCCACGATGGTTCGGTGGACCTGGTAGTTGGCTATCACGACCGCGATGACCAAAGCGTCATCGTGCGGGACGTCCAGTCCCTGTAGGTCTTGCGGGTCGAAGCTGATCTGGGGCCCCTATGCCTGAGCGACGCTTGTGCCGACCTGGTGAATCTCCAGTCGGCGCACCTGTACCTTCCGAGCTCGATTGGAATCTCCCCTAGTAGGCCCGCCCGAGATCATGTGCACTCCTCCTCGGACGACATTCTGCCGATTGGCCTGCTCCTCATCTATTTCTTCGGCCTCGGCTCGGTCCTCTTGCGGGAACAGGTTACGAGCAGTCGGGGGGGGGGGGGGGGTTCCGTCTCGGTTCCTTGACTGCTGGGGTGGCGCCCGGCCCTTCGCGGCCCAAGCCGCGCCCGGGAGATGCTTGGTGCCCTCGTCCTCGAGTAGCCGGGGCGGCGGGGCCTGACCTCTCCCGGCCTGTCGACACTCCTCCTTGTCGTGGGTGTGGCTTTGGTGAAATGCGCAGTAGGGTCTCCAGCAGATCGGCAGACACCCCTGGGCCGGTTGCTACACGTGACGGCGCTCCATTCCTGCCCGGGCGATTGCGCCCCGTGAGCTGCGGATGGGCCCGCCCGGGGATCAACTATTCGGAGCGGGGTTCGGGGTCGGCGCATTGACCGCATCCTTCTTCCGAGTGGCCTGCGCTTCTTCCACGTTGATATACTTGACATCCTTCGTTAGTAGGCTGTCAAAATCCTTCGGCGATTTTCGGATCAGCGAGCGGAAAAAGTCTCCCTCTTGTAGTCTCTGGGAGAAGGCGCTGATCAGCACCTCGGGTGTGACAGTCGGCACATCTAGTGCCACTCCATTGAACCTCTTAATGTAGGCCCGGAGTGACTCCTTTGGGCCTTGCTTCAGGGCGAATAGGTTGAGGCTCGTCTTGTGGTGCCTCCGGCTGCTGGCGAAGTGTTAGAGGAATATCCTCCTTGTTGATGCAGTCTAACCCTGATTGTTGTTTTGGTGTTGACACCGATTTTAGTTTAGGTTGATGACTATGATTATGATTGAGTCCTGATCGGGGATTAGGCATGCTATGGAAAATCCTAGCTTGGAGAGCTAGGTGTTGGAAAATCCTAACTTGGAGGGTTAGGTGTGGAAAATCCTAGCTTGGAGGGCTAGGTGTTGAAAAGTCCTAATTCGGAAGGGTTGGGTGAAAATTCCTAGCTTGGAGGGCTAGGTGAAAAGTCCCAACTTGGAGGGTTAGGTGAAAAGTCCCAACTTGGAGGGTTAGGTGAAAAAGTCCTGGCTTGGAGGGTCAGGTCCTAGCTTGGAGGGCTAGGTTTGGAAAAGTCCTAATTCGGAAGAGTTGGGTGAAAAGTCCTAGCTTGGAGGGCTAGGTTTGAGTCCCTGGATCGGTCTGGTGACCGATCAGGGATATTGGCACGCTGCTCCTTCGTGGATCGGTCTGGTGACCGATCCAGCGATGACTGATCGGTCTGGTGACCGATCAGGGAGCGCACAGTGAGGTTGGGAGCGCACAGTGAGGTTGGGAACCTACTGTGTGGCTCCTGATCGGTCTGGTGACCGATCAGGGAGCAGGCCGTTGCCTTGTTGCTTGGCTCCTGATCGGTCCGATGACCGATCAGGGAGCAGGCAACTTCCTCACTGTCTTGCTTCTGATCGGTCTGGTGACCGATCAGGAAGCACTCAGTGAGTTGAGTTCCCCCGCTGATCAGCTCCTGAACGGTCTGGTGACCGATCCACGACTTAGGATTTGATTTCCGCAGTTACTGTTCACTTAGACGTGGACCGATCAGGCTTGAGCCTGATTGGACAGGGAGCTACCTGATCGGTCTGGTGACCGATCAGGCTTCACTCTGATCGGTCTGGTGACCGATCAGGCTTGTGTTGCCGCGAGAGCTGGGAGTCCCAGCTAAGCGGTGGATCGGTCTGGTGACCGACCCACAAGCCCTGGATCGGTCCGGTGACCGATCACTTTAATTCAAATTGCACTGTCAGACGCTCTGATCACGTCTGACCGTATCCGATTCTCTGCGCTTAACATCTGATACATGATTTGCTGCTTGATATGCTGTCCTAATACTCTGATTAAGCTGCAGGTGACAGGGAAGGATTCAAACACTCAAGGAGAGTCAATGGAGACCTTTCCTTGGAGCAGGTTTGTCTGATTTTCCATCTCAGGTTGCAACAGGCACTAGCGCTAGCTGGAGCTGCTGACTGGGGCTGGTCTGAGGGAAGCTCAGGGAGTCCAGAAGATCTCAGTGGTGGCTGGTGGTTGCAGGTGAGCAGCTGGAGGCTGTAGGGAGATGTTGTCACCTGACGTTCAGGAGAGAAACAAAAGGAGCGGTGTGGAACAGAGTAAGAAGAAGTTGTTGCTTTGCTTTTTTGCTGCGATTCTTGCTGCATGCTTGTGCTCCTTGTTGATCATCCACTCTTGAGAAAGCTACTCTGATCTTTGAAGCAACTAGCCCTTGCTTGAGCACTTGGAGGAAGGAACAAGAAGCTTCGAGTCCAACAGCGAGAAGATACGGGGAAAGGGTTCTTGCGTGAGATTGTCGCTGGGTGGAGCTCAGAGGGAGCTTGCTGTGTTTTTGTCTTTGCTAAGTGCTAAGTAAGATCTTTCTTGTGTTTCACTGTGCTTAAACCTATATCATTGATTGAAACGCTGTGGAGAGGTTACTCCACCGAGAAGGAGGTTGCATTCTATCCGGTGTTCACCGGGGCTTGATCTGCCAACGATCAAGGGATCGCCCACCTTACGGGCACGCCAAGGAGTAGGGGCAAGTTATCCCCGAACCTTGTAAACTCTCCTTGTTAGCGATCTTGCTAGTGATGTTAGTTTGTTTTGTTTCCTGTTTTTCTGCATACTCTGTTTTCGATACTTCCGTTGTGCTACTAACAAAGTGAAGTGCAGAAATTCAATAAGTGCTTAAAGTCCAAGTGATTGGCTATATTCATCCCCCCCTCTCTAGCCATCCGGATTCCAACACTCCTAAGCTCCTCAAAGCTCGACACGGACCCGCTGGGGAGTCGGTCGAACCACCTTTGAGCTAGTCCCGAGAGCATCGTCAGGAAGGCTCGACATTTTACGCTCTCGGGATATTGGTGCAGCAGGGCCGCACTCTCGAACTTCATCAGATGCTCCTCGGGATCAGTCGTTCCAGCATACTCGGGTATGGTGAAAACCTGAGGTGCTTAGGAACCAAGTCTTCCAGGATCCGAGGAGAGAAAGGGCTGCGTACCAGGGTAGCCAGAGGCGAGTCAGCTGGGGCTTTCCCCTTATCGGGACGCGACCTATGTGTCTGGCTGGATGCAGATGCCTCGGCCGGGATTGAATCAGCCTCATCGTCCCGACCTCAGTAGAAAGGGACGGGAAAGGGGGCTGATCCCCCTTCGGGTCGGGCAACCTTCCCCCGACCTCCTGAGTGGCTGGGTGCCGATGGCTCAAGAAATTGAGTCGCCGGGCTACCAGCCTACGAAGGCCTCTGAGGGGTTTTCTGAGCCCGGGCGGCCATCAGGAGCTCGTACTCCTCGGGCGTAACGGTCACCATTACTCAGTTGGGATCTTCCATCGTGCACTCCTAATCAGGCAGAAAGTCCCTCCTTCTAGCGCCAAATTTGATCTTGTCGCAAAGTGAGGTGGAATCCCAAGAGCAGAGTGGTTCCCCAAGTGTCGCGATGAGCTGCTGATGCTGGCTCCGGTCTACAAGAAAACGACCGTTAGCAAACCAGTCAGGAAAAGTCCCGGACAAGGCCCTCCGATGGTCAAGTCAGTCTCTAAAAGAGCAAAGCAAAACAATGAACAGTGGATGAAAGCACGATCGCGCATACCTACTGATGAAGAGTGGAGGGGCTTATATAGCCGAGGGAGCTGACAACTCCTGTCTGTGTCAGCCGTCCTTCTGTACTCGAATGAGACAGGGGCATGGGTGCTATCAGCTCACGGGATGGCGCCGATCAGCGCCACTCAGTCTGACGCAGTGAATGATGGCGTAGTGCGGGGTGTCCGGGTAGGACAGAAGTACAGAGTCGGCGGGATATCCGTGACGTGTGCTATAAATAGGTAAGACAGCGCTAACCACCGTACCACGGTCATAAGTATGATGTCAGGGAGCGGATGTCGTAAGGACAAATTCTGAGGTAGATCGCTGATCGGATGACCCGAGTGATATCGGGTTCCTTAAGTAACATCTCCGAATGACGCAAAAGCGCTTACCTAGTCAGGTAGCGCTCGGATGTGATCAATTCGCCTAATCCCGAGTCACGTGATTAAGTTGCTGAGAGAGCGCCGATTAGGACTCTACGAGGTGTGACCAGAGGGTTCTAGGCTCGGCCGTTGGGTCCTCATGCTCGGGGCCACAAGAATAGGTGTCTGAGGTGTCGAACGAGGTCAGACACTCGACGTCCGGCTCGGGGACCCGGGCCGGAGTGCGGCTTACTGTCCGCTCAATTGGGTGCCCCGGGCCGAGTGAACCCTGGGCTTCTTACCCTGCCAGCTGAATCAGTCTACCTGTATACTGTGGGCCCGACTTAGTCTTAGGTGGTGTCAGACTGGCCGATCGAGCGACACGTGAACTAAGTCGGGATGAGTGAGGAACCATGTTAGTGAACACAAATGGTGTCGAATTCTTGTAGACATTGTGGGCATTGCCCAAGATCAAGGACCCCGACGAGTAGAATTCCTGAGTTGGGAGACAGTAAGTAGGAGAAGACGCCGCCAAATTGAGGTGTTGTTTGAGAGATCAGGGAGAGCTGAGACCTGCCCAGCCCCATGAGACCAGAAGTCCCTTCAAACGTGCCTCCATTGCTTTGGCCACACCCAAACACAAATCCCTCCACGGAGACGGTACTCCCCAAGCTCATGCTGTCCCTGGCCAACACTCCGTTGGTGTAGGATTCATCCCCGTAGCTGAGCCCGTAGTTGCAACTCGGCCGGTCGGCGCGGCAGACGTCTGAGATTCCGGTGGCGGTCTGCAGGGAATCACAGGTGGAAGTGTTGCATGGGATGGACTGGTAGGAAGGTGAGGCAGAAGGGTCGAAGAGAGGATCTTCCTGGCTGTAGCAGGACTTGCACGGCATGCACTGAACCCAGGTTAATTCACTCCCGGTGTCCACTGTCACTGTCATTTGCTTGCCGCCGAGCTCGATTGTGACAACGTAGTTCAAAGTTTGGAGCTTTGCTCTGGAGTCGAGAGGAATTCGAGTTTCTGATGGAGCTGCTTCTGCATTGTAAGCCTGTGTAGAGATTGAACTCTGGCATTGTCATCAGCTAAGAGCTTCCAACTTGTGTCCTTTCTGCTCTCGATTGGTCCAAAACAGTAGCTTTGGTGCTTCATTTCTAGTACTGTTGCACCATCTACTCTTGCTGTCACCGAGAGCATAACCTAAATGCTGTTGGGGCGGGGCCGGTCACTCAAGTGGATTAGTCAGGTGAAAGTCTAGATACTCCTTGTAAATTCAAAAAAAAAAAGAAAAAAGCACAACCTAAATACTAAATTTATTCTGCATTCAAGATTTTTAAGGCTGAAATAGATAGAGTAGATATGAACTAACTGAACTCACTCGATCTCTGTGGTAGGCATTTCTCAGAAGTCTTGGTACCCCCAAACTGAAGTTGCTGCTGCAAAACCAGCACTTTCTTCTCTCCAAGACATGAAACGACACTTGCAGCGGCGACAACAACAACAGGAAGAAGGGAAAGCCAGGAGGTGGCTGCTCTAGTTCCCACCATTAGAAGACTCACCACTGAGGCAGCAGAGAAGAGTTGGGAGGGAGATCGAGGAGGAGGAGCAAGGAAAGGGAGTGGGAGGGAAAGAGACAAGGGAGGACGAATGGGGAGATTCTTGGATGTGGTGTAATTTGGCATGACAACAAAGGATTAGGGATGACAAATTGGACCTATACAGTGCATTGGAAAATGATTGGGGTTTCAAGTGCATGACCTCCCACGGACACAGGCTCAGTGCTCTGTCCCAGTGGGTTGGTTATCCGCCATGGTCACGAAGCATTCCTGCAAGCTATTTTTGGGACTGCCTTGTGATTCCGCCTGCAACAGTAACACCTGTGAATGGAGAATGTTCCTTTGCATGACATTGAGGAAGGAAGCATTTTTTGATCAGACAAAGTTGTGGGATCATTAAAACTTGCTCATATGAATCAGGAACTAAACTGCAAAGTCTTCAATGCTGAAACTTCTTCGCGTGGTGCATTTGTGCATGCTTGTATTTAACAAGCGACTTGGCTGATGAGTTTTTTTTTTTCTTTTTCATTTGGAAAAAACAAAGGATTTGAGAAAAATAGAGACGATTCCCTCCCTTTATTTGGAGTAGAAGCTTGGGGAATATGTAGATGCGTACTAGTCAAAATCGAGTGTAACTCGACGAACAAATTCCTGCAGGAGCAATTCCACCTGAATTTAGTTTTATAACTGGTTTATTATATAGAGATTTTACGGGAATATCTTGAACATTGTCTTTGATTAATTCAGTCATGTACGAAATTGATAGCCAGAGAATAAAAAATCTAAGAAGTGGCGATAACTGACTTCTTTTTTATAACTAAACGTAGGAGTCTATTAGAACCCTACGGGAAAAAATGGTCTTATGAACTAGAGAACACTCTCGAACTGAAGCCGACAAACATCTAAGCTTGTTTTGAGGAAAGATATAGTTACTGAAATAAAATATTTATTTATTTGTTTATTTGGTTTCACAGGATCCTTATGAAATATCTAGATAAAGTGGCGAAATGTTCGTCCTAACGCTCCCACCGCATCCGTCCCAAGGCCATCACGAGGGAGGTAAATCACGGTCCCCGGAATAATTAGTGCACAGTTGGACCGAGAATTGATACACCAAACGTTCAGAGTTTTAATCTAGTGCGTCTCGCGCGACTCAAACCCAAGACCTCTTAGATAATACCCCCATGTACTAACCACTCCGGACCCCGTGGGGACCCTTATGAAAGATCTAGATCTAGGCTAGAGGGTGTCGTAATAAAAAACCATTAATATTGTCCTCTTCTCGCTTCTTTCACTAGGCTAGAGGCTGTCTCTTGATTCCAACCGCGGCCATTGTGGGATAATGCTACCTCCAATTTCCTTTCTTAGTATGTTGCGTAGTCTCACCGAAGCTCGCACCCTAGCCAACAAGTTGCACGCTTCTTTCGTTTAAAATATGATGAAGATCTCAGAGAAAGGGTTCAGACTCAGAGAAGGCTCTGGCGTCGATCAATGGTGAAGGTCTCTGCACGTCCAAGCCCAGAATATGCAGGAGACGATGGTGATGGTGATGGTGTTGTGGGATATGATGATGGAAAAACAAGTGAGAACAACAAAGATGGAGATTCCTAATATATTGCAAAATTCAATTTATGCCCTCCAGGTTTTCACCAGCAAACATAGATTGTAGGAAATTTATTCGACACAAGTCGTATATTACGGTTCTAGAATCAAACAAATATTTTTCCCAACACTTCTCATTTTGTTATGCCTTACCTTTTGTATGAAAATCTGAAGAGAAAAATCTGCTAACATCATGCTGCGTTATATGCTTTTAAGTAGCCATGCAGCTGAAACGAGGTAATCTAGTTGTTATCATCCGTACACTTGGTACCTTCTCTCTAGATTTCGAGAAAAGTCCTGTAGGATGTTTCCACAATAATTGTTGTATGCGAAGTTGCTTTTGAGCTGAGTTTTTGGAAACTATAGATGAATTTTCTAATATGAATTCGGCTTCTAATAAACTCAGCATGTAAAACAGAAAATTTAGATACAAAAGGTGCTCATGTAAATCGACTAGCCAGTGACAGAAGCATAAAGATTTGTTAAGAGTAGAAGAGAGGGATTCGTTGGCTTTAAAGCTGCATCACTAGCTTACATAGAAGATGCTTTGGCAAACTTTGAGAACCTAGAGCATTCATCTTCAAGAAGATCTCGTGGATGACCTTGCTCAACCTGCAGATTAATCAAAGCAGTAATGGAAAGTACCATGACCTGTCATTAATTATTGAAGAACCACAACTTGCAATAACAACTGAAGCATTAAATAGTTTTCTGATATACGTCCAAAATGCACGAGTCATTAATCTAGCTAATGTGATAAGTTGGGTAGGAGTCTGCTACCTTAGTTTTCTTTTTCGAAAAAAAAACTCAAACCACCAAAATTCACCTTTCGTTTCTAGTAGTATCAAGCCATCTGGTCTGTTTGTACATCTAGACATCTAGTCATCCTCAATGGTAAATGCATTATACCCAACAAAAGAGAGTTTCCAAATTTTTGATACTATTTATCTACCAGTGTGCATCATTATTTCCCAATGATTAATGGTTGAAAAGCATATTCGACTTATAGTTGAATCCTACATTGCATCTGTGCTAAAGCAGTTGCTTACCAGGATGCCATGGTCAAGAACTAAAATACAATCCATCTCTAGCACCGTAGAAATTCGATGTGCAATTGTCAAAACTGTTGTATCCTGGCAATCAATGGAGATGGCATTTTGCAGAATTAATGCCGTTTGGGTGTCAACACTGGCTGTACATTCATCCAAGCAAAGTATCTGCAAAAAGAATACTTTGTCTATTCAGCAATCCTGACTTGGTCAAGCTGCTAAGTTACAACACAAAAAAGAAGCCGCCTTATTCTCAACCATGTGAGCTAGGCCACTTAGGATTCATCCCACCATTCGTGTGAGTATTAGGACTATATCATTAGAGATATTAATTAAATAAATCAGCCTTCAATATTTTAAATTTTGTCAATTTACAACCGCCACACCCCACATTCTGTTACGACAGAGTTAAATTAACACATTGCAACAAAATATTGTAATTTGACCTATGAGATATAAGTACAATTTAAATTATTTAAATGTATGCGGTAAACAATATATAAAATGTAAAAAACAAGAATGCATTAGTACTCAGACACCTTGTAAGCGATAGCTCAAGTAAGATGATGTTGAAAACTATAAATATGTGACCACAATGAAGTTAAGATACATGATCTTTTAATATTTTAATATTTTGTTAAATATTTCTAGGTCTCCTCTGCTGTGCGCATAACTAATCCAAAACTTGCCCAACTTAACCATAAAGATTCTTGTTAATTACACCCATCTTAACCACTTTTTCCCAATTCTCTCTCAATATTGAAGATAAAGAACCGAACAGGCTTCAAAGGCTGAAAATTGGGGTAAGTTGTTATTACCATTTATTGCAAACTACAAACCTGCCACATGAGATGAACATATGTTACCAGGAAACAGATGGATACTACAAAGTAAAAGCATTCATATTATCGAAAACAGTGTAAGCATAAGAGAAATTCAGATAGAAGAAGGAAGAAACATTAGGGAACAAACTACGAGCCAATTGCCTAGTAGGAGAATTAACATTTTGCATCAACATGAATAACCAAAAAAAGGACATTCAGATCACCAAATTTCCAAAGGGTCAGTGATTTCTTATGATATTCCTCATCGCAAACAGGTAATATACCTTGGAGGATTTAATGATTGCACGAGCAAGACATATGAGTTGTCGCTGACCAACTGAAAATGATGTTCCATTTTCTTTAACATGAATGCCAAGCCCACCAATTGTTTCTATGACTTCTTTCATATGACATTTTTCAAGAGCTTCCCAGATTTTGGCATCAGAAGTCATGCCAGATGGATCAAGGTTCTCCCTGGAGCATATAAAAATCCTTACTCTTACAACAATGACAGCTTTTTCACGTAAGTCATATATCTGTTTACTCACAAAGAAATTCGATATAAATGTTATTTCAAGAACATAGAACAATAATGATTTTTCTTCTCACCTTAAAAAACCTTCAAACAAGAAAGGACTTTGAGGAACTACTGAGAAACTATCCCGGAGTTCTCTAGGAGCCAAGTCAGCAATATTAGTACCATCTACTAGTATGCGTCCCCTACAGATGGGAGTAAGGCGGAAAAGTGCATTAAGTATGCTCGACTTTCCAGCTCCTGTTCTCCCAACAATTCCCACCTAATGTACAAGTATAACTCATTCCCATAAAGGATTACAAATGGAAGAAAAAAAGTCAAAGTTGATATGGCAACAAAGGTATGCACCCAGCATATCCAACAAGATATCTAATATCAAAGCTTCAAGCTATTCCAATAAAATTTATACACTACAAACCTTCATGCCTGCTGCAATACTAAAAGAAAGATCCTTCAATGCTGCTGGTAGTGATGGTCTATATTGAAGACTAACATGGTCAAATTCAATCCGTCCTTGGGGTGGCCACCCTGTAGGCAGAGATTGTGATCCTTGGAGTTCTTCTTGTGGAATGTCCAGGTACTGTATGCATATTCTGTGTTTACTGATTGTGCAGTCATCAAGCATAACATGAAATCATCAATTATTACCTCAACCACTCTCTCAACAGAGACCATTTCTTTCTCTGTTTCAGTGAAACTTGTAAGAAAACTGCTCAACAATGACACTATTGGTGCAGCATAAGATAGGGCCAATCCTACCTGGAACCAGAACAATTTGAGGTCCTTATTAGGAATCATTATCAACATTTATATCAAATAGTTTAAACTAAAAGTAGGCAACAAAACATTCTTCAGTTACAAACTTACCAGACCAGGTGTATCCAAGGTAAGTGAAAAATCATGCCCATGACCAATGACAGCCATCACTCCAATAAATAATATAACTGAAGCTGACAACAACTAAATAAAATAGTGTGATTGCCTCCATAATTTATAGAGTTAAATGTGTCATACATTCAAGAATACCGGTAATGACTGTCACCAACTTGTGGCGCCTAAATAGGACAACTAAATCAAACAGAAAAACCGAGAAAAGAATAATACTTGGAGGCGCAAAGAAAGCCATAAACTTGCTGTTTGTTCAGAATAGGAAGTTTGCTGATACAACTGGACAAGGTCCAAGAATCTTGCCATGAAGATTTCCTGTCATTCACATCATTAGCTCAAAGAAAAGAAATTTGACTTTGCAAGTGAAGAGTAACTAACTGGAAGCCCTTGTATGTTCATAGTAAAATTTCAGAACAAGATACTGCACCCTTCTAGATAAGAAATTGAACGGAGAAAAATCCATATATTTATCTAGAAAGCTTAAGAAAGAGAAACGTACGTGTGAAATCTTTATGCTTTCTAAGCATAAATATCTCAAACATAAAGCAAGGCTATAATAGTATGCTCACTTAAAATGATACCAACTAGAAACAACTGAATCAGTTAAAATGATACCAACTAGAAACAAAGGAAAAGCATGGGTCATATTAGATGCACTTGATCCTTTATATTCAAACACTCCCAGTTTGATGAGCTTGAATGCAAACGAACAGCTAAAGGATGGCATATTTTCCACTAAGAATTGTGTGATTTATCACATTAATGAACAATTATGCAAGTTGTTGGGAATTTTTCTTCCCAAAAAAGATCTTGATAGTAATTATCAAGATTCCAGGTCATTTTTAGTCTGACAGGAGAATACATCTGTCTAACCAAGAATAGAATTATGTTTGGTCAGGATAGTAGAATAAGAATATCCATGTTCACCTCTTTCTTAAACGCCCTTATAGTACATGAACCATCCAATGTTTCTGTGAAAGATGAATATATAGGTGAGCGAGAAACACTGTCTAATCTCCGAAGCTCACGTGAAGTGCACCTGTAGTAAAACTGTAACATAGGTCAGGTTGTAGCACATAAACATAAGATATTTCCCAAAATTTGCTGTTATCTTTATGGACTCATCATAATGGCATGCCAATAGAAAAATAGATACAATGAGGTAAGTTTGCACAAACTAATTTAGGTGGTAGAGTTAAAAAGTCACCTATATGTTATGTGATGTTATTTAGAGACTTATAAGAGACAACCAAGTCCAAGGCATACTTAGTCTTATGCAAATTTTTTTTGTTGAATTAGTCATGTTTAGGTCTATAAACATTGGGATTGTTGATACAACAATATGATATCAAATTTTCAACTTGGTATTAGAACCTAACCCATCAATCCCATTTATCTTGTTGCTATTGCCTCTCTCTCTCTCTCTCTCTCTCTCTTCCATCCCTACTGCCACTACAAAAAGAGATATTTTCGCTGCCTTTCATCTAGCCCAAGCTATTGCCCAAGATCAAATGTAATCCAATGTTCCCTCTGCGCCTCACTATTACTTCCCAAATGTTTCCACCCTCTTGTTCCATCCACCCACATCCTGAACCTATTCATACAGATTCCTTTACCACAAATCCCCTTGTCCAGTTAAGAGGAGAAATTCCTCAATGAATAATGTCTAACATGCTCAAGTAGACTAGTATAGTTGAAGAAAGGTCAATTGATACTCCAATGGATCTAAATGTTAAATTGATGCCGGAACAAGGGAATTCATACTCCAATTATAGGAGATTAGTTAGAAAGTTGAATTACATATGAGTCATATCTCAGTTGTTAAGTGTGATTAGTTAATTACTTGAGACTCTATATCATGACCATTTGGAAGCAACAAGTTTTACAATATTCCGAGAATACTCAAAGAAAGGCTCTAATATGCCATGATCATCAACAGATTATGGGTAAACAACAGATTTGAACGTTCCCATGGATAGGCAATCCACAGCAGGATATTGTGTTCTGGAAGACAACACATGTTATCTTGGAACAATAAGAAAAAAAAAATGTTTTTGCTAAGTAGAATGCAAAGACAATGTACATAGTTATGGCTCTTGCTACATGTGAGATTATCTAGCTCTAAAAGTTAACAACCCAGTTGGGAGATCCTCCTATTGAGCCAATGAAACTACACTGTAGTGATGATCCAGTTGAGATACACATTGCTTTCAATCTCGACTTTCATGAGGGGATGAAGCACATTCAAATTAATTGTCACTTTGTCAGAGAAGAATTGTTGTTCAAATGAGGTAGTCACTCATTTGTTAGCTTTAATATTCAGTTAGCATTCTTCTAATCAAATCCTTAATTATCCTAGTATTGAATATATTTGTAACAAATTGGGATTCTATAATATATTTGAATATGGGGAGTGCTATGGACCCGATTGGAAATAGTTAGAGGTATTTCTATAAATGCACAGTTAAGATGGATGAACATGTAAACTGTCAATAAGACTGTAATAGAGAGGAATAATTTTCCCCACTTTAATGTCCGTGTAACAACAAATATTTACCACTTCAACCAGGCAGTATTATATCAGAAAATATGGCTGATAATCACAATTTTTAAAATTATCTTTTTCTGATGAAATTACTTGACAGGATAGTTTGATACTGCTTGATGCCTAGAGTTACACCAGTCCGATCTAGTAGCCCGCCAAGAGAATCAGGATCGAATCAGTTTTTCAATAGATACTTTCACTTGGTGTTTTAAATCAGGATTCAATTACATTCATTATCCAATGATTGATACTGCTTGGTAAACTAGAGATACACCAGTCCAATCAGCCCACCAAGAAAATCAGAATTTAATCAGTTTTCAATTAATGCTTTCACTTGGCATTTTGAATTGGGATTCAATTACATTCCCTCTACAAACTCTTTTGTGTTTAAATACTACAGGTGGGTAAATGATAAAACAGAATGTAAACATCTTTATCTACAAAATCATCACTGTTCTAAGCATCAAGGCTTCACAAAGCATCACAAAGTTGTTACTTTCATATTTTTATCATTAGATACTCAATGACACAACTAAGAACAAAGAATGATGCTAGTCAGTTGGTCTGTATTAATTCTGCATTATACTACAAAGATATGGAAATAAAAAAACAAATTGGAGTGTGAAAGAGAGTACCTGCAGTTTTTTATATACAAAACCCAGAGGAATCAACAATATCAAGAACATGGCCTGCATTAGCATTTCAAAATTAACTAGAAAGGTCAGACTTGCAGCAGTACAATTGTTAAGTTGGACATGCATCTTTAGAGTAAACTGTACATCTACCTGTGAATAGGACAAAACTGCTGCAATGCCCAACAAGCTAAAGAAATTGGCCAGGAGAATATTAAAAATAAATGGAAGAGAATCATCAATGGCATAAAGGTCTGAGGATAATCTGCATACTGAAAATCTCCATTAGTAAACTAATTAGGGAAAGAAGGCAAAAAATATTTCCTGACCTATTAAGTATTCTCCCATTTGGATTTTGGTCAAAGTAGTAAACCGGTGCATTGATAAGCTTACTTAGAAGCTCAGCATGCACCTGAACTGCAGCACGTAGGCCACCATATGAAAATGAAAATGCTCTTGCTAAGGTGAAGATGGAATTCATAACGCCAAAAACGGAGAGTATAATCTACAAAAACATATATATGTATATATATATGAATGCACCTGACTGTATGAATTGCTAATGATTGTTCACTTCACAAAGAAACCCACTAAATTGAATAAAACAAATGGCTTCTAGTTTACAGCAAACAAGTAAGAAAAAAATACCAGATAAAATCTTGTTTGCTCAGTTCCATTGTTGGCATCGACCCAATGGGATAACCATAAGTCATTGCCGTTACGGGATACTTGCATAAATGTTGCGGAAATGCATATTAGTATAACAATGGGCCAGCTTGCAAACCCAGCATAACTTCTGTGATGTGGAAAATAATCACCAATGACATAAGCTAGAATATTAACCAAGACTGCATTTCTAGATTTTAAATAACATAGTTACACAATGTAAAGAAACCATTACTTGTATACAGTAAGATCAACATTCCCTTCTTTCCTTAGCTCTATATCATCATTTGAGTTTGCTTTCTCTAAATCAGCTATAGGTTCCTTGTCCACCGGATGAACAAACACAATTTCATTGGAAGTGCTTCCCGTGCTTTCACTTTGTACAAATTCCAATGATGACAAGCTTGAATGTTTAGGAAGAGAACTTTTGGACAGTGGAGATTCCAAGAAATCAGTGGAAGTCCCAACCCACCTTAGCTGTCCTCCATCCATGATTACAATTATATCGGCTGCAGAAATTGCCTGCATGAAGAAGAGTAATGGATGAGCATATTTTTGTCATAAGCCCAAAAAAAAAAGATCAATAATTCAAGAAAATATTGCTATGTTGCTGTCATACTCGTATATTACACAAGCTTGATCAATATACATTTCCAAGCAATATGGCATTTCCAAGAATTGAAATGGTAACTAAACCAACTGCAGTTGTTCACTCGATTGACTTAGGAACGTATTGCCATTTCTAACAAAGAAAGATGAATCATAATTCGCATAGTGCAAACCTGAGGATTATGAGTACAGAGAATCCGTGTCTTCTGATTCATCAGGGGGCCTAGGATTACCCTATGAAGAATCCATGATGCAACATGAGAATCAACTGCACTGAGTATGTCATCAAGCAAGTAAATATCAGAGTCACTGTAGACAGCCCTGAAAATTTTCTTGGATATTAGGCCTATGCATATAATCAAACTCAACGATTAAAATAGCACTCTCCCAAGAATAACAAGCTAACCTTGCAAATGCAAGACGACTTCGTTGTCCACCAGATAAGTTAATTCCTTTCTCACCAATGTATGATAGATCATTCCCAATCATAAGTGAAATATCAACATCAAGTGCACATGCATGTAATATTTCTCTGTATCTATTTTTTTTCCAAAAAAGAATGAAACTCATCAGAAACTATATATGTAAGACCCATAATCATCCCCAATAGATAATATATTAAAGACAAGATATCATTTAAAAGAATAAAGAGAAGAAAAATTCACCTTTTAGTATCGAAGTTATCTCCAAACAAAATATTATCACGCACTGAACCTGAGAGGATCCAAGGCACCTGTAGTTTATTACAAAGCAAGCATGAGCATCTACAGTTGCAAAGTTATTTTTTTTATTTAGCAATGATAGAGAAACCTGCGGCACATATGCTATTGATCCTTGAGAAATAATTAATCCCTGAATGAGACGCATCTCTCCGAGAATTGAATACAACAAGGATGACTTGCCTGAACCAACCTGAAAATATACAGACAAAACTTGAGGAACCCAATACGTGCATTATATTTGATAACAAGGGCAAATGCCCTATCCAAATATATTAAGGAAAGTATGTGCAAGGGTGTGGGCTCTATATGCATAATAATATTTGAGTATAATGACAAAACCCTACAAAATATTAATAGGTAAATATGTACAAAAAATGGGGAGTATTCTATTTGCATGGAGAAAAGTAAACAATGGGAAAAAGAGAAGCAAACCAATAACCTTAGCAGACAAGCTACAATAGTGAGGCAGTTTCACTAGATTGATACCCTATTAATTGGGCATTGGAAACTTCTTATAGGCAACAATTTTAGTACGCAAACATTATGTTGTTTGAGTGGCTATTCAGGACACCCTCAATATGGTGACACTAAACTTCAACAGCAATCTACTGTTCTGTATCATTGAACATATCTATCTTCTTTCCTTATCTACCTGTGTCATGGCTTGTAGATGAACATTCACTTCCTCAAGATATGTTGGTGGCATTTGGCCTTTCATTTCATCCAAATAGGTAAGCCATCGAAGGTGTACAACTAAATATTGCATAAATATAGTTCTAGTACAATTATTCTACACATCAAGAAAAGAACCAGCCAAATGGTCAAAAGATAATTAATCACCTCACCAACTACAGCAACAAGAAGGCCCTTTGGAACTTCAAGAGACATGTTATTAAGGACAGCCATTTGCTCCACATAGGAATTGTTGGACCATATAGAACATGCATCTAAAAAAGTAACAGCTGTTGGCGTATTACTATTCGTCAATCTTCTTAAAGCACTTGATGGAGGAGCCTGTCCTTGTATCTGCCACATTGATTCCATGATAATATTACAACTTTTCTCAGTACAGGACAAAAATTTGCTCAGACGCCCAGTAGAAATGAAAGCCTGTGACATGCACCACATTGATTAAGTATTAAAACAAATATTTGTATAAACAGTGGATTTAAAATCTAAGCCATGCAACTTACGTCTATCAACCCATTAATCACCCATGGGAATGAATTTAAAGGAGAGATCAAGGTATTGAAAAGTGCAACACAGGTAAAGACCTGCACATATAACCATCATTTACTGAATGCTTTGGTATGTGAAAAATAAAAATTCAACGATGTTTCAGAATCTTACTGTAGCAGCATCTAATGAATACCCCATTAATGCAAAGACACCAAAAGTAAACAAGGAGAATAGTGTTGGAGTTGTAGCCCAAAAAAAGACACACCAAGCATCCAAGTACTTCCTGGTCTAGAAGACATCCATAATGTCAATTTACTCAATTCAACATAGCTTATTCACATGTAAACTTATTGGATATTTGTTTCATACTGAGAGATGTTTAACTTCTGCATCCCTCTTCTGCATCAAACGTTGGCTAAACAGGCGCTCCCAGCTGTACATTTTTATTGTTCTAATGTATGTCAACAGTTCTCCAGAACTCCTAATTCTGTTGAAAAAAAATGCGGTGATGCACTGTATACTTTTTAAGAAGCATAGAAAATGCAACAAATATCAAAAGAAGGACAAGTGCATGGACTAACGTCAATTTCTTCATTCAATGATCATATGGCTGAAAGGGGCCCTCCATATGAAATCAAGCGCCTCAGTATAAGCATTCAGAAATTAGCAGAATGGGGGCAGAGCTATCTCAACCTTTGATGGCCACTTCATTATAAATGGCTATGATCCAATCTACCCCGATTAGATGGCTAAAGAGGGGCCCTCCATTTTTTTTTTTTTTTTTTGAAACCGGGTATCCAGATCTTGCGAACACTGACTAATGCCGGGATGGACAGTCCGACCGCATATTCCGCCCACCAAGTAAATTGGGAAGTGAGCGCGATTGTCCATCCATACTCCATAGGAAGGAGGTCCACTCCATTAAATGTGCACAGAGATTACCCTACCATTGCTCCTCGCTAATGGAGGTAACTTCTATCTAGTTGCACGATTCCTTCTTAGCTCCATAAAACAATAATAGTGTCATAGTAGGGGTTAATCCCATCAAGAGTGGGCACATGATTATAAACCAAAATTTAGGTGGAAGCCAAGTGAGAAGCCACCTATTCTTGAGGAACACCGAGATCAATTTATGGTTAGTCAACTCTCTCTAATTGGTGTGGTACTTTAAAGGAGATACTTCCGTGTGGTGGGAGGTATTAGGTGGATATGCTCTTACGTGACATTTTGGAGAGGCATGAAAACCTGCCCATATAAAACCACTCACTATGTCAAGATTTGGATGTTCCCACTTGACAATGTACTTAGGTCATATGCATATATCCATATTTGTGATGAATAATTGTAAATTCGAGTAACAAAGAAATTTAACCAATAAATCTTATATATGGTAAATTATAAGACTAATTTGAGTAATTTTAACGCATTAAGAAATTAGCATTCCTAGACAATTCAAGTCCAAGATCGGAATTGGATTGATTATATGAACATACAATATAATTCTATAAAAGCTCACCATTCCTAGGCAGGACCCTGATTATGGCAATCCTGAGTTCATGGCTCTATGGAGCAAACTTTCATTCACATAAAACATTTTAAAGATCAGAACTAAGTGAAAGTAGACCAACTTTTTCATACCCTACTATCTAAGAAGGCTCTGAATTGTATGGTAATGATTTTAACTTTAAGTAGAAGAAACTCTTTAAAAAACTTATGTCAAATTCTTCCCTCTTCTATAAGTTAATACTTGCTACATAAAAATGCACCTTAAGAGTTATACATTATCACTAAGTTAAGATAGGGGCAATGTTAGCTGCATACTGCTAGGGGTACTAAGTTGAGTGGAAAATCAATTTTGCTCCGGTACCAAGTTGTGGATGAAAATACTGTTGTTTATCAGAGGTACCACATTGCACCTTACATAATCGAGCAATACAAGACAAAAAAACATAATCGCCCAGGTAGGTCCATTAATCTAGTATACCATTGTTCAATTCTAATAACAATAATAATAACAAAAACAGAAACCATTCAACTTTCAGTTTGGTCCAATTCTTTATTAAAACATGCTTCAAATTTATAGAAGCGAATATATCTTGGTTCAACAATGATCCAATTAGTTGCAAACAAAAATTGAACTCGAAGCACCAATGTTCTTGTATTTAAATTAACTTAAATGTGATGGAGATTTATTTTGAGTGATTGTGAATTTATTAAATTTTTGTCAGAATCCACAGGATGAAAACGTTGATTGAATATCATTTGTTTTTATAATTTTTTGATCACATGAAAGTTGCAATATCATGTTACAACTAATAAATTAATGGTGCTTTGGTGAAAATTCAGTTCAACTAAATTAAATTGATAATTTTGGTTAGATTTTAGTTAGGCTTGTAGTGTTATACCGCTCTATTCAACTTCTATCATAAAGAGATAAGTTTACTTGGGTTTAGCTTGATTAGCTTGAAGAAATTGGGCACTCTTATTAGCAAGAAAAAAAATCACAGCTGTGTGATAGGAGGCTTGAAAATTCCAGTAATTTGGAGCTTCAAAGCTTGACTCAAATAATTTCTACAATTTTTATGATACAACACTGCCAACCTACCTCTCATCCTTTTGTTCCATCATATCCTCCGTCGCACTTGCTATCAGCTTAGAAATCCATTTATTCACTACAGAGGAAATTATAACATCAATAATAATAGAAATATCATACACAGCCATAAAATAAATTCTTCTTTTTCCTTTTTTGAGAAAAAGGAATTCATATATGTTGTTGGTAACCATGTGTTAGTATAGCTTTCAGTGATCAACTTAACAAAAAAGGAAAAGTGAAGTCTACAGTTCACAAAGACAATAAAATACTTTGATTCTCAGCTTCCTTAATATCAATAGTAACATACTAATTATGCAACACATGTGACTGCCTACCTGGTATAAGCAACACAGTTATCGTGACTCCAGATATGAATGCAAAACTGACCTGCGTGTACAAAAGATACAGAGCCACACCAATCTGCAAAGGCAAGCTGCAATTGCAAAAGAAAACATAACAAGAACTGAGCAATGGCAAGATCGCAAATGGAAGTTTTAATTAACTGTTCAAGTAGCAGGACATACATAATCATACATTTTGAAGGAACAACAATCCTATCTCCTAATGGTCAGGTTGGGTCACATCGGGTCATAGTTATCTAGAAAAACCAATCCGACCTAGTTTGATTGGAGTTATAAAAATATCCCATTTCCCAACCCAGATGGCCAGACCCAAAACAATTGAAAGAATAAAACCAATTTTTCAGTTCAATTTGAGTTGGGATGTGGGAGAATTTAAGATTTCAGATATTTGAAATTTTTCGACACTGAAACATCTTGTTTGCAGGGACCAAAACCTAGCTTGGAATAAGATTTCAACAAGCCCTGCATATATCAACAAGAATGCATGGAAAAAGGTACTTCTAGGAATTCAAATGCTGCAGCTTAAGGTTATGTTAGGCAATTTCTTGAGATTAATTGGTGTGCATCCAAATGAGAATCGCAAGTCAACTAGAGTCTTGTGAACTATGAAAAATTTGACCAAAATCTCACAATTAAACATGTTGTGTCAAGTAATTTGCAATGCTTATCTGGAAACTTATGATAGCATAAAATGAAAAATTAAAAGGTTGATACAATAAATTTAAAAAAAAAAACTACAACAGTATACAAGCACACAAAGTTCCCATTGAAAAAGCCAGAAAAGAGTTACAAAGTTTCATTATATAATGTACCTCCATGCATCATGAATGCTATTACATAAGTTGACAGTCCTGTCTGCATCAACAGACATGAATGTTTGAATTTCACCATCAGAAAATGTTGAGCGCTCAGCCAGACTAATATTTAGGCACTACAGACAAAAAACATATGTTTAGTAAGATCCAAGATAATTTATTGCCCAGTAGCTCATCATACAAATAACAAGTGTATAAATGATTGAGATAACAAGAATATTTAAATGGACCCTCCTTTATTACACTTATCAAAATCCATAATTTTGCTATAGCATTGGAGAAAACAATTTGTATAGGAGTTTTGGCTTCTTATTTAACACTTGGGCAGAGTGACTGACTGGTACGAATAGAAAATGCAGATTAACACCAATGTTGACCAGTCAGGCCAACCATTTTCAACAGGTTGGTTAACCTACCAGATGAGGACAGCCACAAACTTTAAACATACTGATAACACTGTGGAAGACTAAATTTTCTGTAAGAGAGGACAATTAAACCTAACCAATAGTGTTCCTACGCTGGCAAAAGGTGATTTGCTAGCCCCCAATGCCCCCGCCAACCCGTCCCAGGGTCAATACGGAGGAGGTAAATCACGGAGGCTACTAGCCCGGATGTTGTAGCTAGTGCGTGGGGAGGGCGGGCAACCAATAGTGTTCCTAGCTCCATACATCAAAAGCTATTTCTCAATAATTTGTTGCAGTAATAGGAAATGAAACTTGAAAGGTAATATACCAATCTTTCTAAATGTACAGAAAAGCATTGTATTACCTTGTGGTAGATTATGGTCATTATGCTTGATCTTAGCATCAACTTCAATTTCATTAGACGGTAAGAGTACTGTGTATCAAGAAAAGACCTACATTAACAAGTAGTTATTACTTCCTCAACAAGACAAAGAAAAATAGAAAAAAGGACAAAGAGCATAATAAAAAACAAGATAAACTAGTCATCAAAAGAACAGTTAGCAAAAGCAAGTTCTATTATGTACTTGAAAATGGAAGTAAGCCCCATGGATAGAGCGAGGATATATCCCTCTGTACTATTAGAACCTGTACAAACGAGAAACAGGCAACAAGATGTAATTCAGTTCTTAAAGATGAATAAAATTTTCTTTAAAGAACGAACTAATATACACAAAAATATATTCTATTCAAGACCAAGCATACCATGTGGAAGACAAATTTACCATTACCTTCAATATAGAAGTTAAGATAATAATAAATGAATACTGTTGAAAATTAGTTTCCATCAGGTCAGAAAGATTAGTGATTCATAGCAATCGTCAATCACAAAGCATGTAATCACTTTTCTTGAGGCTGATTGGATGGAGATAAGCCAAGGTTGAAGTGATGGAGGATGCTTGTGGCAGATGCTATGCGACTTGAAGTGAGCAAGCCATGACCAAGCTATTCAATATATCTAACCAAAGGGCAACTGACAGTCGGAAACAAAGGATGTCCTACGACTTTTGTAATATGTTACCTGACACTATTATCAACATGTTGTTCATATCCTTTCATAGAGATTCAGAATCAAACCTTTGCATTCATGGAAGTATATCTACAAATTTGCTACTTGGCATTTTGTCTTAGGTTCATTACGAGTGATTTATTCATCCTTCCAGTACCATAGAGTACTAGAGACCTTTACCTTAAGACAATAATTATTGGATTTCTTGCATTGGTTCTCTACACACTTCCACACATTGAACTAAAAAAATGAAATTTTGATGGATTCAGTTGAGGTTTCATTGCTTAGCAAATTAAATGGGCTTCAGAGCCATCACAATTTAGGTTCATTTTAGCCAGATCTAGAAATTCAATGACAATTTTACCATTCTGAATTAAACTTCGGGCATCAATCAAATAAGCCTAGCCTTTTTGTTATTAACATTGCTATAACTGATAAAGAATGTAGCTTAATGGCCATAGCATAGACACCTAAACAATCAACTAATCATATTCACAGTAAAAGAGATATCTGACTTTGCAATAGAGATATGCTACAGAACGTGCATGACTATCAAAGCTAATTTGATCATGTTGCATCCAGAACATCATTCTTGCTGGTGTGGCTAGTTCACAACCGAGGTGAAAAGACTAAAATGGTTCAAAAATCACCCTAATAGGCTAGAATTCCTGTTCACAATAAAATCATCATTCATTAAAGGTCTCATCCACAAGTGTCAGAATCATCCACTAAAAGTCTCTTATGAAAGTAGATCACCCTAATAAGATAGAATCCATATTCACCATGATCTACCTTAGGATGAGGAGTCCAACTACCTACCCTCATAGATATGAACCAACTCTATCAACAACAAATAACTACATCATAAAATTCATTCAAAACATCATAAGTCGACATTACGAAGTGCCAAATCACATAATGATATCATATGAAACCAATCATATAAAACATTATATTGTTCTACATAATATCCTTTAGGATACCTACACAAAGTCAAGTATGATTTAGGTTATAACATAATACCACTATATTGTTAAAATTGAAATTGAAATTGGATATAATTTATAAAACCCTTTTCTTTCCCTTCCCTCATCGCACGCCTCACATTTTGAAAACCGTCGATGCCGCATATCCTTCTTCTCACTCGCCCGATCGCCCTTTTCCCTTGCTTCATCGTCGACGCCAACTCTTTGCGGTTCCTTCTTATTTCTCCAAGCGACCGAGCAGACGCCGCATCCTCCCTCTTTGCATTTCTTTTCTTCTCCTCACCATCTCTGCCTGAGCGTGATCCACAGTCATAGCCTCACCTATTTGTGTTGTCGGTTGCTATGAGCCATCACTGGAAGCAACCTCGAGTCCTCTTCACCTCCAGCCATAGGTAAGGGCGAATTGATAAGGTTGAATTGGAAACTCTTTCATGTTGGTTTGATGGGGCTTGTTCAGATGATGAAATTGGGCAGTGATTTTGGTTTGGAAAGGTTTTGTTCTGTAGAATATGTTTGTTTGTTCAGATTTATTTTTGATTTTTGTTGTCGTGTTGCCATGTGTGGTGTTTAGGGTTTTTGTGAGTTGAGCTTTGTCGTGGGTTCAGGTTGTGGGAATTATACTTTAAGTTTGAATGATCTAATTGGTATTGTTTAGTATTTTAATTTTAGAGTTCTGAATGTTTTGAAACTATGATAAATACGTACATTAAACGAGGGAGAAGTAGACCAAAAAAAACTTGGTTGGCAATAATAAAATAAAATAAATTTTATTTAAATATAGATGATGATATAATAGAGGACAGAGCCCAATGACGTGGAAGGATCCATATAGCCGACCCCACCTAGTGGGATAAGGCTTGGTAGTTGATATTGTTGATCTCTTGTTCATTTTTTTTTCTCCTGGAGAAGAGTCTCGATTTCTCTCTTGTTCACTCAGAGCATCAGAAACGTGCTTCATCCCCTACCTCATCATCTAATATACCTACCTCATTACCTCATCATCTAAGATATATATATATATATATATATATATATATATATATATATATGGAGAAGTTTTGGTTGAAGTGGAGTTCCTGTTTCTACCCTATATTGGATGCTGTCGTGAGCCATCCTTGGCCATGGTGATTGAAATTTATATTGGATGCTGTCGTGAGCCATCCTTGGCCATGGTGATTGAAATTTATGTTGCGTAGTTTCCAGTATTCTTGAAGGGTTGGGCTTGGGCTTGGGCTAAACCTAAGTTAAACCTCACCTTAATAACCCGGAGTAAGTTGGAAATTAACATTTATTTTAGAATTAATTTAATGAACGTGATACTTTGAGTTACTCTTTTACGGTTAGTAATTAATTTAGCTATTTTAATTAATTTTATAAATAACTAAACTATGTCCTTGGTACAGGACTCTGATTTGATATGAACACTTAGACGTGGAGTTTACTCGGATACGTTCTACATTTAAGGCGGACACTTCTTCTTTGTATCTATAATTTATTGAACTTAAATGCATGACTTATTTTTTTTCCGAGTAGGTTGTTTTATCTTATTCTTGTTCTTTTAATGTCATCCTTTAATATTTTTGTTGCTTGATCTTTGAGCTAATCAAAATTTATGTCCATACAGTCTCATCTGTTGATTTCCTGATCTGTAAAGTACCGCTTGTATGCGAATACTTAGAGATGATCATTAAATACAACTAGGGTTTGGTTGACATTAGATATATCCTACCCGGTAGATTAGTTGCATATTTATTGATCTGATATTCATTTATCACACCATTGCATAGTTGTGACCTGGTTGATTGTGTATATTAGTAATATGCACCATATCTACATAGTTGCATACTGGCAAACATCGGTTCCCTTATGGTTAAGCCCGTCGTCAATCATATAGCTTTCTGCCCACTCAACCACTCAAAGGTAGTGGTAGTTGTTAGAGTGTGAGTAGTCGTCCTGTTGTGTCACACTCGACCACTCATTGGTAGTGGATATTGGAGTTGTAGGCAAACAATTGACACCCTCTCCCTTGTTTACGAGAGATAGTAGAGTTGTTGGTGGCTCCCCCTTTTCCTGGGGTTTTGAAGTAGTTGGCTCCCCAGTATCTTGTCTACTAAACCACTTATAATAGTGCTAGTTGTTGGAGTGCGTACAATTGTCATAGCCCTACCCACTCGGCCTCACAGATTTGATGTGATGGTGACTTGATTGGCATCAAGGGTGTCACATGTCATTGCATCATGTGCATTTATTGCATCTTGCATTTTCTTGTAGTTGTTGCATTTGTATGAGCTATGATTGTCGCATTTGATTGATATACATGTATGATTTATTATTGCACTTGCATTCGGATTTGCTTATTCATATATACTATTCTATTTCGAAAACTATATATTGTTGTTTCTACCTGCTGGTTGTATCTTGTTATATGTCATGCATTTAGCTATCTGATTACCCGCAGAGTACGCCTGGACTCACCACCCTTTGTATCTAATTTTGTTTTAGGTAGCCGGTAGATGCATTATTTGGAGCTAGGAGAGGATCTGATTGCCAGCCCCACGGTGTCAAGCATTTTGGTGTTTTCCGCAATTTTTTTATTTCCACAATTTTTTTATTTTCGCATTTACTTTATTAGACTGGTATTTATTATTTCAGTAGACTTATGTATAGTTTTCGAGTGAAGTTATGTTTATGCATTTATGGACTGGGTCTGTTTGTCATTGGATTTTTTAGTTTTAATTGGGATATGTGATTCCTTTTATTACTATCTTTTATACTGTGTGATTGTGGAGTTTATATTATATTTGAGTTGCCAACCGTATTGGCTGAGCCATATATACTATTTGTGTGAGATTGTATGTAAAAATATTTCAGATTATCCGCTATACAGGGGAGATGTTGCCCCTTTTTCGAGTAAGCATAGGCCCTGGGAGTGTGACAATATAGTTGCGTAAATGTAAATCACAGATCTCACATGCATGCAAATTATTGAAGATCAAAGATATAAACAAAGAAGGCATAAAAATAATAAAACAACAAGGTAATTAAAGTTCATCGTAAGGTTCACTGAGTCAAGACCAAACCTAAGATAACTATCAAAGATTAGCCATTCCACCGATATCACATAGCTCCAAATTCCGTAGGTCATTTTAAAACTTAAAATTATCACACAATTCATAATTCCCTGTTAAAATAATTTAAACCTCAATACATGATCCACCTTATTAATCCATTTTAATGTATCCTCAAGCATAACCTCAGTCATAATTGCAATTAATTCCCCAAGCCAAAGCCATCTATTTCATCACAGTTAATCATTCTATAGACACACACACGCGGAGTATAATAATGTATTTAGGATTTATATTAGGAAATTTTGAATTTTAAAGAATAAAAAAATTTGGGTCCCGAGTGATTTTTTTTATTAAAAAAATGTTTAAGCAGGGTACTTGGAATTCAATCCAAGCGCCCTTGGGGTTGCACACGGGCGCGTGGCAGATGGTCTGCAACAAAGCATCTCTCTCTCTCTCTCTCTCTCTCTCTCTCTCTCTCTCTCTCTCTCTCTATATATATATATATATATATATATATATATATATATATATATATATATATAACCCTTAGGAATCAATATCCATAACAATCATTTTTTTTCTGCAATAGGTAACACTTAAAACAACTTATTTTCTAATTAACTCTAAGGGTGCGCTTGGTTGGGGGTTATCCTTGATAACCTTGGTTATCCATCCAAGGTTATCAATAAAAATCTTGTTTGGTTTAGATAATTAGCGATTCCCAAGTAATGATCGATGTCCAATACGTCAGCAAAAGGGTCATGCAACTCGGAATCCGAAAACCTTAGGAAAGTAAGGTTTTTCATGATTCCGGGGTTATGAAACATATCTTTCCAAAATTAGACTCCAATATTTATATTTAAGACAAAATAACCATTACAATTTATTAACTTATGGAATCATTATTCTCGGCCGACGACCACCGCCGGCGGCTGGCGACCTACGACCACCGCCGGCGGCCGGCGACCTGCGACCACCGCTGGCGACCGGCAACCACCGTCGGCGGTCGACGACCGGCGACCACCGCCGGCGGCCGACGGCTGACGACCACCGGCGGCCGGCGACCTACGACCACCGCCGGCCGACGGCTGACGACCACCGGCGGCCGGCGACCACCGCCAGCGACCGGCGATCGGTGCTAATCGTTGGCGGTCGACAACCGGCCGGTAGCCACCGGCAATCTGCGCCGAACGTCGACGTTCGGCGTCGACAGCCGACCGGCAATGTTGGACATCGACTGCCTACACGGACACCGACGGTCGACGTCGATGTCGCCGACGATTTTTTTTTAATTTAATATTTTAATTAGATTTTTAATAAATTAAATAAAGAAAAATTAAATAAATTTAATTTAAAATTTAATAAAATTATCTAAACAAATTCTGAAGGGTAATACGGTAAAATATTATATTATGTTATAGACTATTACCTCCAAACAAACAAGATTTTATTTGATTACCTAAATTGAACCAAACAATTTCAAATTATGTTTCATTACCCATTACCTTAGTTATGTGATTACCAAGTAATTATATAACTAAGGTTATATATGATAATTTGAACCAAATGCACCCTAACAGTAATAACTCTAATCAAACTCCTCGTGATATCATAAATCCACAATTTAATGTCATATGATGAAAATTTTCCTATTCTACATTATCAAAACTCCTCTTCACACCAAAAGACTATCAAAAAGAGGTCCAGCAAGTCAAAGCCAGATAACATTGTCATACAACCATCAATAATCATCATTCCTCCACCAATATCACATATATGCTTCCATAGGCTATTTTAAAATTCAAAATAACCACATAATTTGTGCTTCCCAATAAAAATAATTCAAACCTCAATTCCAGATCCAATTAATTTGTCCTCAAGAAAAACCTAAAGTCAACTAATTAAACATTGCAATTGATCCTATGAATCAAAGCCTTTATTTTTTTTTATCAAAGTTAATCATTCAAAAAAAATTAAAACAATTAACCTTAGAAGTCAATATCCACGGACAATCTCATGCTTTTTCTGGTTGAGATAACACTTCATAATAACTTATATTAATCTAATAAATTTTACTAGTAATATCTCTAATTTCTATCAAAATCATCTTAATACTATTTTTGACTTACTCTACAACCTTAATCAACTCTTAAGCGGAGTACAAACTAATAAATCATTATGATACCATAAACCACATTTCATATGACACGATCAAATTTTCCCGCTTCTACATTATCAAACCTCCTCTTCATATTTAAACACCCAGTCAAGATCAACATCAAAATAACATTGTCATATGATAATCAATCATTCCACTGATATCACACATATAATTTCAAAAGCCGTTTTAAAACTCGAAATAATTACCATGCAATTCACACTTCCCAATTAAAATGATTTGAACCTCAATCATCCAACTTCTTATTTGGTCAATCTATCCTCAAGTAAAACCTCATGTCAATTGACTCACCTATCACATGTCAAAATTAATTCTCAAAGCGAAGTCATTTATTTGCCCTCAAAATTAATTTTCACTATAGTTACTCATTCAAAAACACTGACAATTAAACCTCAATCCCTGGTCCATTTTGCTTAATTCAATTTTTTGTTTTATCAATCTATCCTCAAGCATAACCTCAAGTCAACTAATCACAGAAACAATTAATTCTCCAAGACAATGCCCTTGATTTATCCTCAAAATTATTTCCAACATAGTTAATCATTCAAATAAATTCAAACAATAATCTTAGAAATCTGAATCAACTAACAATCTGATATCTTTTTTTTCTAGTTGAGAAAACTCTCCACAATAATTTACATTATTTTACCAATAATACCTCTAATTTCTACCCAAATCATGTTGATACTACTTACTCAACAACCTTAATCATCTCTTAAATGAATACAAGTTAATAAATCTTTAAGATACCATAAACCACAATTTCATATCACATGATCAAGTTTTCCCACTTCTACATTGTCAAAACTCCTCTTCACACCTAAACACTGAATGATTATAAATATTGCCAGAGACAACATTGAAGATATCCAAAAAGTAAACAGCAACATCAAAATAACATTATCATGTGACTATCAATGGTCAATCATTCGACCAATATAACACATACACTTTTAGAAGTCATTTTAAAACTCAAAATTACCATGCAGTAAGCACTTCCCAATTAAATAATTTAAACCTCAATTCTTCATCCATTTTCTTAATCAACTTCTTATTTAGTTAATCTATTCTCAAGAAAAAACCTCAAGTCAAGTGATTTACTCATCACAAGTTAAAATTAATTCACAAAGCCAAAGTCATCTATTTGTCCACAAAATTAATTATTATGAACCTCCTCTTCACACTTGAACCCCCTAATGATTATAAACATTGCTTAAGATAACATTGAAGAGATCCAATAAGTCAATATCAACATCAAAATAACAATGTCATATGACTATCAATGATCGATCATTCCATGGATATCACATATATCTTCCAAAAGCCATTCTAAAACTTGAAATTACCACGCAATTCACACTTTCCAATTAAAATAATTTAAATCAATTCTTGATCCATTTTCTTAATCCAACTTCTTATTCAGTCAATCTATCCTCAAGCAAAACCTCATGTCAAATGATTCAATCACATGTCATAATTAATTAAAGTCATCTATTTGTCCTCAAAATTAATTTGGTTGCAGTAACTCATTCATGAAAGACTATTACAATTAAGCTTAAGAATCAATATTCACAAACAACTAAACCTCAATCCATGATCCACTTTCCTTAATTAAGTTTCTTGTTTAATCAATCTATCCTCTCGCATAACCTCAAGTTAACTAATTTACAAAATGCAATTAATTCTCCAAGGTAATGCCCTCTATTTGTCCTCAAAATTATTTCCGTCATAGTTAACCATTCAAAAGATTAAAACAATTAACCTTATAAGTCAATATCCTCAAACATTTTTTTTTTCTAGTTGAGATAACAATAACTTTCATTTTACCATTAATACCTCTAATTTCTACCAAAATCATCTTGATATTTTGCTTTAGTTACCTTGTTTATACCATATATTTATCTGTTCACTATATCCACAGAGTTCGATCCCGGACTCACCACTGCCTGTTTTTCTTTTTGTTTCAGGTAGTAGGTAGTTGTGTCTCGTGCCGCAGGAGAGGATTCATCTGCTGTCCCTTATTGTCGAGTTTTCTGGTTTGAGTTGTTTTATATTTTCTAGAGATCTTATTTAGTTCCGTCAGTGGACGTGTCAGTATTTTATCATTCTTTGGTGGACTCATAGTTATGTCATGGATTTTCGGTTTATTTGCATTAACTCTATAGAGTTTCGGTTATTTTATTATTTAATGTTTGGATATAGGTAAACTGCGTGGCTGTGCTTATGATATGTGTGAGATGATGTATATAAGCCTCATATTGTCCGGCTTACAGAGGAGATGCTGCCCGATTTTCGAGCAAGCATGGGCCTCTGGGGGCGTGACACTCAAGCACTCGGGCGCTCCTATAGTGCCACGTCAGCATTCGGATAGAATTGACCGGGGTTATAAATAGACACCCAGAGCTCAGTTCCAAATCACTCATTCAAACCAATCAAGAGCAAACAAATTCTTTGTAGTTTTCCATTCTTTTTCTAAGCTTTCATTTTGTAAGAGGCTTCTCCACCCGAAGGAGATTATTTAGAAGATCTACGCTATACTTGTCTTGGATTAGCAACCATCCTGGTTGCAACCAAGTAAACATCTGTGTGCCTCTTTTTCTGTTATAGTTTTTCTATTAATGTTTGCTTTATTTTGAACTAACATCTTTGTTTTAGCAAAAACAAAAGATAGTGATTTTTATTTTCAGGGGCAATTCACCCCCCTCTTACCGACCAACGACCACCTTCAATTGGTATCAAACCAAGACGCTCCAGAAGAACTAACCGTCGTCTAAACAACTACAAAATGGTCGGACCGGTCATCTACCAACCAAAATTCAAGGGGAGTTCGCTAGTTGGAAGCGCAAGATGCAGGTATTTTTTAAAATAGATTTTGATTTGCTTTTAATTATGAAAAATGGTTTTGTAGCTCCCAAAGACGCCGACGACAAACCAAAAGACGAAAGCCTATGGACAAAGAAGGAACAGGCTGACTTTGTGGTGAACGGAAAGCAGAATATCATCTACTGACCGTAGACTTACACAAGAAGTCAACTAAATCAGGAATTACCGATCTGCAAAGAAACTTTGGGAAAAGTTCCTTGAACTTCACAAATGTACCTCCGAAGCCAAACTAGCAAAAAGAGACCTACTTCGAAATCAGCTTAGCAACCTCCGACTGGAAGAAAGAGAGTTAGTAGCTCAACTACACGCTAAACTTAAGGAGATAATGACGGAACTCAACAACGTCGGAGCATCGGTAAGAAATCGGGACGCGCAAAGGCACGCATTGAACGCCTTCCCAAGGACCCCGAACTGGACTTCGATAATTGACGCCTATTACATCTATAAGGAACTTGAGGTAAGTACCTTAGAGCAATTTTTTCAACTTTAGAACTTCACGAGTCTAGATATGCAGGAAAAAGCAAAACGGACAACATCGCCCTAAGCACGAGAAAGATCCAACATGAAGACGAATCTTCTGAAGATAAAGAAAACACGGCGTATATGGTAAAAAAATTGTCCAAATATTTTAAAACTAAAAAAATTTAATAATGTGCAGGGTATGAAGCAAAGGAAGATTCGCTGTTACAATTGCAACGAAGAGGGGCATGTGAAGGAAAACTGCCCCAAGTGGAAGAACAAAGGAAAAGGGGAAACAAAGACAAAAGTCCACAACTTAAAGGCGACATGGGACGAGTCTTTATCGGAAGATTCAGATCTCGAGGAACACGTCAGACTTGCACTGATGGCTTCACGTCAGGAAGATAAGAGCATCGATGAAGAGGGAGCCACATCGGAAGACTGCAGCGACGAAGGAGGAGCTTCGGACTTCAGAAAGGATATGGTAAGTGAGGTATGCCTTCTACCTCCTGACCAATTATATTTTGGTATTAAACAAATGACAAAATCCATGTGTAAATTAAAAAATAAAAATGTAGAATTAAAAAGAAAATTATCTTCTTCATGTCTATTAGAAATGTATGATAAATTAAAATTTGAAAGTTTAAATTAAAAAATTGCAAACTAACTATGCATGTTCAAATTGTCTTCGAAATTCAAAAATTAGATATTACGGTAAACTTAATTGGTATTTTAAATTTCACAAGGGCTAAATTGTAAAAATTTCCAAATCATATATTCCATCTAAGTTTCTGATAAATTATATTGGCAAAAATTTATATTGGGCCCCCAAATGTGTCTTAAACTGTTAGATTGTTTTTGTCTTATTTGTCAAGTAGAGATTAATGTTATTTTTTTGGTAATTAATGCTTTATCTTGTTAAATATTTTTTTTGATAACTATTTGCAGAAAAATTAGTTTAACATTTTTCAATGATAGAATTTGCTTTGTTCATATACAAAAATTCAAAATTTTTAACAAATAAACAGATTTCTTATGATTTTTCGTTCGAAAATGCGTTTTTAAATTTTAAAAATACTTAGAAAATTAATTTTATCAAATTCGAATTTTTTGGGATATGGAAATTATTTTCTAAGCCTTGAGAAAAATTTTCAAAAATATTTGATGTCGAAATCAAAACTTAAAATTATCTTTCCAAATAATCAATATTGAATTCAAAATTAATTTTCAAAACGTTAGAAAATTATTTTCACTTTGACAATTTTTCTGAAGATAATTCTGTGAAAATTCTAACTTATATAAAAAATTTTGATAAATCTTCAAATAAAAATCAAATTTTGAAAATTATTTTTCTAAAATTAGACTTTACATTTTAAAAATTAATTTTCAAGCAAAATTTGAAAACTTAGATTTTCTAGAAACTATTTATTGTGTTAAATTGCTCAAAATGTTTCAAAAAAAATTTTGGATGTTGGATTATGTTTTTATAAATTCTTGTAAATGTTAGTATTTCCCTTAACATGTTTTATGTTTTTTATGTGATCAAAGGGGGAGATATATGATCAAGTTAGGGGTAGGCTTAATTTCAAAAATTTTAAAATTTTTGCTGCTTTCACTGTCATATATTTATTCATGTTTTTCTTTTTATGCTTGTTTTCCCTAACTTAACTCGGGTTAATGTACATCAAAAAGGAGAAGATTGTAAGCACCCCAGGTAGGTTTTGATGTGTCAACCGAGTCAAGTTAGGTCCTGTTGGTTTTTAATCTTTGTGTCTAAGGGTGCAGGAGCGAAGGAAGTCGAGCGGAAGACGCAGCAGTAGAGAAGGATGACACGGGAAGGGAGCCAACGGGCTCGATGCATCCGAGGGACGCGGAGGTCTGCGGAAGAGTACGCCAATGGAGCGAGAAGGACGCGTACGGCGTCCGAGGGACGAGAAGCTGGGAGGAAGCTCGCTCGAGGAGAAGGTCGGACGAGGGTTCGAGTAAGCCCAACTCTGGAAGGCCCGGAAATCACCCAAGAAGATCCGATGGAGACTGGTCAGCAAGTTGTTGACCAAAAGTCACTCGGGCGCCCCTATTCATAGGGGCGCCCGAGAGCCAATTTTATCCATCAGCTAGCCATTTACAAACATTATGCTTCAGATAACCCTCAAGTTATGTGTCAGGCACCCTCAAGCACTCGGGCGCCCTTATAGTACCACGTCAGCATTCAGATAGAATTGACTGGGGCTATAAACATGCCCCCAGAGCTCAGTTCCAAATCACTCATTCAAACCAATCAAGAGCAAACGAATTCTTTGTAGTTTTTCATTCTTTTTCTGAGCTTTCATTTTGTAAGAGGCTTTTCCGTCCGAAGGAGATTATTCAGGAGATCTATGTTATACTTGCCTTGGATTAGCAACCATCTTGGTTGCAACCAAGTAAACATCTGTGTGCCTCTTTTTATGTTATAGTTTTTCTATTAATGTTTGTTTTATTTTGAACTAACTAACATTTTTGTTTTAGCAAAAACAAAAGATAGTGATTTTCATTTTCAAGGGCAATTCACGCCCCTCTTGCCGACCAACGATCACCTTCACTCATGATAACATAAACCAAAATTTTATGTCACGTGATCAAATTTTCGCTCTTCTACATTATCAAACCTACTCTTCACACATGAATACCCAATGATTATAGAGATTGCCCACAACAGAGAAACAAGGATAATATTCCACCTTGATTGATAAGGTGTTATCATCCCAAGTGCGGGATTGAGTCACAGGTCGAGATCCGGATCCAGACCTAGTCATGCAACACGCAAGGGGGAAAGACTTGTCCTAGACAGAATCCAATTACTCAATTTTTCTTCTTCTATTTATTGATAATGACACTCCTTATATAAGGAGTCAATTACATAGCCTAAAGGAAACAAGAATCAAAAATAGGAAAAATAATTAGACCCCTTTATTTATTTCTGCTTATAGCAGTAGGTATTTTGAGCAGTAACTAATTAGATAGTAGCAAAATAGGAAAACTAATTAGGCCCTTTTATTTATTTTTGCTTATAGCAGTAGCTAATTAGGTAGTAGCAGAAAGCTAGTGAGGCAACAATTTGCCAATTTTATATCCAATTTGGAAACATTTACCCTTTCTTGATAATGGAAGGTACTATAAAAGTTGCTTAGAAAGAGTTGGACTCAAAATGAAACTACTTTATTTTTAAAAAAAAACATAATAGTGATGCTTCACCAATTTACTGCATGAACTACTAATTCTGTCAATTGTTTGTAGTTTGAAGAAAATAAACAATCAAGCAATTTAGTAGATGACTATTAACTGTGCATCATGCTCTCTCATAGATGAATAGTACAAGTAGCAACATGGATAACAAATTTCTTATTTTGCTCGAGTTCACAGTCTAGAACAAATTGTTGATGGCTTTAACATCTGAAATAGAACAAATACCTCTGTGAGTGAAAATAAAAAAAAGAACCCACATGTTTGCCTTCAGCATCTTTTTGTTGATCCTCAGAGCAATAAATCACTTAACATAGAATTAGGCCTGCCTCCCATGTTTAAAAAAAAATACTAAACTAGACTAGCCAATGTTCTTATTTTACTGAACTAATCATGAATGCAAATATTCATAGCTAGATAACAATATATTTCTATATTAGAATGCTTGTTAACTTAAAATTTCCTAATTTTGCAAAATTATAAAACATGATTGGCACTGAGATTCTCATACCGTTGTGCACATATTTTGGAAAGTCCACATGTGGATTCTAAATTCCCTTGTTTATGGGTATACCACAAGCTTGCTAATACCATAATAGGCAAGTTCCATGATATAGAAGCAAGAAATAAGTCAAAAAAAAAACACCATAGCTTTTTTCTTCATCAAACCTTTTTGCAGGAATCTGATAAGCTTGTTAAGGAGCAATGGAGTAATAAAGCCAACACCATCGTTTAATGCCTGAAATAAATCGTTAAAACAACAGATTAGGAAATTAAAAATATCAATTAAAAAAGAATTAAGTTTCAGCATACAAAAGATTATATAAGTTTAGGTACAAAGTTAAAATGAAAAGACTTGCAGAGAACTAGCGCAACAGCTAGTGAAAATCTAGGACAGAATAAGTGAGAGTTTCTATGTGAGGTTTTAATAACATATCACTCCTTTCTTTCTGTACAGGACAAAACTGTTTGTACCAGTTAATATCACAGAAGCATCTGAAATATTTAATAGATCAAACACTTTGACCTTTACAATTCTTCAATGTTTAAACTTCAAGATAAAAATAAGAAAATATGCAAATACACACACCCACACACACAATATGAATAGACAAATAAGGATAGATGAGTATCAAAAGAGACAGAAGCAGAAACAATTCAAATGAACAGATAGCACACGCACAATATGCTCAATGCTGATGTACTTCAATTATCTGATAGATTGTCCATTTGTTGTCGGACAATCTATTGATAAAATGTGTATTTTGTTTAATTCCACTAAGAGAATCAGAACAAATAATATAATAGTAATCACAAATCATGAGGGAAGTACACCAGAAAGCAAGAACTACTTTATCAACAGTTTGTTTAATAACATGATCAACATAGCACGCACTAAATAGTTTGGACCAAGACAAATTCATGTTATTATTGTTCTAGTGTTTTTAATAGGTTATAAGCGGAGCATGAAAATCTCAGTTCCACCCCAAAATTCAAGCAGTCTAGGATATGAAATGCTACTATATGTGTCAGAAACTAGAAAACTATCATGTTCCAAAGATAATGTATTATTATTGTTATTTAAATAAATAAATAAGGGTACCTTTAGCAAACCCAGGCGCAAGTAATGCCAACCATATGCATTGTACATGGCTTTAAACAGAAGATGTGAGCCATGCTTATTTTGTTCAGCTACCCAGCAATCCAACATCAGGGTATGGCATAAAGAAGGCATAAGCTCACTTGGCAATGGAACTAGATCTTCAAAGTCAAGTTGCTTTCTCACACCAACATCCATCATCGTGTTGACAAATTTGAACATAAAAAGCTGGCAAAAGGTGCCAGATTTCCCATCCTATGGAAATAGGAAGAAATAAATTTAGCAACATAAGCAAAAAAAAGGCATAATAAAAAATATTTAAAAAATAAATCCTAAGGGAATAAGAAGAGATAAGGTTAGCGACATAAACCAAAATTAAAAACATAAAATAAAATAATAAATAAATAAATAAACCACTCCACTTAACAAGATGTCTGCAAACTAAAGCATAACTAGCTTCTAAAAATAGGCATCCACCATTTGATTAATAAACCAGTGTATGCATTTGAGTGTCTCAAACTATGCTGAAGGATTTCTACTGTGCAATCAATTAACTTCACAACTATATTTAATTTCAAAAGATGGAGCGAATTCAATAATTTTACATAATCACAAATGCACATACCAGTGTTTGCCCTTCTTTAATCTCTGTATGGAATGAAAGAAGAGAATCTTTGACAGAATTAACTTCCCTGAAATAGAAATTTAACTTTGAAGTTGGTAGTTAATGTTGCAGAGATAATAATACTAAAATAAGGTTATTCTATATAAATGTAAATATTGAAGACCATGGAACTGAACCAACAGAACTTCTACAATTGAATATTGGTCGTCATTGATGAGAAAAAGTAAAATAGAATAACTACAGAATTTGTCTAAACACAAGCATTTGATGCATTCAAGAAGTAGACTGAGGGAAAATATTGAACTTAGATTAGCCTCTGAGCTCATTGCTACTATTTCATCTGTATGTGTAACGGGCCAAGAGCTTTAGTTTGAACCCGAAACCATAAAATAAGACATGTTAAACATCCTTAACGTACTCTTAACTACATTGTGCATGTGATCAAATGGATCCCCAAAATTATATAACTTCACCCAAGATTGTGAACTCTTAGCAGCAGGTCAAAGAGAGTTTAGTTAAGAATGTGCTTCAACGAACCTGTATGTTCAATTCACGCTTGAAAATAGATGTTACCAGACGTAATACTAAACATGTGGCTTGTAGATCAATAAAAGTACTCAAGAGCTAGTATTAGATGATATTTTTTAATGCTTTAAGAGGAAAGACCTTCCAACAACAAGAAGTAATTTCATGTCTCTTCCACTCTCTATTACAAAGAAATAATCTCCACTATGTATTACAGAAAGATTGGGTCTATCATTATCACCTCCAGTATGAGCACAGGAACAGTACATTTATTAGAAAAAATATCCACCAACAGAGAAACAAACGCCGATATGCTTATTCAATCTCCCCTTTTAGTTGTCCATAGAAATACTTGATGCCTCACGTCAAGGTGATACCTTAAATAAGGTAGCTCTACAACATGGCAATACATGGTGCATCCCCATTGGAAGAAAAGACGTAATAGAAAATCACTGCTTGTGTATATCAGGCAGTAGCTGAGGTGGCCATCAAACCCCTTAAAGATCTGCCTGGAGATGAAAAATGCATATGCTCAATTGGTGCCTCCTTTGGAGGCAACAGAAGCAGATGGCATCATTCTCATACGAAGCAACAAAATGTCCCAGACAATGTCAAACCAAAGCACCTTGACTTGACGAGGAACAATCACTAGATCTATGATGAGCCAGTGGAAGAGCTGCAAACCCTGCATAGCTTGCCAATCACCAGAAGAACACCTGGAGCTCTACTGAAAGTCCTATCTCTCGAGACTGGCTGGTGTGCTTGCATATTCCTTTGTCCATTGGGTAGTGAGAATCCATCACCTGAACGTCAGAAAACTATGTACATCGATCTCCTCACCTAATTCCAAAAACCCCTGACCTCGTGCAGAGCCTCTAGTCGTCAACCAGAAACTTCTAACTCAGACTAAATGACGTGTCCAAGAATTGCCAGTATGCATGAGTCACACATTGAACATTTCGCACCACTCTGAAGTTTGAACCCCTCAAGACTGCACTTAGAGCCCCTTGAAATCAGATGGAAGCTTCTATCTATCCGGGAGTACTTTCTAGGGATCATCACTAACTATGAATCTACATCCAACTTGGCAAAAGATTAAGGTTATTCACAACAGTTCTTGGAACTCTTATTGAGCTTTTAGCAGAGGAACTCAAACTAATAATAGAGTATGAACTGACATGTTTTTGTTTTTTTTTTTTTACAATTTAGGTTCTCTAATGTATTTTGACTTAACTAATAGATTGATTCACTTGAATTACTACTTGATCTTCATTCTCAATGACAAGCCATGAGCTTGGTAGGTGCCTTCAACTTCAAATTGAATGTTTATTATCAAAAATCAAGTACTTCTAAATGACTTCTCGATAATAGTAAATGCTAGACCATGAATAAACAAAATGGGACATCCAAGAGACCGACAAACTAATTGTGAAGGTACCTCTTTTCCTTGGTGAGGCATGTAAATCTGATCACAATGATAATGAGACCAAACATGAGTTCCGCTGAGAACAAAGAACCTTCAGCAATGCATATTATCACCTGTACAGAATGTTCATGCAAGTCAGTATCATTAAGAACACATCTTTTTCGTTCTTTTTGTCTTTAAGATTCAGTTCTTCACATTTCCTTCTTTGTAATTCAAAAGCTAGCAATCAAAAGGAAAACCAGCCAACTAGCTAAATCTAGTTGTGGATCTTGTATACAGTTTTTGCTGCTGATCAAGAAAACAGCATTTGCTTGACAACAATCATCATCATCAAATCATATGTGTCCCAACTATTTGAGATCGACCACATTCTTATCGCCCATGATTATGAAGTTCTATCCATTGCAATTCACTACTGATATTCAAATTAATTAAATATTTTTTATTACATTGATTATTCTTTCTTTGATCTCCTTATCTCTTACACCTTTCACTTTATCTATTGACTATTTCAACTAATAGGATCCATTGGTCAACTTTAGACATTCATATTATCTCAATTTATTCTCTCATTCTATAATTTGTTGGAGCTACCTATTTGCTCTCAAACAGTGATATTTCTTTATCTTATCCTTTCTAGCAACTCCATACATTCATCTTAGCATTGTCATCACTATTATATGTTTTTTGGTACGTGTTACTAGATAAGGGACCCAAAAGAAATAATTGTTGCAAGGAACAAGTAGTGATATTTGAAAGTAGCAATGTGCAACTGTTCCAAGAAAGAATAGCATGTGTTCAAATATCGCAAGTAATACCTTTCTTGATAATAAACTCCTTAGAAAATGAGGTATTTGCATGAGAGGTTTGATGATCCAAAAAAGGCACAAGATATGATTGCAAAGCACATAGAACCAGTGCTTCAATCTTGAAACTAGAAGAATCACAATCTGTAGAGAAAGACAATTTAAAAAGAGGTCAAGCATGGGGTAATTTTCCACATTTTGTGCTGATATAACATATGTAACAACAGTACAAATAGTTCACCCAATAAGAAAGCAGAGAGATTTGATAAAACCAATAATGACTCCCAGTAAGATTGCCTTCAACAGTGTTCTTCATTAGCAAGGATAGCTCAACTAAAGCAAGGAAAGCCCCACAGCAAGACACAATCTGTAAAACAAGCAGTTTCTTGTGGTCTACCATCATGTCCTGAAAATAAAACAAAGCTTGTGAACAACTAAAACAAGGATAGTATTCATCGACAATTGTAATTCTTTCAACCTTGAATAACCATCTACAACTTGTAGTACAGTTTGCATCAATCAATGTGATGAAAAAGAGAAATTACTATAATTAGCTTAAGCAGGACCAGACTTCAAAACTATGTTGTCCAAGAACACCAAAATGATTCGCCAGAAGTAAGAGTAGCACACATCGGATTGGGTTGAATTGAGATCCTGGTCATCCACAATCACAAATCAACCCTAGTTAGTTTGAGTCAATTTCGAGTTTCCCATTCTTCTTTCTAAAAGATCATAGATCTTATATAATATTTTATAATTTAAAAATGAAATTTGGGACTAACAAGTCAAATTTAGTTGGGATTGAGCTGACTTTTCTTAATTTCCAAAATTTTGCAGTTTTATTAATTTCAAGTGTATGCCACTAGCATCATCAAGATGTGTTAATCCTAATCATTTGGGGGTTATATCAACTAGATCTTATTCCGTCATTGACCTCTATGAAATATTATTTCATTCGTGATGGCTAACGGTCAAAACATTCTCAGCGCAGTATGACAGTTATCTGACAATAGAAGACTAGTGATCCTCTTATTGAACAATACATCTACATCCCCTTGAGCTGACACTGAGGCTTAAATTCTAAAAATATTTACCTTATTTCATGCAAGTAATGAAATTATAAGATCACCAAATCAGTCCTGTAGAAGTTTTAAAAGCATGATCGAAAGTAGAACATATTATATGAACAAGAAGAAGAAAATAGAGAATCTATAGACAAATAAGGTTCCATACATAACAGATCTGTCCAAATGCACAGTCAAAAAGTACTCATATCATATAAAAAAAGGTAGATCTGCTACCTTAACGGCCCCCTAGAGCCGGCCTCACGGATATGGAGGAAGGTTCATGCAAGTACACAGACAACAAGTGCATAGTGGGGCCAAAAATACAGGTCATCACCTCCTGGGGATCGACCCCTGGCCATTACGCTAGAAATACTCATATCATATAAGATCCTACTTTGAACCTACCTCTTATAAAGCAGCAAAACGAATAGTCTACATTGTATTATACTATATACAAGGTCTTTAATGTCAAAGTTAAAGTAGCTGCGTGTGGAAGGTAGATAATAAAACTAAACAATCCACAAACATAAAACATGGTGTCAAACATGCAAGTTAAAACAGAACTCCAAAACATAATGGAAAACTATGAAACTCTAGTTACATTATATCGTTCGCGATTCCTCTGAGCCCCTGCAAGAATGAGAACCGCGAGTATAATCACCATATTTGATCCAAACCCTAATACCGTGCTGCACTTAAGGAACACATTAATCAAGCTTATCTCGATCAAATACACACAGAGCAAGCAAGTACAAAAGACAATGGACCAAGCGAAAAAGGATATATATTCTCGAAGCATGGTGTAAATCCTTTTCCATCCCATACCTGCAAGCAAACCAATACTAAAATGTTCAGAAGTTAAAGAAAAACACCCCTATCTCTCAATGTCAACGGTGAAATAAAAGTATAAAACACGATACGCAGCGTGAAAGGAAACCGAAAAGAAGAGAACAATAATCAGAGACATTGAAAGAAGCAGCAAATAGGAATTAGCTACCACATCGATTATCGTTATCAACATAGAACGCGGAATCCCAAAAAAACTTGGAGAAAACAGAGAGAGTCGAAAACAAAAAGGTCTACATGTATACGGATCAAAGCAGGACGAATAAAACCCAATAGATCGGAGGATCAACAGCATGAAGACAATGAGCTTACCATCGAGGCGTTAGGGCAGATGAACTCCATGATCGGCTCCAGAAGCTGAAGCAGGAAAACAACAGCGAGAGCGAAGTTTCGCCTCTTTAATAGAAGAATCAAAGGGTATTCTTGTAATTTCAAATAAAACAAGCAATGAACGAGGAAGCGGCCGCACGGAGTGAGTAACCATGAGAATGTTGGCATCCCCGTATGCGAAATCCATGTGCGTTTAACGAATCCGCGGTTGCTTCTTATGATCCGGGCAGAACGGGAGATATCGCATAGATATATTCTATGCTAACGCTGGTACAGGAGTGATAGTAACGGAGAGCCGCTTCGCACGCGGGCGTGGCAAGTTGCGTCGTGTCGTTGGGATATTTCTTGTGGGCCATCCGTCGCCGCACCTCACAAGGTGGTATGTGAGTGGGGCGAGGAGAAACATGTGTGGATAAGGATTTGTGAATCGAATGGGCATGGGAGGAGGGAAAGTGGCGTCTGCGTCAAAAGAAGCGCTTCCACCGGGGAATTGCACAACCACTGACGACTGACCCTTCCTTGTGCCACGCACTAACTTGATAAAGATAGTGCCTTGGTATTTGATGGATGATGGGATATGAATTCTTAATATCGAATATAGACATCTAGCTTTGTCTATTGCTTTGGAGCTTATCTACCACTCAAATTAAAGGATCACTCAGAAACAAAAATGTAATAGTAAATCGGCACGGGTTTTTATATATGAACAATTCCGATATTGGCGAAATTATATTTCTTTCGTGTGGTAATTAGTTCGAAGTTTTATTTTGACTTCAATTGATGGATTTTAAGTGGACCAATCAATCTTCTCTTGGCCTTGAACTTCGATTAATCACTCCCCAGCTGCTTCCTCTCCTGATAAAGCATTGGTGAGTTTGAGTTTTTACCGATTTATCAATATAGTTTTGAAACAATTGTTCTGTTTGTGTTCTTAAATATTAGTCGATGGGAAGAGAATGTGTATAGTGGGGGAGCAGAAAATTCATATTTTGTAATAAGTGCAACATTTGTATTGTGAATTCATGTCTTAGATCGAGGATAGAATCAACAATACGATGGATTATCCAAGCTGACGACTGAGAGTAGAACTCATGTCTAAGATATTGAAGGTCTACATGAGAAGTAGAACCGATTCAAAAGATTCGCCCTTGTGAGTTCTCCAAAGTGGAAGAAAATAAGCTTAATATAGGTCAAAAGATCACTAGTGACATTTAATTTTTAATTTTCTAGAATGTTTCCGAGGTCATTTATAGAGAGGTAAATTAAAAAATCAAACAAATCATTATATGGAAAGATTTTTTTTTTTTTGACTTCACCTGAATCGACTCGTTTATTTCTATAAATATATCATCTGATGACTAACTGACCTAGGGCAAGACACCCCATTTCCAAGAACTTACTTTAAAGCGCAGCGGAATATTTATAATAAAGTACAAATCTGCTCTTAAATCATGGATCTTTTCGTGTTACATATAGTTCTAAACAAAATGATGCGAAAACAAGCATAAACTGAAAACATACCTTGTAATCTTTTGCTTATTTGTGAATAATATCACGAATAGATGAGAGCCCCACGCGTGACTCCTCTAGCGGTATCCACGCGTACAAGATCACGAACTAGATGATTCGTTAGGTGCTAGTCACTTGGATCGATAGAATTCTTTCGGATGTACTACGGATCTGGAGATGCATCTCCAACTAGAGAAGAAGTAATCGAAGGCTTCCCGAGAGAGATTGAGAGAAATCGCACAAGAGAGGCAAAGGAGAAGTGTTCTCCTCTTCTTCCAAAGGTGGATCTATATAGCCTCCAAGGAAGATGAAGAGACATGACTCTTCATATTCTTCATTAATTTATCATAATTGCGACTTTTGAAATTCTCAATTAATAATCATTAATAGAGACTCTTCATCTTCTCCATTAATAATCATTAATAGAGACTCTTCATCTTCTCCATTATTGCCACAATAATTGTGACCTTTCAAATTCTCCAAAGAGAATAAGAGATAAATTTACTCTCTTTTCTCTACATCAAATAAATCCATATTTGATCTTGATCCATTCTCGCTTCCATATTTCAAATTCATCAATGACTTCAGGCCCTCACTAAAATTTTTTTAATTTTAAAAATATTTTTTATATTTAATTATTATTTATTAAATTAATTATTTATAGGATCTGAAGTTATTTGACTTCAGACCCTCCAGAGATGACTTCAAGCCCTGCGTTTGAATCTGAAATTAATAAGTTTTTTTATATATTAATATATTTTTAAAATAGAAAAAAAAATTGAGTCCACGTCGGACCTGAAATCAAAAGATTTCAGGCCCAACGTGGACCTGAAACAAAATATTTCAGTCCCAAGCTGGGCCTGAAATAAAACATTTTAGGCCCATCGTGGGCCTGAAATAAAACATTTTAGGCCCATCGTGGGCCTGAAATAAAACATTTCAGACCCACGCTAGGCCTGAATTCAAAAGATTTCAGGCCCAGAGTGGGCCTGAAATGTTTTATTTCAGGCCCACACCTGAAATCAGTTTACATGTTTTTAAATTTTTTTATATATTAATATATTTATTAAATATTATTAAATATATTAATTAATATTAATCAAATTTAAAAAATCATTTACCTTACGTTTTTATTGAAAAATATTTATATATTAATCAAAGTTTTAATCAATCGGCTGAAATATTAAAAAATATTTATATATCAATCAAGTTTTAACTGAAATATTTTTTTAGTTTTTACCTTACATTTTTAACGTCGATTCCATAATATATTATTTTAAAATAAAAGTCTGAACAAGCATGTGCACGGACGTCTCGAAATTTGTCACTGAGAGAGAGAAAGAGAAAGACAGTAGTTAGAAGGAGGGGTATAAGAGGAAGTTCACATAAAAATATATGCCCTTTGGTAAAATAGAAACCATAATACGAAATTAGTAATTTTCAATTCTTAAGTACGCCCTTTGTTAAATTGTCATTTTTTATTTGCGCCTTTGGGCATTGTTAGGGGTGTAAACGAGCCAAGCCGCTCGCGAGCTATTCGAGTCTCGGTTCGATAGAAGCTCGTTCGAGCTCGTTTAATAAAGCTCGTTAATATTAACGAGCCAAACTCAAACTCAGCAGTATTCGGCTCGTTAGTTCGTGAACAGGCTCGTTAATAAGCTCGTGAGCTAGTTCGTAAAATATAAAATTAATATTTAACATTAAATATATAATTTTGACACTTTTATATTTAATAAATATAAAATATCCAATAAAACTCATTTGTATGAATAAAATCATAGATTTTAGTAAATATTTTATATTTTTTAGAATATATAATTTATTTTTTTAATAGATTGATGAATAATTTAATTAATAATTTATATTTGGTAAGTTCGTTTAGGGCTCGATTAGGCTCGAATATGCTCGCGAGCCATCACTATATTCGATAAATTAAGCTCGAGCTCGGCTCGATAATAAACGAGCCAAACTCAAACTCTCAGGTATTCGGCTCGGCTCGGTTCGATTGCAGCCCTAGGCATTGTGAAGTCCCGCAGATATGCTCAATCTAATTTTTTAACCATTTCGGCTTCTGACGACTCAGATGGTGCAAGTCTCTCGTGACTGTTAAATAGTTTCCCAAACTAGGTCATTCTCATGGCAATTGCTCCAGCATTGTGCAAGTCTTAGAAAGCTTGGAAATGGATCCAAATAAGGGGGAAAAGAAAAAGGGACATTAATGTGAAAAAAGGAACAAACGAAAATGCATGTATCACTAGTTACTAGTAAATCACTAGGAAAAATGCTGCCACTGCATTTAAGAAACACGCAATCAACATTTTGACTAAAATTTTGAAGCATCAACAGTATCATTCCTATTCTAAAAGCCACAAAGGTGAGCTCCGAGTCTAAATCACAAAATGGCCCCAAGTAACAACAAAATAGTTTTGGCAACATAATTATATAAATAGAACAGCAACTACCTACCCCACCTGCAACAGTCCAACTTCCAATGGCTTGTATTTTGTCTCCCATAACAAGGATAAGTGTAGCCAACACCGTAGGTATCTTGGTAAGCACATAGGTAAGTTACAACACTGGGATCCACCAAAACGACGACAGTAACAAAAAAGGTATCAACTAAGAAACCTTAGGTTTGCCTCTTTCTCCTGCGTTTCTTCCCTAAAAGAGCTTCACTTTCTGGGGATTTCGCTTTGGTGTTAGTGAGTGCTTTCTCTGATGTCTCAGATTCTGGCAATTTAGGTTTCTCCTCAGAATTAGCACTGGCCTTGGTTTCTCTTCCAGTTTTAGTTGCCTTGGGCGTTTGGACTGCCTTAGGGCTGTCAATGGATTTACTTTTTAAAGTATCATTTTTTTCCTTGGTGCTAGCAGTTGCACAATCATCGTCCTCTGGTTTGCTGCCACTGGCAGGAACAGGGGTGTCGTCCACCACGGATTTTCTTCTGGAGTTAACCTTCCGCCCTCTTCCAGTTTTGGGAGTAGGTTTACTTTTTGAAATATCATCGTTGGACATGCTATCATCCTTGAGCTTAGTGGCAGACTCAGATTTTTCATCTATGGGTTTGCCAATTTCCTGTTCATTTCCTTTAGCAGAGGAGCCAGGGCTACGTCCAAGTTCAGAGGTCTAGCTTTTGGTGGTCTACCCTTACGGCGACCGGTGGATGTTGCACCACTGACAACCAACAAAAGGACGATAAGCTTCTAGAAAAGGGAAACCATATAGAAAAAATTAAACATTACAGTTCCTATCAATACCTTTCTGTAGATGGCTTTGTACTAGCTGTCTGTGGTACAGAACTTGAGCCTCCTTTAGCTCTTTTGCTCTTTGGTCTGGTTTAACAAGCAATATGGAATACATCAAATGCCAGGAAAGTAACACATAGTTCCATGGAAATTACTTCCCACTATCCATTTAAACAAAAAAAAAAGTATCAAAACTGTCATTGTTTGGTGTCTATGGATTATTAATACAACGATAATACAATCTGACGTAAAAAAATCATCTTTAGAATGAGAAACATGCTGAAAAAGTTTATATGAACACTATAACTAAAAATGATAATTGAACATCTTCAAGTTTGAAATTGTAGAAGTTCCAAGTCGTGATTAAAGTAACAAAGATGTTGGAGGTCAGAGAGGTTAGGTTGGAGAAAGGCAACATTTCAAAGTTGTGATCGCAGCTTGTTCATCAAACTTCAGCGATCAGGGTTAAGCATTGAGCTATGTGGAAGGGGAACATGAATGATTATCTGCCCTCTAAATGATGAGATGACATACACGAAGAAGCTTCTGATCATTATCTTCATGTGCCTTGACAAACTCACTTCTTCCTTGGCTGTGAGAAGGATGTGGCACAACTTGAATGTTATCCTGCCAAAGTTCAGGGTGGGCCTACATTTGATCCTTTTGATTTTTACTGATTGAATGATTCCATCAATTGAATTCCAGGTTTAATTTTATGTTTTGTTTTTTTTTTTGATCTATAATGAATTTTTTTTTTTTTTTCCTTTCTTTTTTTTTTTTATTTTTTTTTTTTTTTTGTTGAATTTTACCATCAATTTTTTTTTTTTTTTTTTTTTTTTTTTATTTCCTTAATTACTTATCATGGAATTCATTGAATTATGATTTCCAAAATTTCTTATGGAAACAAGCCAGGTCAGCAATGAAGGAAAGCCTTGTGGAGTAGATCAAAACTCTAAAGCCGGGACAGCCTGAAGCATCTGAGTCATTGCCTCATTGTACAGAGGTCCAAGATTATGCAAGCATTGGAAGATAAGCGGAACTAGTTAAATGCACAGGGAACACTGGGGTCCAATTGTACAAAAAAAAATTCAGGAATAAATTTTATTAAACACATAAAACAATAGGACAAATGGTGATCAAATATCTATCAAGAAAGTTGATAGATAAAGGATATTTATATGTAGGTACCACTTAGAACAATTCAAACAATGTAAAATGAAACTGTTATTAGCTTATCTTAGATAGGTAACACTATCGATGTACCAGTCTGTACTTTTTTGTATAGGGCTGTACCCATGGCCTTATTTGTTTAAAAATATATTAAAAAAATAAAAGCAAACTTACTCTTCTGCAGGATCAGGACTATCGGAGCCTTCTTTTCCTTGATTCTGAGTATCAAAATCAAAAGAATTTGCATTAACAATTAAAGAAAAATATGTGCACAATTAGATTGGGGAAACTCCAACTCACCAGAGTTGATTTGCTGCCAACTTCAATGAACTCCCACCGCTCTTTCTTCAGTAATAATACCTCTACATCTCCATCACTATATATGATCTAAATAATATAAAACAACATCGAAAATGTTAGTTAGAGATGTTATTCAACTGAAGAGAAGCTATGTTCCAGAACATAGTATTCTTGGTAACTACCTTATGCTTTTTGGAAGCTTTATCGTAAGAATCAATGACTCCTTCATAAAAACTGCAGGTACGAGCAATATCATCAAATGTAAAAGAACATGGATAACATACCAATCTATAAACAAATTTGAAGCAAGATATAATTACTTAGAAAACTCATTGATACACTCTGAATCAATTATTAGACTAGTCAAACTTATATTGGATATTCTTGCAGAAAGTGCTTGCAAATAAACATTACAAAAGACGAAACCACCAAAAGACTGAGAAATTGGGAGATGTAGTGTCGACCATCATGTCTCATGCAAATGGTTTGTCCACCTTAAAAGTGAAGAACCTTTTCATTGTGAGATGACAAGATTTGCCCTTATTAAATGAAGAGGTTTCTCTTGTAAGGTAAAGGTGAAGAGATTTGTCCTTACGAGGTGACATGGTTTGTCCTCATAAGGTGTAATAGTTTTTCCTTATGAATTGGTGAAGTGAAAATGTGCTTGGGTGATGTAAATTTTGGCATGAATTGTGGCACTTACGACCTATTTATGGGCTTTTGGGATGAATCAAGGCTTCCTACGCTATATAAATTAACACATGTCATGCCCTAGTTAGACTTTAAAGAGAACAATATTAGGAACATGATTAATGTTGGCCACATTTTATAAGACATTTAAAAGAGTCAATTCGAAAAACTAAATGCCAGTATCAACTATTATTCATAAATCATACTCGAACGGTCGAACCCAATTGAATTTTGCATATTTACACCAACTAATAATTTCTCACTAAAAATATGCCAATAATAATAACTGATAAATCAAAGTTCAACTCATTTATAGGTTTTCTTTCTATTCTTCCAAGTCAAGGTATACTCACTTTTTATCGATTGGCCACCACACCCTAATTCTGGAGCCAACAATGCTCCCATCCAGCACCTTATTACTGATTGGTGTTTGGATACTCTAACAATCAACATAAGCAACAAAATCAGAACCAAATAGTCTTTAAAAATATAAACAAATTGCCAAGATAAGAAACATTAAGTATCAAGAAAAGACGAGAACAAAGAAGCAAATTAAATTTCCAGAGGTCTAAAATTAAAACAACTTTTAACAATAGAACTGGAATGCAAACTAATGCATACAAAGAATGCTTCCTCAAAAAAGTTTCATTTAAGCGAACCACCATATTTCCTAAAAATTCAAAATGCAAGTGTTCAGAATATACAAATCATATAGAAGAGAACTCAAATCAAAATTCTGTGGACCTTAAATTCTTTGAAAACTAGAGTGAGGGGAGTCGCTGAAACACATGAGGATGGTGAGAACATAAACATATGGGAGGAAACTTGGCTCTTTTACATCCCATAGGAAACAACACAACCTTAGTTAAAATTAGCCTAACTCTTAACTACTCATTTGCGGCAAAGCTTACCCATAATGGTATATAGCAATATCATCGTCCAGAATTGTTTGATAACATCACTTCCAGAGTTCCAGTCAGATGTGCAACATTTATATCTCATAATGCTAAGCCTAATATGTAGATTTAGCAGAATCCAGTGGATGGTAATGCCTCCTTCAATCTTGCATATAAATAGTTAAGACTGCGAGGCAAGTAATCTCAAAATCATATTAACCAAGAGATAGTGAGGAAATACTCCTTTAATATTGATTTCGTACTTCTCAAGTAATAGAAAAAATGTTAAGTGGTTACGTGAACACTATAATGGGCCCACAGCTATAGAAAGAGAAAGAATGAGGAAGCCTTCCAATGATCCCAAACCGAAAGTCAATGTTATCATTTATTAACAATAGCAATTACTGCTGACTTCATAAAAACAAAAGCAACTCAAACTAAGGCGAAATTGTCAATAATTTGAACTGTAACAAACCTGAGGAGCATTGAGTTAAACTTAAAAATGATGGTTCCTTCAAAGCCCACCAAGTGACTTTCTGCTAATGATCTTTATGATGGAGAATACTGATTCTAATCAGACATGAAGGTTTTGATTCGCGGTCTAATCGGATTCCAATTGCTATTGTAGAGGAGATAAGGGAACTGTTTCATGATTTTTAAAATACATCTCATCTACAGAAAGAAGGAAACAAACAGCTGTTTTATTGCTCAATAAGAAAGATCATCTCGACAATGTTTTTTATAGGAAGATGCAATTCCTGTACTTGAGGAATGTGCATATTAATCCAAATGAGGTTTGTTTAAAGTCTAATTGAATTTTAACTGTTACTGTATGGGACATTGGGGAACTGTTTTTCATGATTTTTTTTTTTAAAAACTCATGTACGGCGAAGGAAACATGACAGCTGACTGGGTTGTTCAATCGGCAAGATCATCTAGAAAATGCTTTCTATAAGATGTGATTCCTGTGCATATCTCTAGGATGTTTTGATCTGCAAGTGATTAGGATGCAACTGCATTGTTTACCACACAAGTTGAATCCTCTTTAAAACAAGATGGAAATGCGAAGATTTCGACTTGTGACATATTCTGCAGGACCTTCTGGAAATGTGTAATTTATTTTTGTATATTAGCCATACATATCATATCAGAGATATTATCAAAGAAGCCTATGAGCAACGATAGGAACAACAGAAAACAAGCACATATGTCATTCATTTATATGCTGCTGTTTTTATTCACCTAGAATCAACAAATATAAATGTATGCACCTCTTTAGTAACATGATCAAGCTTCCTCTTGGATTTAGTTTTCGCACTCTCCTGGATGCTGTCTTCATGATTGAGCATTTTGGAATCAGATTCTAAGATAAATTCCTGAATAGAATGGAAAACAGAATACAAACACATATGTCTTTATTTTATATGCTACAATATGTTTAATTTTCACCTAAAACAACAATGTATATGTATGCACCTCTTTGCCAACATGCCATGCTTGCTCTTGGATTTAGTTTTAGCACTCCCCTGGATGCTGCCTTCAGTATTGGGCATTTCGGCATTAGATTCTGAGATAACTTCCTAAATACAATACCGAAAAAAGAGTCTTAGATTCCTCTGTTTTCTTGGAAATAAAATAAAATGTTACTTTATTGGTTTAAAAAAATTACTTGGTCTGTACTTACAGGAAAACACATCATTCCAACAGGGTTAATTATAAAATGGTAAAGAAGCATTTTCCAACAATACAAAGACAAATATTTCTACCATAATTGAAACACAAAGAAATATAGTACTTGAAAGAACTAAAAGAAATGTAATGCCATGTAGTTTGGAAACAGCAAAATGTTAGGACATGATAATATGCCTGAGCATGTATCGAAAGCACTGATGAAAATATTTGTGGCCAATGCTTATAGTGACTTAGGTTTCACAAATTTCTTAATTATGTAAAGGCACTATAGATAAACCTAAATCACAAACCTCCCAACATATCAGATTTGAATAAACATAAAGGCATCAGCCATTGTGCAAGCTAACAAAAGTAAATTTTAAGAAGATAGACCCTATAAAATATTAAACTGGTATATTTCAAAAGAAATAGAAGTGTTGGGACATTTGCGTCTAGCTAGAGGGGGGAATGAATAGCCTGTTGCCCCCAATGCGTCGGTTTTCTTCCTACACGTGTTAGCAAGCACAAGCGAAATATCAACTACAAATTAAAACAATGCTAACACCAAACCTTTACGTGGTTCAGAGATGATATTCCTACTCCACGACTGTCCGTAAGGTGGACGATCCCGATCTGTCGGTGGATGAGTCCCCGGAAGACCTCCGGCTAGCTCGTGTAGCTCCTTGTGGGTGGAGAAACCTCACCACAACTCGCACAAGACCTCTAAGAGTTTAGACTACTAATTGGCCTGTAACCAAAGCCAATTTCGTCAACCCTAGCCAGCCAAATCGAGCTCCCTTAAATAGAGCTCGTGGCTAAACTAACCGTTAGCAGTCGACTGGTCCACTCCGATTCGAACGTTACAACCCAACGTTCGAATTCCAGCCGACACCAGTCGACTGCACAGAAGATCAGTCGACTAATCTTTCTGTGCCCAACACCAGTCGATTGATACAAGCCGCAGTCGATTGCGCAAACCCTAAACCTAGGGTTTCAACCCCGAGTACAGTCACTCAGCACTCGTCCTAGCCCGACCAACCTAGACCTAGCCTTCTAGCCTCCTCCATCAGCCTTGCGTCCCTCGGATGCCTCTCCATCCTTCACGCCTTGCCTTCTGGAACTTCCTTCAGCCTCGGTCCTTGTTGTTGGGTCTTCCTTTGCCAAGATGTCACTTGGACTTTTCTCCTTTATTGTACCTACATCCTGCATACTCACAATGCATATCAAATACAATAATAATTCTAACTTAAACCTTTGCCCAAACATCAAAACCCAAGGTACCTGGATTGCTCCAACAATCTCCCCTTTTTGATGTTTGGCAACCCGTTTAAGTTAGGAAAACAACAAAGCAAGTCAAATGATCATGCATAAATCATGGAACCTAACCTTAGGCTCCCCTTTACCTAAACTTCCCCTTGAGTAGGTTTTTCTTGCAAAGGTACTTCTCCCCCTTTGCCAACAAATGCTCCCCCTTCACCTAAGTTCCTCCTTGAGCTTTGATTTCTTGCAAAGTGTGTTGGTTTCCCACTTAAACCTAACACTTCTCCCTCTTTGTCATACATCAAAAGGGCTCCAACAATATCCAATTATTGGATCCTTTAACCTCTAATGACTATAAACGTTGTGTATTAACCCCCCATAAGATTATACACAAGTTTACACTCATTTGGATACTTTCCGACTTTGCTGAAAACAGTTTCAATCTGTATCAGTCGACTGACCCGGTCGAAAACCCAATTCACAGAATTATCAGTCGACTGACCCCTGCATCAGTCGACTGATACCCTGATATCAACCCATTTCTGCATTTCTGACCCAATTTCAGAAATGCACCAGAAATTCCACAAGTCTCCAAAAATTCCAAATTTTGTGAAGAGATTTGTGGTACCTGTGTCTACTTAGAAAAAATACATTTAAAAATGTATATATCTCGGATCCCAAGATTGACACAAAATCCAAAACTATCTAAATGGTTCGATAGAACCTTGACCTAAAGCCTAGTTTTGGTCTCCTCTTGATGTATCTGCTCATACCAAACCACAATGCATCCCTAACATTGGTTTATATGACATCTACACATTAAAAATCAATTTTCATGCAATATGACCCAATGTCATATTTTCATGCATGAAACATAAATCCAATGTGTCAAAACCTAAGGATTGAAACTCAAATCCGTCTCCAAACACTTTGGCACACTCCATGGTTCATCTAGACTTCTAGGAGAAATCCTCCAGAGATCCATTTACCATGGGTCCCAATTTGACTCCTAGAGCTCCCCCTTGAGCTCTTAACCTTAGCCACCTCCCTAGGTGACTCATCCAAGGTTACTAAGCCACACCGGTGTACCTCCGGTGATCCTTGGCTCTCAACCGTTACCTTCTTAATCTTGGACGACTTGTCCTTGATTACTCCTCCCTTACCAATGTTGTGTGCCCTTCTAGCATTTGACATTCTTTTGGTCTTGGAGGTACTTAATTTGATATTTTTGGATTTTTGAGCACCCAAACACATGTCAAGTCCCCTAGGTCGAATAATGAACCTATCTAGGACTCTCTCCATTTCTTCAAGTCTTGCCTTCAAGACTTGATTTTCTAACTCTAAAGCTCTAACCCTAGAATCAACATGTCCACCTTGGGCATTCCTAGACCTACCCACCTTCCTAGGCATATGTCTCCCATTCTCGGGATTAATGCCTTGATCATTAACTACCTTCCTTCCCTTAGGCATGGTAGTTTTGGTCTTATTAGGTCTAGCCTTGGGTAATGATTTCCTAGGATTATCTACCTTGTTAACCTATTCCTATCATTATACCTAAATTCATGATTATGCTTGGGTAAATAATCTACATTATTTTTAACAAGCATATATGAATTAGAAATTGGATTGAATTGGATTACCTTCCCTTTTACCTTTGAAACTCCCCCTTGATTTGAGCTCCTTGTCTTCTCCAATTTCTTCAAATGCCCTAGCTTCTTGAGCTCTCCTTTCCTTGGGCATTTTGTAAGGTAGTGTCCCCGCTCACCACACGTGAAGCAAATTATATGCTTCTTATCTTTAATTCCATCCCTACAACTCTCATTAGTTTTTAAAAGAACTTTATTGGATTTAGGGTTTACCTCTTTTACCTTCTTGAGTGAAGGACACCTACTCTTGTAGTCTCATTTCCCCACATTCAAAGCATTTGATGTGGGATTTTCCACTCTTCTCGGTAGTTGAGGTTGAGGGTTGAGCTTCCAAGATCTCCTCCACCTTGGATTGCTCTTCTTCTTCCTCACTCAAGGATGTGGAAGATTCCACTTCCTCCTCCTCTTCGGATGTTGAACTCGATTCAACTTCCGATTAGTCCTTCTCCTTCTCTTGGACCAATGAGCCCTTATCCTTGGACTCCACCACTCCATGTCCTTGTGTAGAATTCTCATGTAGGGCTATCACCTTTATCCATAGCTCATAGGCATTCTTGTAATCACCTACACGAGACACAATATAAGAAGGTAATAAGTTTAAAACAATTCTCGTTACATCCTTATCCGTCTCCGCTTCCTCCTTTTTGATCCTTGGTCCAATATCGAGGTCGGAGGCGTTTCCTCTTCTTATCCGTTAGAGTTTCGAATGGAACCTCCAATGCGGTCTGATGGTCTCAATCCATTTAAAACCAAATCTCCAATTGCTTCCTCCAATAATCGAAGTCGTCTCGATCATATGGAGGTGGAATTCGAGTTATCCCATCCTAGCCGATCTTCCGACTCCATCTTCCTCTAGCGTCTTTGCTCTTTCGGCGGTTAGTCCAACAAGAGTGATCCCGGCTCTGATACCACTTGTTGAGACCTTTGTATCTAGCTAGAGGGGGGGTGAATCGTCCATTGCCCCCAATGAGGCGGTTTCTTCCTACACGTGTTAGCAAGCGCAAGCGAAAATATCGACTACAAATTAAAACAATGCTAACACCAAACATTTACGTGGTTCGGAGATGATACTCCTACTCCACGACTGTCCGTAAGGTAGACGATCCCGATCCGTCAGTGGATGATCCCCGGAAGACCTCCGGCTAGCTCGCGTAGCTATTTGTGCGTGGAGAAACCTCACCACAACTCGCACAAGACCTCTGAGAGCTTAGACTACTAATTAGCCTTTAACCAAAGTCAATTTCGTCAACTCTAGCCGGCCAAACCGAGCTCCCTTAAATAGAGCTCGTGGCTGAACTAACCGTTACCAGTCGACTGGTGCCAACACTAGTCGACTGATCCACTTGGATTCGAACGTTACAGCCCAACATTCAAATTCCAATCGACACCAGTCGACTGCACAGAAGATCAGTCGACTGATCCTTCTGTTTCCAACACCAGTCGACTGATACAAACCGCAGTCGATTGCCCAAACCCTAAACCTAGGGTTACAACCCCGAGTACAGTCACTCAGCACTCGTTCTCCCCCGACCAACCTAGACCTAGCCTTCTAGCCTCCTCCATCAGTCTTGCGTCCCTCGGATGCCTCTCCATCCTTCACGCCTTGCCTTCTGGAGCTTCCTTCGGCCTCGGTCCTTATTGTCAGGTCTTCCTTTGCCAAAATACCACTTGAACTTTTCTCCTTTGTTGTACCTACATCCTACATACTCACAATGCATATCAAATACAACAATAATCCTAACTTAAACCTTTGCCCAAACATCAAAACCCAAGGTACCTAGATTGCTCCAACAAGAAGCACCTCCTGAAAAGTTTCAATAAATATCTATAATCTATAAGAGGAAAAGGTCTTCTTGATTATAATCAAATATTTAAGAGTGTATTGCTAACTGAATTCTAGTTGACAAATTCAGAAAGATGTGTGATTGCCAGAAATATTAGAAATATTTGACAATTTTATTATTTCAAAAAACAAAAAGCACTGTAACTAACTAAATAAGAATTATTGAAAATACCAAGATACAGCTATATGTAGAATATGTCAATAAACAACTTGAAGGATTTGAAGTGCAAAAATGGTTGTATAAGAACAAGAAAAACAGAAAAATAAATAAATAAATAAAATTTGAGAATTAAAATACACAGTGCAAACACATCTACTGCACTATGCATAACAAAGACGAGTGATGCAGTACTAATGATGTGTTAAGATTTAACGGTGAAATTAAAAAAAAAACAATTAAGTAAAATAATATGCTAGCAGAAACTCTCTAAGCGATGAATTTTAATGAACTGTCAAGATAACCATTATAGATTAGCCCTGCTATTTGTAAGATGAGGTTGACAAATCCCAACGTTGATAATATAGAGCAGAGCTAAATGAAAATCACCTTCTTAATTGGTTCCTCATCTACGATTTCTTTGCCTTTGAGATCCTTTTGTGGTTTGGTCTTAGGTACTCTTGATTTTTGAGATGAACTTGCATGACTAATCTTGCCTAGCTTAGATCTAGGTCTGCCACGCTTACGCCTAGTTGCATCAGTACTCTGCTTTTCAATTGGCAACGTCTCCTTGACATCTCCATTATCTGTTCCGGAGAAAAAAAAAGGTCAAGCAGGTCAAGAAGCATGATTACACTGTCATCCATGTTACCTGAAGCATCCTTGTTGCTTAAAACAATCCTATCTGATTGATCACTAGGCGGAGAAAGTCGAGAAGGTTCAGACATCTGCTTTGGAGAAGATGGTTCTATTGTTGATTCATTCTTGCCTGTCTGAACATTACAATTGCTGCTCGCAGGTTTTGGTGATTTCTTGGTAGAAGTGACTTCTTCTGGACAACCAAGTTCTTGTTCCATTTCTTCAGACCCCTAAAGTACAAAATTTACAAAAGCAGAGAAGGTTACAATGCTTACATGACATTATGCTATAGGTTAAGTGGGAAAAGGAGCACACATCAGTTCAAAAATTCACCTTAAGCAATTCATCTGAAACAGTCCTTTCAGACTGTTTGCTGTCATCTGCCTGAAAGAACAATAACACAAAAATCAATTAAAAACAAAACAAAATAACTAAATGAAACTGAATGCAGATTCAATATCAAAGTGTGACAATATTTAACCAAGGATTGCATTTAACCGTTTGATAGATGATTCAACATACATGCACACCATTGGATGAACCAAACAGCTCATAATACACAACCTAACAGACTGCAGAAGCAAAACAGATACTCCTATTAAGACATACTTATACAATAACATAAAGCAATTTTGTCCCGACTATTTGGGATAGGGAACAAAGATATTATACTGCCATTAAACTCTATGCAATGATCATATATGATTTAAGAGGTTCTTCTACATTTCAATCACCCACTTCTATCTTATCAACAATACCTGTGTAAATATTTCCTTGTTAAATAATAGATTCAAAATATCTAAAACTCAGCAAAAGATTTCTTCAAGATAAATAACAAAAGAATCAATGGTTCTACTTCACAAACAAAAAAAGAGTAAAAAAGATGTAAGAAGCTAGGAAAGTAATTGTGGTAGTAAAATCAAAATATTCAACAGAAGATTCTTATAAGATAAGAAATACAACAAAGCATGACTAACAATGAAGAAAAAAAAGAATAGATACTAGGATAATGAGACAGTTAATTAGCACAAATGTTTAGGAGAAACTCATCTAACCAGTGAGCAATAGAATCATATATATAATTTAAAATGAATATAGAGTTCATGAGACAAACATTAACAGAAGCAGACTTCATCAAATCACATTGGCAGGGAATCATAGATTACAGTATATAATTGTATGTTTTATGGGATAGTTAATGCACCATAATTTCACCGGAGGCATTAATGTTTTGCTCCAAGTTATCCAGTTGAAGGCATATAGAGGCTACAACTTTACTGTACTCGGTTAAAATAATGCCACCTGATTGGGATAACTCTGACAAATAAGGTTTTAACTTTCCGGAACAATTGCTGATCACTTTTTCACCCAATCTGCGTACAACAGGTGAGATATCCTGAGATTAAAATTTAGCTAAGTTAGAGAAATATTTAGTCATTCAGACAAGTAACTTTCAAGAGGCAGGAATTTACTTTGTTATCACTTTTGACACTATTTAGAAGGCATAAAAGTAGCTCCAAGGAAATATTTTCACTCTCTTCTAACACAAGTGTCATTATCATTTCCATCGAGGAAAAGATCGTCTCAGAATGATTTGGCCTGTTTAAAGTATATTTATCAGCTTCTACTGCAAAAGATTGAGAATTTACAAGTACCAAGAAGTAAAAGAATAAACAAACTATTGCATGAGAAAAACAATGATAGGAATGAAAAATTCCTCTTACACCTAGGATAAATGAGTGAAAAGGAATAAAAAAATGTCACCTTAAAGTCTTCCAGAAATGACCAAACATTTCCAAAATCAAAGAATCACATTCGAGATCCAACATCAAGACACATGAACGAACTTTTGCAACAGTTTCAAGAACTGAAACTCTCTTGGGGAAAGATCGACTTGACATATCATCCAAATTCTCAAAGGATTGAACAATCCTCTGAAATATCTCCTGAATATTGAAGCAAATTTGAAGAGATTACAAAAGCAATGGTGAAATGCACAACATCGCATGTTCTGAATGTACAATCAATTAGATGTAAAAACACATAAAAACATAACTACACTAACCTTCATTAGGTCATCGTCATATGGAGTTTCAGGAGCTGTAATTCTAGTGATCTCACTCAAGCATGATGTAACAGCCACTTTCACATCCACTTCAGAATGTCCCAAGAGCTCTTTATCCACCAGCGCTTTCATTGATGGCTTAAGTGCATTTGACATTGATTGCATCGGTGATTGTTCCACTCTCGATAACAAAATCTCAGCATGCTGCACAAAGATATTGCCAAGGAAAAGCCCAAACAGTAAACATAATCAAAATTTAGGGACTCTTTGAAGACTACATAGTATTGAACTATAGACTGAGAAACAAACACAGAGGAGAAAAATGGAATATGTAAAAGAAAACTAAGAGTAAAAAAAATCCATATCGGCAATAGCAATTAGAATAACCAGCTTCTAAAGTTTCTAACATACCAAGAAATGGATAATGCAAACTTGTTTCTTTCTTTCCATCAAGAGAGAAACCAGACAAAAGCACCAACAAAGTAAGATGTTGCAACGCCACAGAGAACGAACATATAGCAAATGTCATTCTCTAATCAGCATCAACCAGTTCTGCTGAATCAAGCTATCTTGTAGTTTGTTATTGCTATCTTTAAAGTCATTCTAGCAACAGTGTACAAAACTTTGATGGATCATTCAGACCATACATGGACAACCTGTATCAGAGACAACAAACCTGGTGGCAGTACAGGAAGCAGTTCCAATTCTCTCAGACGTTTTTTTTCGCATTATAGAAAAAAGGGGAATCTCTTAATAAAATACAAACTATGATGAGGGATTAACCAGTATAAACACCATCCAATTTGGCAATTCTATACACTATGCTCACAGAGAAGTTGCCATGGTCGCTAGACTAATTCCAATGCAAAAGCGAAAGAACTAAGGGGCAAAAATGAGTATTTAGACTACCAAATTAGCAAACTATTATATATTCTAGCAACATTAATAGTTATTTTTTAAATCGTCTAGGGCTTACGTCAAGAAGCGGTAGGAGCTCATCCACGGCGGAGGGAGGAGAGGTTAGCCTGTTCCCAACATCACGAAGCCGATCCTCCAGCTCCTTGTTATCCATCATTCTAAGCCTCAGATCCCAGTGCCCTCGAAACCCTAACAGATAACCAAAAACATAAATGTCAAGAGGATGATGCCAGTAACAGGTTGGATGGATCGGATGACCAAAAACAGGAGGCGGGGTTCGGATTCTTGCCTCTATCGTCCGGCTCACGGGAGGTCGGGGGGCCTGTTTCGCGTCGGTGCGTTCGCCTTGCCAAGGAGCGACGGGTGAGTCGAAGCGGCTCGAGTTCGGGAGCGAGCGCGAAGGATATAGTGTCGGATGCAACCGAGATGCGTGGAGAGAGAGAGAGGAGACGAAGTAAACGATCGGATCGATACGGATGAGCAGGGTTCGAGTTTTCAACCGGTTGAATTTACGGTGTGACGGACCGATTTTTGTTTAGAGCATAGAGAGAGTGAAAATAGAAAAGTAAAAAATATAATAAATGATATGGTATGATAAAGTATGATATGGTATTTTATATGTACATATTCGATTATCGTTTGGACACCATCGACGGCTTTCGGTCGCCGCCCCGAATCAAATTATACCCTGCAGGGCACGGTGAACCCGTCAAAGATCGTTGCATGCGTCATGTCACGTCATTCACTATGTTTTTCACTCTTCTATTTTTACTTTCCCTATCATTTTTCTTTTTTTTATCCGCGTTGCGATTGGCACCTGTTTACTAAGAAGGAAATAAGGAAGAAGCCCTAGGGCTTGGCGTGGATTTACTGACGGCCGGCAGTGGGTCGGTTCAAGATTAATCTGGTAAAATATGAATATAAAAAAAAGAAAAAAATAGTAAAGAGAATAAAGTAGAGGAGATAAATTTTATTAATTTTATTCCTTTCCGGACAAAATAAAGAACTATGATAGAGAGCGTGAAATTTCAACGTGAAATTCAACGTGAATGACGTGGCACTTTTCGTATATACGTCTGATTGCCGCTTGGACAGTGGCGGCGGAGGCCACCGCCATCCCGAACCAAACTATAACCTAGGGGGTACGGTGAACCCGTCGAGGATTTGTGCAATTGGGTTTCATGTTGAGTTTCACGTTGCTTTTTTCACGTTGTGTATCATTTTCCCAAAATAAAATAGATAAAATTGAATATAATAATTATTTGAATAATAATTGGGAGAGTGAAAATGGGAGAGTGAAAACCATAGTGATTGACGTGGCACTTTGCATGCACGATCTCCGACGGATTCACCGTGCCCCCTAGGATATAGTTTGATTCGGAGCGGCGGCCAAAGGCCGTCGATGGTGTCCAAGCGATAATCGAACGTGTGCATGTAAAGTGTCATGTCATACCACATTATTCACTATGATTTTCACTCTCTCTATCATTGCTCTAATTATTTAGTTATAACACATCCTAATTTAGCAAGTATAAAAGAGATGAGGTCATGTAATTGTATACAGCGAAGCATTAAAAAAAAATTGATAGGGAGAGTAAAAATGAGGGAGTGAAAAGTATTATGAATGATGTAGCATGACGTGATATTTTACATGTACATGTCCGATTATCGATTGGATACCATCGGCGGCTTTCGACCGTTGCTCCGAATCAAACTATACCCTGGGGGTACGGTAAATCTGTCGGAGATCGCTGCATGTAAGATGTCACATTATTTATTATATTTTTCACTCTCCTATTTTCACTCTCCTTATCATTTTCTTAAAAAAAAAATCGTTCACCTCCAATGTTTTTTATCGTCAATCTAGATTAAGAAAAATCAAGAAATTATATATAATTCTGTAAAATATAAGATCTATCGGAGACAATGAGATTAATAGAAGTCAAGAAAATATATATAATTTGGCAAAAAAAAATAAAATGCATGACCGTGATGGTCGTCCATGACATTCACAACATTGAGAGAAAATTAAGAAATCGAAATTAACCATCTTCTCAGAAAAAAAAATATGACAATGAGATTAATATAAATCAAGAAATTATATATAATTTGGTAAAAAAATAAAATTCACTATGACCCTCCACTACATTCACATCATCAAGAGGGAATAAATTAAGAAATCAATATTAAATGAGAGAAATTATATACCATTATAGCAAAAAGATGAAATCTACCACTTAATAGTCTTATACGGGCATATGTGAGAGAGTAAATAAAGAAGTTACAATTAATGTTGAATTAGATAATAGACAAATTGAATTTGGGATGATCGGTCCGGTCCCACGGAAATTTTCCATCGGTCACCAGGGTAAATCGGGAAGTGCTCGCGGTGGACAGTCTAGAAGCCCAGCGTTTTAGGGTTCACGCCCTATTTGAAGGAAAAATTCTTGCAAAATACGCCGTAGCTGGGATCGAACCGTGGATACCTGAGTTAACTACTAGTTACCTTACCGCTGTACCATAATCCCGGGGGCAATTAGATAGGTGCAATACAAGGACTTTCCAGGGGATCACCCATCCTAGTACTGCTCTCGTTGAAGCATTCTTAACTTCGAAATTCTGATGAGATAAAGAAGCTACAATTGATTATTATGAAGGAGATTATTTTGTTCAATTTTATCAAGATTCGAACTCTATCTATTGTAATAATATCCGTCCTGTAATAATCAACTTAATTGTTTCTTGAAGGGGAGAAATTATATAGAAGTTGATATGCAAAGTTGAGGTCAGTATGTGAGGTCGACAAGCAAATGACCCAAATTTCATCGAATAACTATGCAAGATTTGATGATATTAATCAACTGATTTGATGATATTAAGCAACTGAGGTCCAATAATACTCAAAGTGATTGCGAAGGATTACGCAAACAAGACTCTTAGATATCCTCATGTGACTGAGGTTCAACGGTAGCCCAAGCGAGACTTTAAAACGGAGAGAATGATGATTCTTTAGGAATTCTATTATTTTTAATTCTTTATTTTATTTTCCTTCCTTTTTGAGAGGTAAAGAATTTTTTTTACCTGTACAGCAAAGGCAGTATAAATCATCATCGGCAAGACCACTAACAAATACACAAACAACAAACTTTCAACAAAGATACCAATATTACTTGGATTTGTACACACTATCAAACACATCACACGCAGTGACTAGTTCAGTATATATTGATACGATCATACAGACCAAGGATGTGAAGGTGAACTCCAAACTGGGGCGGTAGACACTCCATTAAAAGGGAAAAACGAAGATTTCATCTGCCAAAGAGGGATTTGATCCACCAAATGCCTTTGGTATCCCCGGGAGCTGTGTCGGCTTCTGGAGGGGGGTCGGTTTGGGGCGTCTTGTGCAGTTTCTGGACGTCATAACCCACTTCTTTAGCTTTCTCCACCAACATGTTGTATACTTCCTCGTCCAGATGGGTTTGTCTGCACAGAATCTGAAGCAACACGTTGTAAATCAACTATGTGAATGTAAATAAATCATAATGATATTTATTTCACAGTGTAGTTGACTTTGAGATTCATTTCCTATAAAATGTTGAGCAACTAAATATAGCACCATAGAATACGTTCCCAAAGAGCGAAACTAAATAAGGTAAACTGCAAGATTAAATATTCAACTACTGTAACAATTTATCATTGTAAGACGAACATTGTCCTACTATTAAATTGGACAAATGTTAACTATTTAAGCAGTAATGTAGCGATGAAGAGTTATTGAATTTAAGTGTTAGTTTCACATTCAGTTACCTCTTACTGAATTGTGGTGGTAAATTTAAAATGTGAAACTAACACTAAGTGTTGATTGTTGTAAAGTAAAACAACAACCGCGACAATTAGAATTCGATACGTGTAATAGACATGTAAATTGGTACGCAATATTTCAAAAAATATCTTTATCTGCAGATAAAACAACATGCTTGATATTCAAACTGGCAATGTAATAGCAAGAATTCCATCAAATTAAAGATTGCTTCCTCTCTGAGCAAAGTAATGGATCATCTTTCCATATTTTATGCATGATTTGTTCTAGTCATTTGACAACACTGAGGTGCCAATGGACAATCAATAGCCAACTCAAAATAAGCCCACATATCATCCCATTTTCTTTCTCAAATTTGAATTTCTCAACCTGGACTTGCATTTCCAATAGAAAGTGTTCCACATAGCAGGGTACATTCATCCATGAGTCAATTGACTTCGCTAATGATCTGGGGATCCAAGAATTGGGACATTAGACTATAAGAAACAAATGGATGAAGTGTGGGTTGATTTTACATGAGCCACGAGTTCACAGAACGTTGGCACCCTCAAACTTGATACTTTGTTTAAGAAAAGTTAAGAATGAAGAGTATGTTCACCTGCTTTCCCACCTTCAAAGTAGAAAGTGTTAAGAAGATATCAGAAAGCAGATGTACAATGGTCCACTATCTTGCTAAGAAGGGTACATGCATGTTCAACTTTCTCAATCCCAACCTCAAACATATTGATCTCTCTTAGCCAAACACATCAGAAAACACAAGCAGAAAATTTTCAACAGCATGGAATTGAATCAAATTAACTTAGTCACAAGATACCCTACTTTATATCTTATAACTTTGTTAAACACTTATTTTGCAAGTGATAAATATTTCAGTTATCAATATAAATATTTTTCAGTATTTTAGTACTAACTCTTTTAAACCTTGTTCAAAATAACTACGAATCTTCTAACATGTTTGTGCAACAGTGAAATGCTGCTTGCGAGGTAAAGGCAACATAATCCATCCTATGACTATAAGTTAGAACTTGTTTAGAAATTAGTGGCATTTATTGGTTGCAAGCTCATTTTTTTCTAAAAAGATAGATTTTAAGTTCTCTTCGCCTATGTTTATTCTATTTTCATTATTATCTTGCTGGAATTTATTTATTTTCTGCATTGGGCATATGTTAGCTCAACTCTTCTTCCTTACTAGTTGCATAGTCAACTACTTAACTGGCATTACCATGCTTTCCCTTGTCAATCTTCATGGTTAAATTGTCTGATCCACTAACGAGATAAGTAAACAGAAGATCACGAGTAGAATGTTAGACAAATTCAATGTGCGAAAGACAGTGATGCTAAGGCCGTAACAATTTACATAGAAACGCAAGCACAAGATGCCTTCGGCTTACTTAGGCTAAAACTATTCTTTCTAATCCACAGCATTTGTCAGCCGAAGCCATACAAATGTTGCATAGCAAGTTTGCACATAGGACCACACTCTCAGTCCATAAAAAAGTATGATCTCTCTCAAACTGAAAAATCTCACTCTTTTTGTTGATAAAATTATTCAACAACATAAAGAAATAGGGTTTCTGTCCGATCCTTACTGCCAAATTTGAAAAATGCATAAAGAAGGGCGAGCGAGCTGCATACCCAGAGGTACTTGCGGGAGGGCTGGCCGATGAGCGCGTACTGGTAGTCGTCGTCGATGTAGAGCACCCAGTAATCTCCGACGACGGGGAAGATGGGAAGGAAGGGGGGCACGTAGAACTTGACCTTGAGCTTGGCCTCGTCGCTGGAGGGGTCGGCCTTGTAGGCCGTGCCCTCGATGAATCCGCGCCTTCCGCCGCTCCAAGTCTCGTTGAGGACGTTCACGGTGCCGTCGGACCGCAGCGTGTACGTAGCCCGCGTGTCCTGGCCGTCCCGCGGCTGGAAGCGGGAGGGGAAGGAGGCGATCTCGTACCACCGCCCCATGTAGCGCTCCAAGTCCAACCCTTTGACCACGTTCATCTCCTCCTGCTTCGCCATTGCCGATTCTGCTCGGATCGTCGGCAGCTGGGTTTTGATATATATATATAGCGGCGACGGGCGAGCGGGGCGACGTGGCGGCACCAGGACGGCATGTTCGGAGAAACAGTGTCTTGTGGGGTACTTCTGGTAGGTTCGAGATGTCGTTCGCCGATTAATCTCGACCGCCCATCGGGTAGTTGCTTGGGCACGAAGGCTCCTGTACTTTTCTTAAATTATCGGCTAATTTCGATAAAAATACATTTTACTTCTGCATTTAAGTCCTCAAGTGGATAATGTACTCATGATTATCGTATACGCTCAAAATGTTCCGTTTTTTTTGGCTTAATTGTTTATCGAGCGGATCTTGATTTTAAAAACATTAACTTCCACCAACGGTTTTTATTACCCCAATTAAATTAAACAGCATCACGTCTGATTTGCAATTTATCCGATTCAACATGCAGATCTGGTCCGTTACAGCTTTAATTATTAAATAATCCAACAGAATTCAGGATAACGCCAGCAATTTCCACGATCCGAAGACTTGCCCATCGTCGTTCATCCCCACGCGGCCCGAGCTGCCAATAAAGATCGTATTGAGAATTGTTGCAAAACAAAATCACGAGTATGTACGGACTGATGATTCAATCGATTACCTGCTCGTGTGACGCTCCAGCGGCTGTCGTCGTATCCGATCGCCCAAAAGAAGTATCCCCCGAGGCGGCGGCGGCGCGCGAATCTGACCTTCCTGGCCGCTGACCAACTGTCGTCGTAGCCTATCCAGCTAGTGCCGGCGTAGGAGTAGGCCGCCGTCATCACCCGGTCATGCACCACCGTCGCGCTGTTGTTCCGGTTGAAGTCCTCCACCGCCGAGTACACCAGCACGCCGATGTCCCCCGGCCCGACCCCCACCGCCGGCGCGCCAACTCCGTGGTCCGCCGCGTCCCGTAGCTCCCATGTCCGACCGTAGAGCGGCATCCCGAGCACCACCTGCCTCCTCGGCATTCCCGCCGCCACCCAGGAATCAACCCCGTAGCTGCCGCTGATGTTGCTGTTCGGATCGAACCACGCCGCGTGCTCTCCCGTCGCCGACGTGTCCCACGACCCATGGAAGTCGTAGCACATCAAGTTCACCCAGTCGAGCGCCGCCGCCATCTGGGACACCGGGTACGACCGGCCGTCGCCGAGGAAGAACCGCGAGGCGAAGTAGACAGCCGCCGTGAGCAGCAGCCGCGGCCGCCCCGTGGAACCAGCCTCCCGCTCCGCCGCGGCGCGCCACTCGAGGAGGAGCGTCTCCAGGTTGGCCATCGCCCCTGCGTCTTGCGGGAACTCCCAGTCGAGGTCGAGCCCGTCGAGATCGTAGCGGCGGGCCACGGCGATGGTGGAATCGATGAAGGCGGCGCGCGCGGAGGCGCTGGCGGAGAGAGTAGAGAAGGCGGAGTTGCTTCCGCCGCCGCCGATGGAGAGCAGGGCTTTGACCGGCGGCTGGCGGCGGCCGCGGCCAGCGCAGGAGTGGGCAGCGGCGGAAAAGTTCCGGAGCATGAGGTCGTCGTCGGCGGTGACATCGAGGCGGAAGGTGGACGAATCGACTTGGACGAAAGCGTAGAAGAGGTGGGTGAAGAGGGAACGGTCAATGGAGGAGGGCGGCGAGTAGGAGAAGGTCCACGTAGGCCAGTAGCCGGCCCTGATCGACGGATCGGGTGTACGATTTGCGATAACCGAATGAGAGAAGAAGAGGAGTAGAAGAAAGAAGACAATGTGTTCTTTCCAAGTCGCCATGGCTGGAAGCTCGAGCTCAAACATAATAGGAGAGCTAGATATAAACCGCAACACTCGAAGGCGGATGGGAAGTCATGTTCGTTCGCTAATTCTAGTTGACCATCGCATTATTATTGATCAAATGAAATGCTAAAGCATCAATACAGATCCACTAGTTGTTTGATTTAATATTAATAGAGCGTTTTTTTATATAGAGATATTTCATTATTTCATGATTAAGACTGAGTTAATATATAATAAATTAGCATGATGGGCAGGAAGTAGGAAGTTGATGCAGGTCAAAGTCAGCTGTGATCCATGGCCAAAAGGAAGAGCACGAGAGAGCGCATGATTGACGGGACGGCCACCATATTATACGAGTCGTCAAGTTGTCGTTAACGCGAGCATGTGTTGCTCACTAATTTTTAAAGTCAAAGGCAACGTTAGTGGATGGCTGCTGTAGTGAATAATGGATTATGTTATTTGATCCCGACCTTGTCTACGGGTAGGTTCATAGATCAGACCCGCCAATCAGCCTGACGTCAGGAGGGTTTAGTAGACAGGTCGGTAAAGATGTCCCTAGGTGGGCCCGCTGAGCCTCAAAGCTCTGGAGCCGCGTTCGGCCGACCACCAGACATTCCTAGCCACTCCCCGACCTTGCGATAGGGCGGGCGTTGCAGTCGGGCACGTGGCAATCCACACTCCCATGTCCTCATGAGAACCAGATACCTCACAGACTCAGTCAAACGCCACTCGGCAAACCCCCGACTCAGGACGTACCCTGCGTTGTCATTCTTCCAGTCGGACGCGTGGCTGCCCACGCTCACTGGCTATCACTCGACCTGCTGGTCGATCCTCGGGGTACAGGCTACGTCGCCTCCTCACCCCCTATATTATCACATCCATGGTACGACCCGGCTAACGGGGTTCCGCACACTTTATTCATCCCTGACAATTCTTGCGGTCAGTCCGCCAATCCAGTACTCCCGTACTACTCGAGCACCCCGCGCCATGTCGTATCACTCCTAGTACTCCCTACGAGCTGACAGCTATCACACTCTTGTCTCGTCAATACGGACAAGAGTTGTCAGCTCCCCTGGCTACATAAATTCCGCACTCCTCCTACCGCAGGTACGTAGATCCTTGCACGCGCACAAGTTTTCTCATCCGCTATCTCATTTCAATTCAGTTCCACTGTTATGCTGAATATACTGACTTAACCGTCGGAGTGCCTGACCGGGGAAATCCTCGGTGGGTCTACTAATGATCGTTGTTTTACAGAGTCACGCCGTGGCGCGGCCAGTTCGCAGCCGCCTCACCAGCCCGTGCCACCCGGGACGCCGTCCGGCCCGGCGAATCGCCATCCCGCTTCGCGACAGGATCAAATATGACGCTAGAAGGAGGGACACCAGCAGCCTGATCGGAAGCGGAGATGGAAGAGCCTAACCGGGTTTGGATCACTCCCAAAGAATATGAGCGCCCCTTTCCTCCACCCGTGCCTCGCGGTCAAAACTCACGTGGCAGACCCTGGCCAGGTGAAGCATCCACCTCTCACCAAACACGAGTCGCCCAAATGGGAGAAAGCGGTGGCAAAAGGAGCATGCAGGACCTTGTGTAAGTCAGGCCAAGGGAGCTCTCGCCCTCTGGCCCAGTAGAAAGATGTATCTGGCAACCTCTACGTACTAGTAGAAGGTCCCAATCTTCTCCAGAGTAAGCTAACAATTCGATGTGCATGAATTACAAATCAAGATCTGCTCTCACTATCCCTCGGCGCGGCTATCAGGTGACGCGTGGCGATCCACGCTCCCTGAGATGTCTCCAACGACCGGGAAGCCTTGGCGCGACTCTCAGGCGACGTGTGGCGATCCACGCTCCATGAGATGTCTCCGACGACCGGGAAGCCTCGGCGCGGCTCTCAGGCGACGCGTGGCGATCCACGCTCCCTGAGATGTCTCCGACGACCGGGAAGCCTCGGCGCGGCTCTCAGGCGACGCGTGACGATCCATGCTCCTTGAGATGTCTCCGACGACAAGGAAGCCTCGGCGCGACTCTCAGGCGACGCGTGGCGATCCACGCTCCCTGAGATGTCTCCGACGACCGAGAAGCCTCGGCGCGGCTCTCAGGCGACGCGTGGCGATCCACGCTCCCTGAGATGTCTCCGACGACCGGGAAGCCTCGGCGCGGCTCTCAGGCGACGCGTGACGATCCACGCTCCCTGAGATGTCTCCGACGACCGGGAAGCCTCGGCGTGGCTCTCAGGCGACGCGTGACGATCCACGCTCCCTGAGATGTCTCCGACGACCGGGAAGCCTCGGCGCGACTCTCAGGCGATGCGTGACGATCCACGCTCCCTGAGATGTCTCCGACGACCGGAAAGACTCGACGCGGCTCTCAGGCGACGCGTGGCGATCCACGCTCCCTGAGATGTCTCCGACGACTGGGAAGCCTCGACGCGACTCTCAGGCGACGCGTGCGATCCATGCTCCCTGAGATGTCTCCGACGACCGGGAAGCCTCGGCGCGACTCTCAGGCGACGCGTGGCGATCCACGCTCCCTGAGATGTCTCCGACGACCGGGAAGCCTCGGCGCGACTCTCAGGCGACGCGTGGCGATCCACGCTCCCTGAGATGTCTCCGACGACCGAGAAGCCTCGACGCAGCTCTCAGGCGACGCGTGGCGATCCACGCTCCTTGAGATGTCTCCGACGACCGAGAAGCCTCACTCCTCGTTTCCGAACGAGCCGAGCCCGGGAACTGCTCCCACTTTCCCTCAGATCGTCTCTCAACCGGGCTAGCGGTGGCCCACGTCCCCTGGGAGATCCCTCGATCAGGTGGCTATACTCTTGCTCCGCGCGAGCCCTACCCCCGAGTCGGCTCTCAGTCAGGCGTGTGATGCTTCCCTTCCTCGGGAGCTGCAATCAGGCATTCTTATTCTTACCTTGCTAACTCGGCAAAGGCAGGGTCAGCTCTTAGCTTGGCCCTCGACCCAGAGGCATTATCTAAACCCCACGCCTCGTTCTCGGCCCGCATACGCGCTAAGGGTAACTAGATCTTCGTGCCTGCAATAACCTAGGCCCCAGAGCCAGCGCGCTTCATCCCACTCCCAAGTGGTTCAAGGGACCACCACGGACTTAGAAGTTCCTCCAACCTCGCCCAAGTAAAAGGCACTAAAGGAACATTACCTACGCATAAGTACCCAGTACACCACGACCCTGACATGGCGGGCGCTTGCTCACCGGAAAAGGGGCGGGCAAGCATACCTTCCCCCAATCGGGTCGCTTACGCCCTAGCGCAAACATATACGGGCAGAAGTACAAGAATGAGGACGAGGGAAAGGGAAAATAGTATTCATAATAAACAACTTGGCCTCCGCCTACATTAGAAAATAGAAAAAAGCAACGCGAGACTACGGTTTAGACGACTGCGAGGGGGCCCGACCCTGAGTCTTCTCACGCCCCTTGCGAATCGCCTGTAGCTTGGCCTCCAGAACATCGTGACGCTTGCGCACTCGCGAGAGGTCGCTTCGGCAGGCAGCTAGTTCCTCCTCCTTAGCCTTCAGGCGGGCGTGCAGTGTAGCAGCCGACTGGTCGGTCTCCAGCAGTTCCGCCTTGGCCTTGGCCAGCTCCGAGCGGGCCTGTAGCTCTCGGGTCCGAGCCTGACGCTCGCTTCGCTCCAGGTGAGCAATAAGTTGTCGCATCTGGACGGCAGAGGCCCGAGCCACGCCCAGCTCCACCAGCTGTTCCTAAAGCTGCGCCTCGGCATAAGAGACGCGCCCATGAAGGGCCGCGTTCTCAGACCGTAGCGTATTCCATGCCTCCTCGTCCGGTTGCGGCTACGTACATGGAGCTGAGCTTCTAACGCCTCCCTTCGGGATTCTGATTGACGAAGGGGATGCGTCTGGGCGATAAAGAAAGCACCCGTATCATATATTGCACCAGTCAGCTGCAAAGGTGGCAAAGGGTTAGTCCGGAAAAAACTGAACAAGTGAGAGCTATCAAAGGAACATACCTGGCAAACCTCTGCCATTAGGCTATTGATTCTGGTAATAGGGTCTTGACGGTCAAATGCCTGCAGGCCCTGATATATATGGTCGCTCAAAGGAGCATGCAGATAAGCCACTCGAGTAGACCCAAGCGGCTCAGAATCAGGAACCTCGTAGGCAGTGTTAGGGTCTGCCCTCGAGGGCAGGATGAGATGTATCGGGCGAGGACCCATGGCCCCCTCAGGGAGAGAAGGAAGGAGGATGTCAGATGGCACTTCGGACGAGTCGGCCGGAGTAGGGGGGAGTGGCAGATGAGCAACCCCTGGAGCAGAAGAAAGGGAGACAGCCGACGCAGATATTGAAGAGATAGGAATCCTCGGCAAAAGGGGAGGACGAGGCCTACTCGACTGCATACTCAAGGAGGCGGCTTGAGTCGGGGGAGGCATCGGCCGAGTGTCTCCTGAGACAGAAGAAGCTAGAATGGCGGGCGCAGATACCCGTAAGGTAGGAAGCCTCGCTGAAGGAGAAGAAGGAGGAGTCTTCCGAGAGGGGACGGTAGTAGTTCCAAAGGGAGGCGAGCGGTCGCGTGGCTGGTTCCGACGACGACCGGTTTCCAAGGGGGAAGGATCCACGGCCAGAACCTTAACCTCAGAGTCCGACGCCTCCTCCTCTGGCACCTTACCCTCACTTGCAGAAGGAGCGGTGGTAGTATCTACTAGCGGGGAAGGAAACGATGGAATAGCTGGCGGAGTGTCGGTCGAATCAACAAGCATAGCCGCCATCTCGGCTGCAAACTCAGCTTCTTCCTCTGCTGCCCCCACCACCAGAAAGTCGTGCAACATTTTGAGGAGAGGATATCGGAACACGAGGGAGAAGGCTGAGAAGGGAGGAGGAAGGTAACAAGGGAGAAAAAGGGAAACGCAAGCGGCGAGGAAGGTCATCGGGTGCGCCCTATATAGGGAAGTGCGATCAATCCTAGTCGTCAAAAGAAAGGTTGTGAGAAAAGGTAACGCTCCCCCGAGCCCTCCGATGGAAGGGGAAAAGCGACAGGACAAGGGCGAGTCCAGCGAACAGACGTTTTGGTTGTCCCAAGCCAGCAAGACAGGTGGACAACACTTTGACGCCGGGAAAGCCAATAAATATAACCCCGCCAATTAATACATCCCTCTGGCAAGAGGGAAAATAGCTAAGTCGGCAAACAGGCGACCCGAACAAAAGGGAGGTTAAGCTAACTCAAACTCCCCACAGGCCAGCTCCCGCAAATCCCTTGGTCCGGGTCCCGGTCGGATGCGCGGCGACCCACGCTCCCCGGAGTCAGCTCGGTCAAGAGGCCAAATTCCCACAGGCCAGCTCCCGTAAATCCCTTGGTCCGGGTCCCGGTTAGATGCGTGGCAGACCACGCTCCCCTGAGTTAGCTCGGTCAAGAGGCCAAATCCCCACGGGCTAGCTCCCGCAAATCCCTTGGTTCGAGATCCGGGCAGACGTGTGGCGACCCGCGCTCCCTTGGCTCCGACTCGACCAAGCGGCTAAATCCCTCCCCAGGCGGGACAGCTCTAGGTCGGGTGCACCCTTTCCTGCGCACCCACTTTGTGGAGGTTATCAGTCCTTAGCTTCGTGACCCGGTAGCTTACGCGACAGAGGCGTCTCTTCAGCCAAATGCTCAAGTGACTATCAATCGGATCATTAACACTTGGCAAATAAGAGCAGTGATAAGAAGTTCAAGTAGAAAGAAAAAATTTCATTCGGCAAGGTAGAAATGTTACATGATCATAGGTTAACCGCCCTTACACAAGCAAAAGGAAGAAAGGCGAGAACAAGAGGCATGCCCCTCACTTAAAAGGCTCTTTTGTCACATCAGGAAGGTCTTTGCACATGTCCTAAAGCCAAACAGCAGTGGGGGGCATATTGGGAGGAAGGTACCCGCCCAGCTTGAGTTGGCGGATGACGTTGACCCCTTGGCGCCTAATCACAGCTAGAAATCGCCGGGAAACCTCGTACGTATGGGCCGGGGCGTTGAGGCACTCAAGTCTATAGGCCTCCAACCTCTTAGCTTCCGTCTCCTTGTAGAAACGAAGCTCTGTTAGCTCGGCCCGAGCCACGTCCCAGGACACCTGGCGCTTACGCAGCTCTTCCAATTCCGCCCGGGCCGCCTCCCAGGACGCTTGGTGGTTGTGCAGATCCAGCAGTTGATCCCACAACAGGCCAACTTCTCGCTCCTTGGCCACCGATTGCTCTCGTAACGGTGGGATAGTCTCGATGGCCCAACGGAGGTCGGCCCTGGTACTCAGAAGGTCAGCTAGCAAGCCCTCCTTGCGTTTGCAAGCGCGAAGCCATGCTTCCTCAGCCAGGGCTAATCGGGCCTGCACCTGAACCACCTCGGCGTCAGCCGAAACAATCTGTGCTTTGGCAATCTCCAACTCCTCTTGAGTCTGTCGCAGTAGGTCCTGGAGGCCGATAATTTCCGCCCTCAGGCTGTTCAGCGAGTCATCATCGCAAACCAGCTGGGTATGTCGAAGCCGAGCTTCAAGGTCTTCCGCACGCCGCTCGGCATGTTACCGGGCCTTGGCATGGTTCAGCATGGATACGCACATGCTATAACTTTGGGCCCAAGCCTGCAAAAAGATTTGGTGACATTATCGGGGAAAGGAGAATAAGACACGCAACAGCTGGTAAACACCTACCTGGGTAGCCGTGGCCATGAAGTCGTCCGCCCAGGCGCCGGGACCAATCGAGCCACCCGCTTATAAGCCGGCCATCAGTCTATCCGCGACCGTCCCATACAACCGAACATCTCGTGACCTTATAGGGGCCGTGCCACTCGGAATCGTCATGCTCATGAGCCAGTCGAATAACGAAGGCAGCAGCATGTGCATCAAGTCTTCGCCGGTAGGCCCTGCTGGCCGAGGTGGGGACATCTCCCCCGAGGGGAGCACCGCTAGCCCCACCAGCAGCGCTAAAGGAGAAGGGGGTGGCAGTGCTGGGAGATCAGCCATCGGCGATTTGCCTCTTTGCCTTTTGCTAGGTCTACTGGAAGAGGCTTCCAGGGGGTCAGCTGAGTCAGGTATGGACTCATCGCCTTGGGAGCGGCACAAAGAACGGCTCAAAGGGCGGGTATCCTCGGAACCCAACCCAGGGATTCCCTCATCTTCAGAATCGGGGATAGGTGACCTGGAGCCAGAAAGAGCCACCTCACGTGCCGCAAGCTGCTCGGCTCGTTGCTCCGCGACAAACACCCCTCGCTCTTCCAACAGCTTCTGGAGGAGCGTCTCCATCTCATCAGCCCTCAGTCCATAGCCCTCTTCGGGGGCAGTCGGATACATCATCTCGGATGCCGGACAAACAATAGTCAAGTGGCCGCAAGGAAAGAAGAGGGAAGAAAAGAAAACTTACCAAGAGAGGTAGGCCGAATAAACAGTACAGGACTGAGGCCGAATGCAGACAAGATGTTCTCGACCAATAGGGGTCCGACAGAGAAGTGTCGACCTCCGAATTTGGCAAGAGCGCGCTCAAAGGTAGGGAATTTACGAGCATCCGTATAGTGGGGAGGCACCTGAGGAGTGTCCCTTCAGAAACCAACTGGCCAGGGCGGGAACATCGCAGGACGAATGAAGAAATATCTCTCCTTCCAACCCTTGAGGGAGGAGGGAAGCTGAGAGAGGAAGGAAGTCCCAGGACGGGCTTGGAAGAAAAACTCGCCAAATTCCTGCCTATTCAGATAGAAGAAATGGTGAAAGAGTTTGGCTTGCGGAGGGAAGCGATACAGTTGAAAAATAATAGCCGCCCCGCAAAGAAGGCGGATGGAATTGGGAGTCATTTGGGACAGATTAATGCGATGGTAGCAACAAACATAGGTGATAAAGGGGTGGATTGGAAAGCGCAACCCCGCCTGCAGGTGATCTCGCGAAAGGGTTGTAGGATCGTTTCCGGTACGCTAGAGGGGGTGAATAGCGTTTCTTTAATTCTTTTCACCTACGTTGTTAGTTACGCAGCGGAAATACAAACAAAATAAAACTAACAATAAAGAAACAATGCTAACAAACCGATTTTACTTGGTATCCACCCCGGCCGGGTGACTAATCCAAGAATCCGTCGGTGGATCACTCCCCGGATAACTTCCGGCTAGCCCTCGTCGCTCCTTGTGGGCGGAGAAACCTCGCCACAAGACCAAGCAAACCTCTGAGCACAAAGACTACTATCTTGCCTTTAACCAAGACAAGATTCGTCAAACCTTTCAGCCAAGACGAAGTCCCTTTAAATAGAACTAAGTCTGAAACCCTCGCCACCAATCGACTGCCCATTTACCAGTCGACTGGTCTAGCCTTAATTGTTAGCCAACGGCTAACCCAACGGCTAGTTTTCGGGGTTACTAGTCGACTGGTCCAGGCCTGAAAGCATTCTGTCAGTTTTATCAGTCGACTGCCCCATTGGCAGTCGACTGCCCCACTCACACACCTAGGGTTTCCCTTCCCGAGTACACTTCTCTCAGCACTCGACCCTAGGACTTTCCCGAGTACAATCACACAGCACTCGTACCCACACGACTCGACTGACTCCTCTTCCACAACCTCGACTGTTGCTTTCGCGCCCTCTTCATCTTCGGCTCCCGTCCCTCGGATGCACGCAAGCCTCCAGCTTGTCTCCATGCCATCCTTCACGCATGCCTCGAAGTCCGCGCCCCTCAGCTCATCGTCCCTACTGTCGAAGGTCCTTCGGGTGCACACAAGCCTCCAGCTTGTCTCCATGCCACCTTTCACCGTACCGAGGTCGTCCAGTCATGTCAATATGTGTAAACATGTACAACCTGCACACTCAACATACATATATTAAATACAAAGGAAATCCTAACTTAAACGCTTTGCCCAAACATCAAAACTCATGATCACTCCGGATCACAGATTGCCTTAACAATCTCCCCCTTTTTGATGTTTGGCAATACGTTTAAGTTAGGGAAACAAGATAGTAGTCAATAGCAATAATAATGCATATGCAATGCATGGATCCTATCCCAAGACATCCTACACCTAACCCTCCAAGTTAGGGATTTTTCACAACGGGATCCTATCCCAAGGCATCCCACACCTAACCCTCCAAGTTAGGACTTTTTACCAAAACGGGATTTTTAAAGCTTCTCCCAAGCTCCCCCCTATACTGGGCTTACAAAGGCTTTTTAAGAACCTCTCCAAGGTTCCCCTTACGCCAAGAATGGAGCAACCATGCTCCCCCTTAATCTTAGCTCCCCCTAAACCCAGGGATTCTAGCAAAGGAGTGTTTGGTTTCCCAACTTAAACTCAAACTTCTCTCACTTTGCTATACATAAAAAAGACCTCAATAATATCCCAATTATTGGATCTTTTAAACCCCAATGATCATAAACAATGTGTACTAGCCCCCCCATACACTTGTTTTGCATCATTTTGACACATACCCAGCTGTTGATACAAAATTCAAGCTTCACCAGTCGACTGCCCCCCAGGGCAGTCGACTGATACTCTGAAAATCAGAATTTCAGCCTTTCTGACGAAATTCAGAAATGCGTCAGAAATTCCACAAATCTCCAAAAATTTCCAAATTTTGTGGAGACATTTGTGATACCCATACTTACTTGGAAAAAATACATTCCAAAATGTATCTATCACCATTCCCAAGTTTGACACAAAATCCAAAACTAGCTAAAAACATCAATCAACCCTTGACCTAAAGTCCTAGTTTTGGTTTCCTCTTGATGTCTTTGCCCATGCCAACCCACAATACGTCCCTAGCATTGATTTACATGGCAATTACACATCAAAAATTAATTTTCATGCACTATGATCCCAATGTCATATTTTCATGCATGAAACTTAAAAATACCGTGCCAAAACCCAAGAATTGAGACTCAAGTCCGTCTCCAATTCTTTTGGCACACTCCATGGTCCATCTAGACCTCTAGGAGCACCCCCTCCCAAGATCCATTCACCATATATCCCAAAGGCTCCTAGAGCTCCCCCTTGAGCTCTTAGCCCTAGCCACCTCCCTAGGTGACTCAACAAACACTAGACCACACCGGTGTTCCCCCGGTGACTCTTGGCCCACAAACTCAACCTTCTTAACCTTAGACACCTTGTCTTTGGTTAAGTCATTTCTTTTTCCTTTAAATGGCACCCCTTTGCCATTTTTGGGTTTCTCCTTCTTGCCATAGTCATATGCTACCCTAGCATATTCCTTTCCCTCGACATGAGAGTTCTTAGACCGGTATCCCAACCCCGATCTATTATTAGTGCGGTTTAAACCACCCAACACCATATCTAAACCCTTAGATCCAATAGTGAATCTCTCTAGGGTTTTCTCCAATCTATCAAGTTTTTTCCTTAAAGCTTGATTCTCCCTTTCTAGGATCCTAAACCTAGAATCCACATGTCCACTTTGGATATTCCTAGACCTACCCTCCTTTCTAGGCACATTCCTGCCCTTCTTGGGATTTTTGCCTTGATCCTTAGGTCTAGAGATCTTTGATTTTTCATGATGCATGACGTTTCTAGGGTTTTGATCTACCTTGTTAACCCTATTCCTATCATTATATCTAAATCCAAAATTGTGCACCATCAAACATTTTTCATTTATTCTAGCATGTATGGATAGATAATTGATACAATTCTTAACATGCATAAAGGAACTTGAATTCGAATTGCATTTTACCTCAAGGTTAGGAATTACCTCCCTTACCTTTGTAGTTCCCCTTTGATGTGAGCTTCTTCTCTTTTCTTCTTTCTCCCACTTTCGTAAATGCTCCATTTTCTTTAGCTCACCTTTTCTAGGACATTTAGTGTGATAATGCCCTAGCTCTCCACATGTGAAGCATCGAATTTTCTTTTTCTTTTCTTGGGCTTCTCCATTTCTACAACTCATGTTAGATTTAACCGGAATTGAAATGAGTGTAGAGTGTACCTCCTTTTTCTTACATTTGGACACTTATCCTTGTAGTGTCCCTTTTCATTACACCCAAAGCATATGATATTGCCCTTTTTCTTTACTTTGGTGGAGGTGGAGGCTAAGTTGACTTCTTCTTCAACCTTGAATGAAGTGGATGCGTCCTTTTGTTCCGGCATGGTTGAGGGTCTCTCCTCCCCCTCAATCCTTGAGGTGATGACCTCCTCTTCTTCTCTTGAGGAAGTTGATGATTCTTCTTTCGTTTCTCCTCACTTGGAGATGTATATGATTCAATTCTCTCCTCTTCTTGAATCATGGAGCTTACTTCATCGGGATCATCTATTAGTTGAACTCGTGTAGGATTTTCATGGAATTCGACCACCTTTTTCCATAGCTCATGTGCATTTAAATATTTTCCTACACCATTCAAGACATTGTTAGGCAAAATATTAATCAATACATCAATTACCTTTTTGTTCGCCTTAGATTGCGTTTGTTGCTCTTTGGTCCAATATCTTGGTCGAAACTTCTTCCCATGCTTATCTCTCGGAGCTTCAAATGGATAATTTAGTGCGATCATTAAATCCCAATCCATATTAAACCATACCTCTATCCGCATCCTCCAATAATCAAAACTCTCTCGATCGTAAGGAGGTGGGATGTTGATGTCGTCCCCTAAGCGTTCTTCACACGCCATTTTCTCTAGCCTTTTGCTCTTCTTGGCGGTTATTCCAATCACGAGTGGTCATTTGCTCTGATACCAATTGTAGGATAGTTTTCGGTATGCTAGAGGGGGTGAATAGCGTTTCTTTGATTATTTTCACCTACGTTGTTAGTTACGCAGCGGAAATACAAACAAAATAAAACTAACAATAAAGAAACAATGCTAACAAACCGATTTTACTTGGTATCCACCCCGGCCGGGTGACTAATCCAAGAATCCGTCGGTGGATCACTCCCCGGATAACTTCCGGCTAGCCCTCGTCGCTCCTTGTGGGTGGAGAAACCTCGCCACAAGACCAAGAAAACCTCTGAGCACAAAGACTACTATCTTGCCTTTAACCAAGACAAGATTCGTCAAACCTTTCAGCCAAGACGAAGTCCCTTTAAATAGAACTAAGTCTGAAACCCTCGCCACCAGTCGACTGCCCATTTACCAGTCGACTGGTCTAGCCTTAATTGTTAGCCAACGGCTAGTCAAACTGCGAGCACCTCCCTACTCAGAGAAGGAATGAGAAGTAGACACATGGAACAAGCCTCAGCCGACAACATTAATGTATGAGATTTCGAACTGCTCAGGGATATTGAACAGACAAAGGGGAAAGGACAAGTGACATGCCCCACTGGACGACCGGGATACCTAGGCACCAAAAGGTTTGAAGGCCCCCAAGAAGGGACCAGGATGCCCCGACGCGCCAGGCTTACGTCGACGGGCGATGGTCCAGTCAGTCGACTCGCCGCCTCCTTCGACTAGACTTGAGGGGGACGCTTGTGATCCCGGCCTTGCCTACGGGTAGGTTCACAGGCCGGGCCCACCAGCCAGCCTGGCGCTAGGAGGGTTTAGTAGACAGGTCGGCAAAGGTGTCCCTGGGTGGGCCCCCCGAGCCTCAGAGCTCTGGAGCCGCGTTCGACCTGTTGGAACTTGGATGGCTAGAAAGGGGGGGGGGTGAATATAGCCAGACACCGAAACTTAGCACTTTTTAAGTTTTCTGCACTTAAACGTTTAGTAGCACAGCGGAAGCAATAAAAATAGAGTATGCAGAATTTAAAACCTAAGCTAAGAACAACCACCAAACGCTAACAAAGAGGATTTACAAGGTTCGGGGATAACTTGCCCCTACTCCTTGGCGTGCCCATAAGGTGGGCGATCCCTTGATCGTCGGCAGATTAAGTCCCGGAAAATCCGGATAGAATGCAAACTCCTTCTCGGTGGAGTAACCTCTCCACAGCGTTTCAAGATGATGAAGTATAAAGTACAGAAAACACAAGAAAGATCTTACTTAGCACTTAGAACCACAAGAACACAAGCAAACTTCTCCCGAGCTCCACCCAGCGCAGATCTCACGCAAGAACTCCCTTCTTCGTGTCTTCTCGCTGATGGACTCAAGCTCCTTGTTTCTTCTTCCAAGTGCCCAAGTAACAGACGATTGCTCAAGAACCACAGTAGAGTAATCGCAAGTGTAGAGCAAAGCTTTCGATGATGGAGAACTGATAGCGCAGCAAGAACTCTAGCAAGAAGTCTGTTTTGCAAAAACTACTCAGCTCTTCTCCGCTGCGCAGCATAAGTCTCTCCACTGATCGCCAGGTCATCTCACTGCAGCCTCCAGCTACTCACCTACAACCACCAGCCTACCACTGAGCTCTCCTGGACTCCCTGAGCTTCCCTTAGCCTAGCCCCAGTCAGCAGCTCCAGCAGCGCCAGCAACCGTTGCAACCTGAGATGGCAAATGGACAAACCTGCTCCAAGGAAAGACCTTCATTGACTCTCCTTGAGTGTTTGAATCCATCCCTGTCACCTGCACACTTAATCAGAGCATTAGCACAGCAAATCAGCAGTGAATCAAGTATCAGAGATTAAGTGCAAAGAAATCAAATGTGTTCAGACGCGATCAAAGCGTCTGACAGTGCATTTTGAATTAAAGTGATCAGTCACTGGACCGATCCAGGGCTCGTGGATCAGTCATCGGACCGATCCACCGCTTTCCTGGGACTCCCAGCTTTCGCGGGCACACGAGCCTGATCGGTCACCAGACCGATCAGGAAGCTCCCTGACCGATCAGGCTTCGGCCTGATCGGTTATAAGACGGAGTCCGTGACACTTGATCGTACACCAGAACAGTCTGAACAATGTTCCAGATCGGTCACCAGACCGATCAGGAGTAGATCAGTAAGGTTCCCAAGACCTACTGGATGCTCCTTGATCGGTCACCGGACCGATCAGGAGCAGAGCAGCAGGGGAACTCAACTCACTGTGTGCTCCCTGATCGGTCACCGGACCGATCAAGAGTCGAGCGGTGAGTGAACTGCACACTCCCTGATCGGTCACCAGACCGATCAGGAGCAGAGCAGTAGGTTCCCAACCTCACTGTGTGCTCCCTGATCGGTCACCAGACCGATCAGTCATCGCTGCATCGGTCACCAGACCGATCCACAAAGGAACATTGTGCCAACTCATCGCTGGATCGATCACCAGACCGATCCACGAAGGAACACCGTGCCAACTTCCCTGATCGGTCACTAGACCGATACAGGCAAGGTCAAATCTCCTCTAAGTCACGAGAACAAGCCTCCGACCCATCTCTGACTCGTGCCATGCCCAGCTTCACTCACTGGGACTTCAACCTAGCCCTCCAAGCTAGGACCTGGCTTCCCTCACCAGGGTTTTAGTCACCCGGCTTCACTCACCAGGACCCGGCCTCACTCACCGGGATTTCAACCTAGCTTCACTCACTAGGATTTCAATCACTTGGCTTCACTCACCAGGACCCCGCTTCACTCACCGGGATTTCAACCTAGCTTCACTCACTAGGATTTCAACCTGACTTCACTCACCAGGACCCGACTTCACTCACCGGGATTTCAACCTAGCTTCACTCACTAGGATTTCAATCACCTGACTTCACTCACCAGGACCCGGCTTCACTCACTGGGATTTCAACCTAGCTTCACTCACTAGGATTTCAACCTGGCTTCACTCACCAGGACCCGACTTCACTCACCGGGATTTCAACCTAGCTTCACTCACTAGGATTTCAACCTGGCTTCACTCACCAGGACCCGGCTTCACTCACCGGGATTTCCATCACCTAGCTTCCCAAGCTAGGGCTTTTTCCCACATAACCCTCCAAGTTAGGACTTTTCACACCTAGCCCTCCAAGCTAGGACTTTTTCCCACCTAACCCTCCAAGTTAGGACTTTTTACACCTAACCCTCCAAGTTAGGACTTTTCACACCTAGCCCTCCAAGCTAGGACTTTTCCACTGCCAGCATGCGATCTCCTGATCCACCTGGACTTAATCCGAATTCAACCAGACTTAAATCAAACTTAAATCGGTGTCAACACCAAAACAACAATCAGGGTCAGATTGCATCAACAATCTCCCCCTTTTTGTTGTTTGACAACCCGATTTAAGTTTAGGCATTAATGATCAATTGAAGGCAGTTCAATTATCGTAAGGGAATCAAAATCCTCCCCCTACAATAACCCTAAACCTAATCAACCATTCTCTCTCCCTTTGTCAAACATCGAAAAGGGTATGGTTATTAAGTTTAAACATACCTCCCCCTCAAACACGGGTCTCTCCCCAAATCCAAAATAATCAAAGGTAAACTTTTGAATTGCATAGGATAGGCATATACCATAAATGTATCATGGCAACAATGTATATGCATCATACGACAATAAGTGTGAATTGCACATGAAATCATATACAGAATTATATCATGGTCAACCATGTATATGTTTCATATGACAAGTAGGAAATGCAGCTGTATCCAACACATAATCCTGATTGATCTCCGTGACCGATCAGGTTCGTTGATTACTTGATACAGAAGAATTTCTGATTAGTCTGGGGATCGATCAGATTTCAGAAAAATTCCTGAAACTCTGATACGTTCCTGACCAGACTGCATTAACAATTTGCATTCCACAACAGGGGTATAGACTCTATTGATATTCGACGTTTCAGAAAAAAATTTCTGAAACACGACATTAAGAGCAAGAGTCATGACTCAACAAACCCTTTCTTATGAATTTGAACATTCCAACATAGGTTTGTATCAAATTAAGTTTCGTTCCAAGTATGATTAGTCATACCTCATTTTAACACTTGACGTTTCAGAAATATTTCTGAGAATCAAGGGTCTTAAAAATTCCTACCCATATTTTATTACTCGAATAAATTTGTACAAACTTGTACTCCCTTAGTACCAGGTCTGTACCAATGTGTGATCAAGTATGTTCCAATTGTAATCAGATTGTATCATGTTTGTTTGTAGTATGATCATTAAATTGATACAATTCGACGAGAGGAGATCGGACTAAGGAGTTTGACCCAATCAGGGAATTCCCTGATCTGATCGGTCTGATCGGTCACCAGACTGATCAGCGTGAGTCCTGATTGGTCGGTGGACCGATCAGGTCTGATACAGAAGGTTTTCTGAAATTGATCAGTTTTAGAAACGAGTTTGCTTCAACTCTAAACCCTTTCCCAAACCCTAATTTAATTAGATTCAATCCCATTTGTCCTAAAGGGTTTCACTTAACCAAAAGTCATTCCTCAAATCAAAATATGATACTAATTTTCAATACATGCTTATATCAACATATTATCAACACATGATTAGATTTCCAAATTTCGATCAGTTTGCATGTCTATAATATGTTTGTTCCAACTAATTGAAATCAAATTTGTATTGAAAGCCTATTCCCCAAGTTGTCCATAAATACAAGGTTTAAATCATGATTCAAAGAAAACCCTATGTCAGTGAGTTTTGAGACTCATGCTATTTCTTATAATGATCGTCATAAAGCATGTGTTCATATTGTTCTTAAACAAACTCAGCATGTCATAGATTAATGTTAATAACCCAAACAATAAGATCATGGCATACAAGAAAATTTTGGCTTGCTTGAATCAAATTAGCATCAATATATGAGTAAATTCCAAAACATGCTTGTATCAAGGGAGTATCAATATATGATCAAATTTCTAAATTTTGATCAGTTTAATGTATGTCTATAACATGTTTGCTTCAACTACTCAACTCCATACTTGTTCTTTAGCATGCATCCATGTTCTATAACACACACAAGAAAATCATGGCATACTCGAACATGTTCACCAAACAAAACACCTTAAGCTTGAGATAAGACATATCATAAACCATAACTTGCAGGAAAACATAAATTGCAACAAGAAAAACTTATTATCCTAAGCAATCCATGGCAAGAGCAAGTTATATGTTAATCTAAACCATCCATGTGAATTTGATGAAATGGTAAGCACATTCCTAACTAGGAATGGCTATATGTTTGGAGCACCAAATATCAACCACCCATGTTGATGATGCTCCCCCTCAACCTAAGCTATATAATTCGAAATATAGAAGTTTTAGGTACCCAAATTTTGGGTCCTAAAGCATCAACAATGAGGGACTTAGGCACCCATGCCTTAGTCTTTTTCTTTTTAACCTTTTGAACCCTAGAATCATTTGATGATCTAAATTAGGTTCTAGACATTAGTAACACAAAGGTTGGTTCCTTAGGTCGGTAACCTATACCGGCCTTGTTGTAAACCGCCCTTTGGGAGTTTAGGATAATGTCTAGGGTTTTAGAGCTAGTTGAGAATTTCTCAAGAACACTCTTGAGTCTCTCAACTTCACTCTTCAAAGATTTGTTCTCATCTTCTAACATTTCTACATGCAAATCATCAATATCCTCATCCTTAGAGGATTTCAATTTTTCTACTTCTAATTTTAAAGATTTAACTTTGGCCTTAGATTTCTTAAGCATGTTTGTCATGCAAGCTATTGTTCTATAGCACTTATCTAACTCGGGAGAGATTACCTCTTCATCATCCGAAGATGATGAAGGCGCGGTTGAGGAGCTTCTTGATTCGTTGTCACTCTCCTCGGTTGATTCTTCTAAGGCCATGAAGGTCATATGACAGTGAGTGCTCTTCTCCTCCATTTCCTTTTTCCTCTCCTTCTTTATTCGGTCACCTGCTACTAAAGCAATCCCTTTCTCCTTGGGGCTTTGGTTAGCAAGTTCGTGTAGCTCCATTTCACAAAATAAATCTTCTAACTTAATGATTGATAAGTCCTTGGAAACCTTGTAGGCATCCACCATGGATGACCACAAAGCATTCCTTGGAATGCTTTTAACACATACCTTACAAGGTCGCGATTCTCGACCTTTTCATCAATAGAATGGAGACCATTGAGGACTTCCTTGAACTTACCATGTAGCTCACTTACGGTTTCATTCTCCTTCATGGAGAGGTTTTGGAGTTGGTTGAGGAACAAATCCCTCTTGGCGATTCTTGAGTCTCGGGTACCCTCGTGGAGTTCGATGAGCTTGTTTCACAAATCTTTTGCACTTGTAAATGGACCAACCTTGATTAGTTGGTCTTTGTTCATGCCGCATTGTAGGGTCACCACCGCCTACGCGTCGGCTTCACTCTTCCGGGTTTGTTCAGCTGACCAACGCCATGATTCTAATTCTTTGCCTTCATCATCCTTTGGAGGGGTAAAACCCTCCTTCACAGCGAACCAAGTGTTGATATCCATCTTTAGATAATACTCCATCTTCGATCTCCAATATTGAAAATCTGCTCCATCGAAGAAGGGTGGTCGGGTAGTGCTAAAACCTTCTCTCAACGCTATTGTTGTTGACTCTCGGTTGTTAATCCTCTTGTACAGAGCCCCAAGCTCTGATACCACTTGTTGGAACTTGGATGGCTAGAGAGGGGGGGGGGGTGAATGTAGCCAGACACCGAAACTTAGGACTTTTAAAGTTTTCTTCACTTAAATGTTTAGTAGCACAGCGGAAGCAATAAAAACAAAGTATGCAGAATTTAAAACCTAAGCTAAGAACAACCACCAAACGCTAACAAAAAGGATTTACAAGGTTCAGGGATAACTTGCCCCTACTCCTTGGCGTGCCCGTAAGGTGGGCGATCCCTTGATCGTCGGCAGATCAAGCCCCGGAAAATCCGGATAGAATGCAACCTCCTTCTCGGTGGAGTAACCTCTCTACAACATTTCAAGATGATGAAGTATAAAGTACAGAAAATACAAGAAGGATCTTACTTAGCACTTAGAACCACAAGAACACAAGCAAACTTCTCCCGAGCTCCACCCAGCGTAGATCTCACGCAAGAACTCCCTTCTTCGTGTCTTCTCGCTGATGGACTCAAGCTCCTTGTTTCTTCTTCCAAGTGCCCAAGTAACAGACGGTTGCTCAAGAACCACAGTAGAGTAATTGCAAGTGTAGAGCAAAGCTTTCGATGATGGAGAACTGATAGCACAGCAAGAAGTCTATTTTGCAAAAACTACTCAGCTCTTCTCCTCTACGCAGCTTAAGTCTCTCCACTGATCGCCAGGTCATCTCATTGCAGCCTCCAGCTGCTCACCTGCAACCACCAGTCTACCACTGAGCTCTCCTGGACTCCCTGAGCTTCCCTCACCCTAGCCCCAGTCAGCAGCGCCAGCAACCGTTACAACCTGAGATGACAAATGGACAAACCTGCTCCAAGGAAAGACCTCCATTGACTTTCCTTGAGTGTTTGAATCCATCCCTGTCACCTGCACACTTAATCAGAGCATTAGCACAGCAAATCAGCAGTGAATCAAGTATCAGAGATTAAGCGCAGAGAAATCAGATGTGTTCAGACGCGATCAAAGCGTCTGACAGTGCATTTTGAATTAAAGTGATCGGTCACCGGACCAATCCAGGGCTCGTGGATCGGTTACCGGACCGATTCACCGCTTTGCTAGGACTCCCAGCTATCGCGGCCACACGAGCCTGATCGGTCACCAGACCGATCAGGATGCTCCATGACCGATCAGGCTCCGGCCTGATCGGTTATAAGACGGAGTCCGCGACACTTGATTGTACACCAGAACGGTCTGAACAGTGTTCCAGATCGGTCACCAGACCGATCAGGAGGAGATCAGTATGGTTCCCAAGACCTACTGGATGCTCCTTGATAGGTCACCGGACCGATCAGGAGCAGAGCAGTAGGGGAACTCAACTCACTGTGTGCTCCCTGATCGGTCACCGGACCGATCAGAAGCCGAGCGGTGAGTGAACTGCACACTCCCTGATCGGTCATCAGACCGATCAGGAGTAGAGCAGTAGGTTCCCAACCTCACTGTGTGCTCCCTGATAGGTTACCAGACCGATCAGTCATCGCTGGATCGGTCACCAGACCGATCCACGAAGGAACACCGTGCCAACTCATCGCTAGATCGGTCAACAGACCGATCCACGAAGCAACACCGTGCCAACTTCCCTGATCGGTCACCAGACCGATCCAGGCAAGGTTAAATCTCCTCTAAGTCACGAGAACAAGCCTCCGACCCATCTCTGACTCGTGCCATGCCCAGCTTCACTCACTGGGACTTCAACCTAGCCCTCCAAGCTAGGACCTGGCTTCACTCACCAGGACCCAGCTTCACTCACCAGGACCCGGCTTCACTCACCGGGATTTCAACCTAGCTTCACTCACTAGGATTTCAATCACCTGACTTCACTCACCAGGACCCGGCTTCACTCACCGGGATTTCAACTTAGCTTCACTCACTAGGATTCCAACCTGACTTCACTCACCAGGACCCGACTTCACTCACCGGGATTTCAACCTAGCTTCACTCACTAGGATTTCAATCACCTGACTTCACTCACCAGGACCCGGCTTCACTCACTGGGATTTCAACCTAGCTTCACTCACTAGGATTTCAACCTGGCTTCACTCACCAGGACCTGACTTCACTCACCGGGATTTCAACCTAGCTTCACTCACTAGGATTTCAACCTGGCTTCACTCACCAGGACCCGGCTTCACTCACCGGGATTTCCATCACCTAGCTTCCCAAGCTAGGGCTTTTTCCCACATAACCCTCCAAGTTAGGACTTTTCACACCTAGCCCTCCAAGCTAGGACTTTTTCCCACCTAACCCTCCAAGTTAGGACTTTTTACACCTAACCCTCCAAGTTAGGACTTTTCACACCTAGCCCTCCAAGCTAGGACTTTTCCACTGCCAGCATGCGATCTCCCGATCCACCTGGACTTAATCCGAATTCAACCAGACTTAAATCAAACTTAAATCGGTGTCAACACCAAAACAACAATCAGGGTCAGACTGCATCAACACGGCCGACCACCAGACATTCCTAGCCACTCCCCGACCTTGCGATAGGGCGGGCGCCGCAGTCGGGCACATGGCAATCCACGCTCCCATGTCCTCACGAGAACCAGATACCTCACAGACTCAGTCAAATGCCACTCAGTAAACCCCCGACTTAGGACGTATCCTGCGCTACCATTCTTCCAGTCGGACGCGTGGCTGCCCACGCTCACTGGCTATCACTGCCCCCTATATTATCACATCCAGGGTACGACCCGGCTAACGGGGTTCCGTACACCTTATTCATCCCTGACAATTCTTGCGGTCAGTCCGCCAATCCAGTACTCCCGTACTACTCGAGCATCCCGCGCCATGTCGTGCCACTCTTAGTGCTCCCTACGAGCTGACAGCTATCACACTCTTGTCTCGTCAATATGTGTTGATGCAGTCTGGCCCGATTGTTATTTTGGTGTTGACGACGATTTAAGTTTGGTTGAATGAATTTGGATCAAGTCCAGGTGGATCTGGGAGATCGCACGCTGGCATGGGAAAAGTCCTAGTGGGACTAGGCGCACCTTGTGGGACTAGGTGGAAAGCCTGGTGAGTGAAGCCAGGTCCTAGCTTGAGAAGCTAGGTTGGATGAAACCCTGGTTTGGAGGGCCAGGTCCTAGCTTGAGAAGCTAGGTTGGATGAAACCCTAGCTTGGGAAGCTAGGTTGGATGAAACCCTGGCTTGGAGGGCCAAGTCCTAGCTTGAGAAGCTAGGTTGGATGAAACCATGGCTTGGAGGGCCTGGTCCTAGCTTGGGAAGCTAGGTTGGATGAAACCCTGGCTTGAAGGGTCAGGTCCTAGCTTGGGAGGCTAGGTTGGATGAAATCCTGGTGAGTGAAGCCAGGTCCTAGCTTGGAGGGCTAGGTTGAAGTCGCGGTGAGTGAAACTGGGCATGGAGTCTTGGTCCGAGGGACTGAGCAGGAGTCAGAGAAGGCTGGGAGCCCGTTCTCTTGACTTAGAGTGGATTTGGCCTTGCCTGGATCGGTCTGGGGACCGATCAGGGAAGTTGGCACGGAGTTCCTTCGTGGATCGGTCTGGTGACCGATCCAGCTATGTCTGATCGGTCTGGTGACCGATCAGGGAGCATACAGTGACTTTGTTAGGCTACTGATCGTCTCCTGATCGGTCTGGTGACCGATCAGGGAGACTATTCAGATCGTTCTGGTGAACGATCAATTGTCGTGAGCTTCTCACTATAACCGATCAGGCTGGAGCCTGATCGGTCAGGAGGTGCTCTGATCGGTCCCCAGACCGATCAGGCCACATCCTGATCGGTCTAGTGACCGATCAGGTGTGTGTGGTTCCTGCGGGTTGTGGCAAGCAGACTGTTGGACCGGTCTGGTGACCGTTCTGGTGACCGATCCAGCAGTAGTCGTGATTCCAGTTTTCTCACTGTGGACCGATTAGGATGGAGCTTGATCGGTCTGGGCTTACCCTGATCGGTCCGGTGACCGATCAGGGTCCTTTCTGATCGGTCTGGTGACCGATCAGTAGCTGTAACTTTAATTCAAATTCACTGTCAAACGCTCTGATTGCGTCTGTTTTCTTTGCCGATTCTCGGATACACTGTTAATTTCATTTGATATATTTTGCTAAGCTTCTGTTAAAGTGTGCAGGCTTTACAGGGATGATTCAAACATTGGAGGAGAGTCAATGGGAGGCTTTCCTTTGAGCAGGTTTGGCTGTTTCTTCTTCACAGGTTACAACGGACGACTGGCGTGGGCTGGCAACGACTGGAAGCTGACGAGCTGACCTGGGCATGGCTGAAGAGAGTTCAGTGATTCCAGAAGAGGTCAGGAGTAGCTGAGACTGTTGCAGACAAGCTGGTGAGCAGCTAGGAGCTGCAGAGGCGCGTGAGCAGCTGGGAGCTGCAGAGGCACGCCTGTGACCTGAGTTGTTGAGCAAAGCCTTAAGAGCTGGTGGCAAAGAAGTCTCTACAGGGGGGTGATCCATCTTTTGGAGCAATCACTGTGAATCACTTGAGCAACACTTGAGCATCATTCTTGAAGATACTGCAAACGTGAGCGCTTGGAAGAAGGCAGAGAGCTTGGCTAGTCCATCAGCAAAAAGACACGAAGAGCAGGGAGTTCTTGCGTGAGATCTGTGCTGAGTGGATCTCAGTGAGGAGCTCTCTTGTGCCCTTTCTGTCATAAGTGCTCTGTAAGCTCCTTATTGTTTCATTGTGCTTAATTTCATATACACTGATTGAAACACTATGGAGAGGTTACTCCACCGAGAAGGAGGTTTCATTCTATCCGGATTTTTCGGAGCTTGATCTGCCGACGATCAAGGGATCACCCACCTCACAGGCACGCCAAGGAGTAGGGACAAGTTATCCCTGAACCTTGCAAATCGTCTTTGTTAGCGTTTTGTGCTTGTGCTTAGTGTAGGGTTTCATTTGTGCATCTCTGTGTTTTTGTATTGCTTCCGCTGTAACTAACCCTAAGTGCAGAAAACCTAAAAGTTCAAGAAAGCTATTTTTGTGTCTGGCTACATTCACCTCCCCCCCTCTCTAGCCATCCAAGCTCCAATAGGTGGTATCAGAGCTTGGGGCTCTGTTCAAGCGTCTTAACATCCGAGAGTCAACAAGATGGCTTTGAGAGAAGGGTTTGGCACCAGTCGACCTCCATTCCTCGACGACACTGATTTTCCATATTGGAGGTCAAGGATAGAGTATTACCTCAAGACGAACATCTCCATGTGGTTCGTTGTCAAGGAGGGTTTTTCCCCTCCAAAGGATAATAAAGGAAAAGAGCTCGAGTTCTCAAGGTGGTCGGCTGAGCAAGTCCGGAAGGGAGAAGCCGATGCTAAAGCCTTGGTCACCTTGCAATCCGGGATGACCAAGGAGAAGTTGATCAAGGTGGGGTCTTTCACCAGTGCTAAAGACCATTGGAACAAAATCATTGAGCTTCATGAAGGAACTCAAGACACCCGGACAGCTAAGAAGGACCTCCTTCTCAGCCAACTCCAAAATCTGTCCATGAAAGAGGATGAAACTGTAAGTATACTTCATGGTCGATTTAAAGAGATACTCAACGGTCTCCACTCCATTAATGAAAAGGTCATGAACTGAGACCTTATAAGGTATGTTCTTAAAGCTTTTCCTAGGAGTGCCTTGTGGTCATCCATGGTGGATGCCTACAAGGTCTCCAAGGACCTTTCAATTGTTAAGTTAGAAGATCTATTTTGTGAAATGGAATTACATGAGATCTCTAACTAAGCCCAAAGGAGAAAGGGTTTGCTTTTGTGGCAAGGAACAACAAGAAGAAGAAGAAGGAAAAGGAGGAGGAGGAAAGTTACTATCACATGGCCTTCATGGCAAGAGAGGACTCAAATGAAGGGAGTGATAACGAATTGAGGAGTTCCTCAACCGCGTCTTCATCATCTTCAGATGATGAAGAGGTAATATCTCCCGAATTAGATAAATGCTATAGAACAATAGCTTGCTTGACAAACATGCTTAAGAAATCTAAGGCCAAAGTTAAATCTTTAAAATTAGAAGTAGAAAAATTGAAAACTTCTAAGGATGAGGTAATTGATGTTATGCATGATGAGTCCCTTGAAAATGAAAATAAGACTTTGAGGAGGGAAATTGAAAATCTCAAGACTATTCTTGAGAAATTCTCAATCGTCTCAAAAACCTTAGATATGGTTCTTAACTCCCAAAGGGCGGTTTACAATAAGGCCGGTATAGTTTACCGACCTAAAGAATCGAGCTTTGTATCATTAATGTCAAGAACCCAATTTAGATCATCAAATGATTTTAGGGTTCAAAAAGTTAGGAAGAAATTGACTAAGGCATGGGTGCCTAAGTCCCTCATTGTTGATGCATTAGGTCCCAAAATTTGGGTACCTAAAACTTCTATCTTTAGAATTGTATAAGCATGGGTTGAGGGGGAGCATCTATCAACATGGGTGGTTGATATTTGGTGCTCCAAACATATAGTCATTCCTAGTTAGGGATGTGCTTACCATTTCCTTAAATTAATGAAGGACCATGTACTACTCATGGGAAAGTTGTTCCTCTCCAATTTAGATGATTAGATTTAAATTAATGGAAAACTCGAATTCCCTACACAATGTAGATCCATGGATTTTTTTTTTCATTTGTATTTGTGAGCAGCAAGGAAAGTTGTTATCCATGCACAAGGATACACTAGTTCCAAAAACTTATTATATGAATGGTTTAGGTTGACACATAACTTGATTTTACCATGAATTACTTAGGATAATTAGTTTTATTGTTACTATTTATAGTTTACTGCAATTCATGGTTTATGAAATGCTTTATCTCAAGTCCAAGGTGTCTAATTTCTTGTATGAGTTATAGAACATAAATGCATGCTAAAGAACAAGTATGGACACATTAATTAGTATTGATTCAAAAATCACTATGGAAATTTTACCATACATCGAACTTACAAACTAAGCAAAATTTGGAGATGTGATCATTCATGAAAATTGATACAAACATGTTTTTGTAAGCTATCTATGTTTGTGAATTTTCTGTTCAAATGATTGTATGCTTACATGTTTTGGAAATCTGGTCATATTTAGATACTAATGTGATACAAGTGTGTTTTGAAAATTTGATCATACCTTGATACTAATAGACATGTTTTGGAAAATTGATCATACTTTGATACTATTTTGATACAAACCTGCTGGACAAAGTTAGGGATTATGGAATTGATAAATGTTTTGAACAAATTTGAGCATTCCCTTTAATGTTTTTCTTTATTAATGTAGAGAAATATATGTTGGGTAAGGGAAACCCTTTCTAGGAACAAATGGGTTAACTCTAATTGAATTAGGGTTTAGAAGTAGTTGAGAGTCGAATCAAACGTGGTTCTGACTTATATCAGGGGTTCTGAAAGTTTGTTTGTGAAATCTGATCGGAACAAATAAGTTTCTGAAACAAACAACTTTCTGTATCAGACCTGATCGGTCCACCGACCGACCATGACTCATCCTGATCGGTCTGGTGACCGATCAGACAATTCTGGTCAAGGAACTCCCTGATTGATCCAAAAACTCTTCAGTCCGATCATCCGATCGATCCCCTTTCATCAAATGGGTAAATCATCAAGAGTTAGGTTTATGGTTAAGACATACTTGAGACAAATCTGATATAAACCAATTACAATTGAAACATACTTGATCATCCATTGGTACAAATCTGGTACTAAGGGAGTACAAATTTGTACAAATTTGTTCAAGTGGTAAAGTATGAGTAGAAATTTTTAAGACCCTTGATTCTCAGAAATTTTTCTGAAACATCAAGTGTAAAACGGAGGTTTGACTAATCATACTTGGAACAAAACCTAATACTGATTCAATACAAACCCATGTTGGAATGTTCAAATTCATAAGAAAGGGTTTGTTGAGTCATGACTCTTGTTCTTAATGTCGTGGTTCAGTAATTTTTCTGAAATATCGAATATCGATGAAGTCTACACCCCTGTTGTGGAATGAAATTGTTAATGCAGTCTGATCAGGAACGTATTAGAGGTTCAGAAATTTTTTCGAAAACTGATCGCTCCCCAGACTAATCAGAAATTTTTTTGTATCAAGTAATGAACGAACCTGATCGGTCACGGAGACCAATAAGGATTATGTGTTGGATACAGTTGCATTCTATACTTGTCATATGAAACATATACATGTTTGACCATGATATACTTCTGTATATGGTTTAATGTGCAATTCACACTTATTGACGTATGATGCATATACATTATTGCCGTGATACATTTATGGTATATGTCTCTCATATGCAATTCAAAAATCATACTTTAACTTGCTTGTCATATGAAACATATACATATTTAACCATGATATTATTCTGTATATGTCTTTATGTGCAATTCAAAAATATCCTTTGATTATTTTGGGTTTTGAGGGGAGACCCTTGATAGAGGGGAGTTATGTTAAAACTTAATAACCATGCCCTTTTTCGATGTTTGACAAATGGGGAGAGAATGGTTGATTAAGTTTGAGGTTATTATAGGGGGAGGATCTTGATTCCCTTATGAGAATTGAATGGACTTCAATTGATCATTAATACCTAAACCTAAATCGTATTGTCAAACTACAAAAAGGGGGAGATAGTTGATGCAGTCTGGCCCGATTGTTGTTTTGGTGTTGACAACGATTTAAGTTTGGTTGAATGAATTTGGATTAAGTCCAGGTGGATCAGGGAGATCACACTATGGCATGGGAAATAACCTAGTGGGATTAGGCGCACCTAGTGGGACTAGGTGGAAAGCCTGGTGAGTGAAGCCATGTCCTAGCTTGAGAAGCTAGGTTGGATGAAACCCTGGCTTGGAGGGCCAGGTCCTAGCTTGAGAAGCTAGGTTGGATGAAACCCTGGCTTGGAGGGCCAGGTCCTAGCTTGAGAAGCTAGGTTAGATGAAACCCTGGCTTGGAGGGCCAGGTCCTAGCTTGGGAAGCTAGGTTGGATGAAATCCTGGTGAGTGAAGCCAGGTCCTAGCTTGGAGGGTTAGGTTGAAGTCCCGGTGAGTGAAACTGGGCATGGAGTCTTGGTCCGAGGGACTGAGCACGAGTCAGAGAAGGCTGGGAGCCCGTTCTCTTGACTTGGAGTGGATTTGGCCTTGCCTGGATCGGTCTGGGGACCGATCAGGGAAGTTGGCACGGAGTTCCTTCGTGGATCGGTCTGGTGACCGATCCAGCTATGTCTGATCGGTCTAGTGACCGATCAGGGAGCATATAGTGACTTTGTTAGGCTACTGATCATCTCCTGATCGGTCTGGTGACCGATCAGGGAGACTATTCAGATCGTTCTGGTGAATGATCAATTGTCGTGAGCTTCTCACTATAACCGATCAGGCTGGAGTTGTTGAGCAGAGGCTTAAGAGCTGGTGGCAAAGAAGTCTCTGCAAGGGGGTGATCCATCTTTTGGAGCAATCACTGTGAATCACTTGAGCATCATTCTTGAAGATACTGCAAATGTGAGCGCTTGGAAGAAGGCAGAGAGCTTGGCGAGTCCATCAGCAAGAAGACACGAAGAGCAAGGAGTTCTTGCGTGAGATCTGTGCAGAGTGGAGCTCAGTGAGGAGCTCTCTTGTCCTCTTTCTGTCATAAGTGCTCTGTAAGATCCTTATTGTTTCATTGTGCTTAATTTCATATACACTGATTGAAACGCTGTGGAGAGGTTACTCCACCGAGAAGGAGGTTTCATTCTATCCGAATTTTCCGGGGCTTGATCTGTCGACGATCAAGGGATCGCCCTCCTCACGGGCACGCCAAGGAGTTGGGGCAAGTTATCCCCGAACCTTGTAAATCGTCTTTGTTAGCGTTTTGTGCTTGTGCCTGGTGTAGGGTTTCATTTGTGCATCTCTGTGTTTTTGTATTGCTTCCGCTGCAACTAACCCTAAGTGCAGAAAACCTAAAAGTTTAAGAAAGCGATTTTTGTGTCTGGCTACATTCACCCCCCTCTCTAGCCATCCAAGCTCCAACAATATGGACAAGAGTTGTCAGCTCCCCCGGCTACATAAATTCTGCACTCCTCCTACCGCAGGTACGTAGATCCTCGCACGCGCTCAAGTTTTCTCATCCGCTATCTCATTTCAATTCAGTTCGACTGTTATGCTAGATATACTGACTTGACTGTCGGAGTGTCTTACCGGGGAAATCCCCGGCGGGTCTACTAACGGTCGCTGTTTTGCAGAGCCACGCCGGGGCGTGGCCAGTTCGCAGCCGCCTCACCAGCCCGTGCTACCCGGGATGCCGTCCGGCCCGGCAGATCGCCACCCCGCTTCGCGACAGGATCATTATTATCCAACTCCAATCCCGATCACCGAAGTGGCGGCCCACCACCCCACGAACTACTTCCCGGCCGGCCGGACAGACATGGAGGGGCGATGGACGCCGCCGGGCGGCGGCGCCTGATAAGTATTATTTTATTGATCATTTCAGATTCTTAAATCCATGTTTGACCCATATTTTACTTGTTTAATATTGAATTTAGCCTAGGTTTCATGAATCTATTCTATTTTGGGCTTTATTGTAAATCTTGATACATTTGAATTATTTTGCTACTAAATTGTTGATCTACTTTTGTAGGCTTGGAAGGATCATGGACCTAGGTCATGCTGGGTCAAACTTGAGTCAGAAGTGGACCCGGATCGAGTGATCAAGCATCGACTAATATGGGCGGTCCGATTCAAAAACGGTTAGATCTAAGCCATCTGAGAACTTTGAGGCAATCCGAGCTGGGGTTAAGGTTAATCAAGCACTTGGATCAAGATCTGAAGATTTCATCCAAATCAGAGATCATTAAGCCATTGGATCAAGATCAGAGGGATCTAGACCGTCCATTCAAAGCTCAAGTTGATATGAGCCATCCGTTGCAAATCTGGAAGATCCGAGCTACTGAGAGGCAGATCCTGACCTTTGATCAAGATCTGGAAAGTTTGATACAAATCGGATAGGGATCAACCGTTGGATGAGTTTTGAACAATCTCAGCCGTCCAAATTAAATGGCATAAGTTTAAATGGAAAATTCCCTCCGCAGATCGGTTTGTCGCGTCTTCGCCGAGCTCAGCTGTTGTTTCCATTTTCTTCAAATTTTCTACTGTTTTTCTTCCATTTTTCTTCATCTGAGGGTGTGACCACGTCGATTTCGATCATAGATCCAGTTCTAGCTCATTGGGAAGGTTTCTCCGTGAAGATTCCAACTCCAATTCGGCCAAAAACAGAGATGATAGAGGGTTTCGTCTGATCTGTGAATTGATTGCTTGGATCTCGTTTGTGTGCCATTTCAATCCATCTGAGTTATCTGGAGGGTCCTCTGGAGTACTCTGATCATCTCCAAATCATCATCGCCATCCAACATAGCGAGATCGAGGAGATCGGGTTGCTGTTTTCAGATTTGAGCAGAGTTGGGTTGGATCGATTCACAGTGTGAGATTTCCAGTGATTTGTGGAGCTAAGGGGTTTGAGGCTCACTCTTGTGTGACGGCAAGAAGATCTGGAGCTAAGGGAAGAGATCGATGCTAGTTTCTTAATGCATTTCTGTTGTTAGCTGTAATTTTGAATTCTGCAGTTCATTTTCAGCTTCTGAATTTTGAATCAATTTAGTTTAGATTCTGATTTGTTTCTGCCGTAATTAGTGTTTCAATTTTGCACTATTATTAGCTAGATAGCTTGTTTAGTGAACATTACACTTAATTTCAGTTGCTCTGCATTTTAATTCTTGCATATCAGTTTCTGTTTTCTGCCTCTGCGTATCAACTGTAGTTTCTGCACTTACTTCAAAGGCAGCTCGTTTTCGTGTTTTAATTTCTGAAAATTAGACTCCACGTTTAGTGTGCTGAAGTATTTGGTTTAAGCTTACTTCGCATTTGATTCATTTCTGAATTGAGTTTCATTTCTGAATTTTTGTTCAGCTGTTGTGTATCAGTTACCCCTGCGTATCCACTTCATTTCTGCAAGTATTGATTATAGTTTCGGTATTGAGTATTAGTGAACATCAGTTTCTGAGTTTTCTTTCTGAGAATTAGTTGAGATTTTTGCAGCTTGTTTTGTGAGTTTCAGCACTCGGTTTGCCTCTAGATTTCTGCATTCGAATTGTTGCTGCATTTGTTTACATACATGTTCTGCAATTCTGAATTCAGTTCTTCATTCAATTGTGTCTAAATTTGCCAGCTTCATTTATGCAATTCTTTCAAACACTTGATTTCAGTAGCTTTGCTTGACTTTTCATCCAATGGGTTGCAGTATTCGATTTCTGAAGGTTTGAACTTCATTTCTGCATCAAGAATATTTCTGAATTGATCAGTCCTTTGCTTGATTGTTGCATTGTTTCATTTATTTCAGTAGATCATGTCACTGATAGCTTTGTTTTCCAACTAAATTGATCAGTCCATTTCTGAATTGTCATGTATTGTTCATGCACTTAGTATCATTTCGGCACATAGTTTTCTTTTACTCCTTGCGTATCAAGTTTTCTTTTATTCATTGCTGCAGTTTGTGTCAGTGAAGTTTTGGCATTGGAGTTCCATTGCATTTGAATTCAGTTAGTCTTGCATTCGGCTACTTCTGAACTTTCTCTGCATTTGTTTGCTTCCGAAAATTGTAGCTAGTTTGTGTTGAGTTTGTTTAATGTTTGATTACTGAATTTCGTAGCTAGCAGTTGTTTTAAGTTTTCTTATTTCCGAAAATTGCCATCTCTGCTTTTATTCATTTGCTTAGCATTTGGATTGCATTTCATATCAATTTTGTTCCCCAAGTTTGGCTACTTTGAATTGGTTGATTAATTTCCCATTAGCTGAGTTCATTAGTTGCATTTATCTTATTAGTTCATTTAGTTAAGTGTCTTTACTTTTATTTATGTTTTTCATTTCTGATTGCAACCCAAACCCAGATTTTATTTGAAACCAAAAAATATAAACGACACATAAACTCAAGTTTGAATCAAACAACCTTAATTAGCCCTAGGAAAAATACGACATGTGGCCCCTTTACTACATTTTATTCTTTGTTAGCAAAAAGGGTTTCCAGCTTATCAAATATCTAAATTTGAGACCCACATTCGTGACAGCCTCTTTTGGGTCCATCAAATTTTTGGCGCCATTGTCGAGGAGATACACTAGTTGAGTTGTTTGATTTTTGCTTGTGTGCTTATTTCATATCTTTCTTGATCCATTTTTTGTGCTTATCTCTATATTTTGTGATTTACTTTATCTGTTCCATTTTTCCATACACATTTGCTGCGATTTGTTTATTTTATGACCAGGTCAGCAGGTGGTGATCTAGAAGAATTTGACCCTGAAATTGAGAGAACTTTCAGAGCAAGGAGGAACCAAGACATATTTACAGAGACTATTGATATTCCTCCTCTTCAGACTTTTCCTACTCATTCAGGCATTATCATGGCAGACCACCAGAAGACCATGAAAGAACTGGCAGCACCGGATGATACATTTTAGTATTCCAGCATTGCTTATCCAGAGCTGACTGGTGATTTTAAGCTTAGATTTGGACTCATCCACTTGTTACCTAAATTTCAAGGATTATCTGGAGAGGACCCCAACAGACACTTGCATGAGTTTCACGTTGTCTGCTCCACCATGAAGCCTCAGGGTATTTCAGAGGAAGATATCAAGCTGAGGGCTTTTCCCTTTTCTCTGACTGGAGCAGCGAAGGATTGATTTTATTATTTACCTACTGGGCACATGTCTAGCTGGATTTCCATGAAGAAGGCATTTCTAGAAAAATATTTCCCAGCCTCCAGAACTGCAATCATCAGAAAGAGTATATGTGGTATACAGCAAGTGGTGGGGGAGACACTTTATGACTACTGGGAGGGATTTAACAAGCTTTATTCCAGTTTCCCACAGCATCAGATTAGCGAGCAGCTCCTCATTCAGTACTTCTACGAGGGATTATTGCAGATGGATAGGATCATGATAGATGCTGCAGCTGGAGGAGCCCTAGTTAACAAAACGCCAGATCAAGCTAGGGAGCTTATTTCAAACATGGCAGAAAATTCTCAGAGTTTGAAAGCAGAGCATTGTCCACCAGAGGAGTGAATGAGGTCCAGATGGTTTCAAATGAGCAGAAAGGAATCAAGAATTCACTGGTAGAGCTCACATCATTGATAAAGCAAATGAGTCTTAATAATGCAACCCAAAATTCCAACTTTTCGGTATCTCCACAATCAAGTCAAGTGATGAGGGTATGTGGTATTTGCTCTAGTCAGGAACATAATTCAGATTCATGTCCCAACCTCCAACAAGATGAGACAATAGTGGCATTGGTTAGGGGACAATTTCAAGCCCGGAATAACCCTTATTCCTCTACTTATAACCCTGGTTGGAGGAATCATCCAAATCTGAGGTATGAGAATTCTTTCTACCAACAGAACCCACAACAACAACAATTTCAACAGCCGTAACAAACCTTCCAGCAACCATAGCAATCTCAGCATCAAAATATGCAATTCCAGCCTCAAAATCAGAACTTTCAGCCAATATTTCAAAATTTCCAGCAACTGTTTCAAGGGAATCAACAAGGTTTCCAAGGGAATTTGAATTTTCCACAGCAATATCAACCCTTACAGCAACATTTCCAACAACCGCAGCAAAGTTTCCAGCCTTGGATTCAAAATTTTCAGCCACAAAATCAAAACTTTCAGCCCACTCAGTTTCAACCTTCACCACAACCATTCCCACTTCAAAATCAGAATTTTCAAAGCTATAACTCTCAGCAAGTTCAACAATCATTCCAGCCTAATTATTAGCCATTTCAGCAACAATTTCAGCCCCAACAGCCCCAATTCCAACAATCACAGTAGGGAAATATTTTTGGCGCCTTACAAAACATCGAAAGGCAAATTGGACAATTGGCTAGTGGGATTAATCAAAGTCAAGCTCAAGGATCAGGCCAACTACCTTCTCAAGCTACTCCCAATCCAAAAGGAAACGTTAGCGCTATTACTTTGAGGAGTGGGAAGGTTACTTCAACTAAAAAAGGTCCAAAAGTAATTTTTTCTGAAAACAGAGCAGCACCTACAATTTCAGCACCAATCAGCCCTAGAATCACTTCAAAAGCAGTTGGTTCCACCCCTAGTCCGTGCTCAACTCCCTCACCAAGTACTCCTATGATTTCGGTGGAAAATGAGGGAGAAATCAGAGCCGAAACCGATTTTACAGCAGCTACAACAAACAGGACAGCAACTCAAAATTCAGCCCCTCCAATTTCGGTTCAAGAGGAAGAAATGAGGGTACCCTTGCCCTTTCCACAGCGGAGAACTCAAGCCAAAAGACAAGTGGAGGAGGAGAAAACCAAAGAATACAATGAGCTTGTAAAATTGTTTAGCAAAGTAGAAGTTAATGTACCCCTGTTGATCATGATTAAACAGATTCCTAAGTATGCAAAGTTCCTGAAAGATTTATGTGTTCACAAGAAGAAGCTTAAGGAGAATGAGTTGGTCAACTTGGGGAAAAATGTGTTGGCACTCATCCATGCCATACCTCAAAAGTGTGAAGACCCTGGAGTTTTTACGGTATCATGTGAGATAGGGAAGACTATGTTTCATGACGCTATGCTTTGGGAGCCTCCATCAATGTAATTCCCAGATCAGTCTTCCAGATGCTTGGCATTGGCCCTTTACAACCCACTGGAGTTGTAATTCAGTTAGCAGACAGAAGCCAGACCCATCCAGCAGGAGTTATTGAAGATGTTTTGGTAAAAGTTAAGGAGTTGATTTTCCCTGCAGACTTCTACATTCTAGACATGGAAGGAGACTATCTTGCACATAGATCCCCACTCATCCTTGGGAGGCCTTTTCTGAAGACTGCCAGAACCAAAATTGATGTTTATGCTGGCACACTCTCTATGGAAGTGGGGGACATAGTAGTCCAGTTTAGTATTTTCGATACTATGAAGTACCCTAGGAAGATCACTCTATTATGAGCATTGGCATTCTGGATGGACTGGTTATACAGATTCAGTGGTTGAGGGATTTTCACATGATTTTTCTGGAGGAGATATTTCTGTAGAGGAGGCTGAGGGAGTACTTGCTATGGAGACTGAGGATATTTCAGAGTTTATTTCGGATTCACTTCCAGCTGGTGAGGATTTTCTAGGTGTAGGGGATTGCACTGAGCCCCAAGGATCACCTACTTCTATTGAGATTTCAGAGGACTCAGAGCACAGGTATGGTAGTGTAGGCGATTGCACAGAGCCCCAAGGATCACTCATACCCACTGAGCAGGGACAGATTGAGCTTAAGCCACTTCCAGACCATCTGAAGTATGTATACCTAGGAGAGGAGCAGAATTTTCCAGTTATTATTGCACAACATTTGGAGTCAGAGCAGGAAGAGAAATTATTGCAAGTCCTGGGGCATTACAAGAAGGTGATTGGGTGGACTTTATCAGATATATCAGGTATTAGCCCAGCTCTCTGTATGCACAGGATATTTTTGGAAGAAAATGTAAAACCCGTGAGGCAGCCACAAAGGAGACTTAATCCACTTATTTTGGACGTTGTAAAGAAAGAGGTGACTCGACTTCTACAGGCAGATATCATTTACCCTATTTCTGATAATCAGTGGGTTAGTCCCATACATGTGGTGCCCAACAAATTTGGGGTGACAGTGGTAGCAGATGAAAGCAACGAACTAGTGCCCATCAGAGTTAAGAATTTCTGGAGAGTCTGCATTGATTACAGAAAGCTCAACAAAGTCACCAGGAAAGATCACTTCCCTTTACCCTTTATTGATCAGATGCTTGAAAGACTGGCAGGGAAGTCCCATTATTGTTTTTTAGATGAATATTCAGGCTACTTCCAGATTTGTATAGATCCAGAGGACCAAGAGAAGACTACCTTCACTTGCCCCTTTGGCACTTTTGCCTACAGACGGATGTCTTTTGGACTCTGCAACGCACCCGGGACATTTCAGAGATGCATGGTAAGCATATTTGGTGAGTTGATAGAGCACTGTATGGAGGTGTTTATGGATGACCTGTCATCTCGTATGAGAGCACTTGGTAGTACCGCGACATGGCGCGGGGTACTCGAGCAGTACGATGGTACTGAATGGGCGGACTGACCGCGAGGTGTGGCAGGAATAGATAAGGTGTGTAGTACCCCCGACATCAAGGTCGTACCCTGGATATAATGACATAGGGGGCGTAGGGACGAAATAGTCTGTACCCCGAGCGCCGACCAGCAGGTCCGAGTGTCAAGGACCGGGTCGAGAAATCGCCAGGGAGCGTGGGCCGCCACGCGTCTGCCTGGGAGAGTTGAGGCGCAGGATACACCCTGAGTCGTGGGTTTGTTGGGTCATGTCTGGCCTATTCTGCTAGATATCCGATTCGTGTGATGCTCGGGGAGCGTGGGTCGCCACACGTCCGACTGGCTCACCCGACCCCGATCTGGATTAGGGCCTGAGTCAAGGTGACCGAGCCAGGAGGAGCTTGGGGCTGACCTGACCGACCCTGCTCGTCGCTGGCTGGATAGTGCCTCAAGGGAACTTCCTGGCTCAGGAGTCCCCTGGGTGAGGTCTTGGTCGGTCTATCTGCTGGACCTTCATGGCGCCAGACTGGCTGGCTGAGCGGGCCGTACTACCCGTAAGCAAGGCCGGGATCACTATCAAATAGTTTTCTTGAAATAGATTCACCCCACCTGCTGCTATGCTTCAAAGTTCTCTCGGGTTATCTATTTCTCATGATACAACGATAAACTGCAATCTCCACCGAGCATTAGTGGTCGTGGCGAACTTAGAGGTATCTGAATACTATCACGGATAGTTCAGACAATTAGCGGATGCACAAAAGAATCGGGGAGCAAAGGTGGATGACTTCTTTAGCTATTGAGAAAAAGATAATTCACGTGACAAAATATTAATTCATCTATAGTATTTGACATGCATTGATCATGCTCGCACATGTGTCGACTTGGGTCAATGAAATCCGAGCCGTGGGTTTGCATTCCTGGGTACCCACGCATGAGAGAATCTCTCCCATACAGTTATTCACATCATCAATATATGTGAAACAATTTAAACCATTCATAAAACCTGACAACTATCAATGTGAAACTAAAATTTCCATATACAATGAAATCCTTGTTGGGGCAATCTATGATCCGGAGTGACCATGTATTTTGATGATTGGGCAAAAGGTTTAAGTTAGATATACCTGTGTATTTGATATGTGTATTTGAGTGTGCAGGTTTGCAGGATATACATTGACTTAGTTGGACGTCCTCGGGGTCGGTGAAGGATGGCATGGAGGCAAGCCGTGGGCTTGTGTGCACATCTGAGGGACTGTGGATATAGCAGGGACGATGAGCCGAGGGAAGTAAACTTCGAGGCATACATGAAGGATGACATGGAGACAAGCCGGGGGCTTGTGTGCACATTGATGGACCCAAAATAGATGTCACGAATGTGAGTCTCAAATTTAGAAATTTATAAAGCTGAACACCCTTGCTAGCAAAATAGAAATGTAGAATAGGGGCCTCAGGTCGTATTTTTTTTCCAAGGACTAGTTGTGAGTGTTTGAATCAAGCTTGAAAATTGTTTGTTGTAAAATGATTTGGGTTTTCTAAATAAAATGGGGGTTTTGTTTTGCAAATAAGAATGGAAGTAAATTTGAAATGGAATTTACTCACCTAAGTAGAGTTAAACTAGGTATTGAAAGAATGAAACTTAACCGCTAGGAAAATTTAAAATAACAATTTAAAGTTGCAAAATTGAAATATAGAACTTATATCAATTGCAGAGATTCACTAACATTGTTTCTAAATTCGGAAATGGAAATTTAAACAAGCTGAAAACTAAAACAGAATTTGTTTGTGTAGGAAAATATCCTGATCGGTCGGCTAACCGATCAGATACAAGCCTGATCAGACTGGTGTCCGATCAGGTGCTGCTTGGATCGATCTCAACGACCAATCAGTAGCTGATCGCAATCAGAAACAGAACTGAAATGATGCAGAATTAAAATCAGAAACGAAATCTACAAACTACAAACACCAGTACAAGTTCTTCATCGAGATTTCTCCTTGCCGTCACACAAAGATCGAGCCCGGAACCCCCTTGCTCGAGAATTGATCAGAACTCAGCTGCAGAGATGGAACCGCGTAGCTTGCAGTGGAATCTGAACTCCTTCCGATCCTCTCTTCTGTGATGGTTTGGATGGCGAGTGGCAGCTTAGGGAACCTCGAACCAGCTCAGAGAACCCCTCTAATTTGGCCCGATTGATAATGAAATGGAATCGGATGAAGGTTGGTCGGATGGAGCTCGCTCACGGTGAAACCCTCGCCAGAGCTTTCAGATACGAAGGGATTGCGATCCTTCCATGGAAACTGAGCTTGATGAATCGAAAACTGGAAAACAACTTGATCTGGTGGTCACCTCCGATCGGAAATTGAAGAACACGAAGAACAGAACGAAAACAGAAAACGCGATCTGGCGACGACGAACTCGGCGAGGGGGAATTCCTCATTAAATTTCCTTTTGAATTTTGGACGGCTGTGATTGCTCCCATCTCATCCAACGGTCAGATCAAGTCAGATCGAACCCAAACTTCCCAGATCTTGATCAAGGGCTTTGATCTACTGCTCCTTAGCTTGGATCACTCAGATCTGAAGCGGATGGCTCAGATCTTCTCTTCTTTAGCTTGGACCGTCTAGATCCTCTATTGCTTGATCCAACGGCTGAATTAACTCTGATCTGGCCCAAACTTTCAGATCTTGATCCATGAACTTGATTAAGTCTATCTTGAGCTTGGATCGACTAGAAGTTGGCGGATGGTTCAGATCTAACCGTTCTCTTGAATGGACGACCCATATTAATCCGATGCTTGATCCCTTTGACCCGGATCCAATTCTGACCCAAGTTTGACCCAATATGATCTAGGTCCATGATCATCTGAAACCTACAAAATGATTTTAAATTTAAGTGCCAAAACATCTTAAATATAGAAAGAATTGAATTTTAAGCTAAAATGAAGATAATCCATGAAACCTAATATAAATGCAAACTTAAGCATATGAAAGTGGATCAAAACATGGATTTAAGGGCCTAATTTAATCAACAAAAGAAAGTTATCAACTCCCCCACACTTATTCTTGGGCGTCTCGCACAAGCTACTAGTAAACTGAGATGCATCCCCCTAGATTATTCTCAATCATGGTTAGAAGCAATTAAAAAGAAATTTTCTAGGGTTGTCAATTCTCAAAAATCTAAGCTCAATAGACTAGTATCTTGTCCTTAAATCAACAACTTAGCATACTTCCTCCTTCATGACTCATTGAGATGAACTCAACACTCAAACCTTTCCAAGGGATTTTTAGTGGCTCTCTTCCTAAGTTCTATATTTCAATGAAAATGGAGCCAACTCAAACATAACATAATTCTTGAGCTACCATAGGCTTGTTTATTATCTACTCTCCACCAACATTCTTGCCTTGGATCCACATCTACAAAGGTTTATTAGAACAAATTTAAGAAATATGAAATGAATAGAATGAAAGAGAAGTTCCATGAATTTTTATACCAAAGACTCATGATAAAGAAAATAGAGAAATATGATATGATAAGAAAAGAAATATAGTAAAGCAATAAAGAATGAAGAAGAAATATGGAAAAGTAAGGAAAATAGAAGACTTGGATACTCAAAATTATTTCTAATGCACTTTGCCCTCTCATGGTAGCCTCTGATGAATTCCGAGCCAAGGGAAGTGAGAATGAGCTGATTTGGAGGAAGTTCAAAACTGAAGGCAATGTTCTGTACTGTGCCAGCTTCACTGATCGGTCCAGAGATCGATCAGACATTACCTGATCGGTCTGGTGATCGGACTGGTCCTCCCTGATCGGACTGATGACCGATCAGGGGCTGATCAGTAGCCCAAATTTCAGAATTCTAAAACTGTCTTTTGCCTGACTTTTCCTTTCTTCCAATCATCACTAAATCTTAACCCATCTAGCTTCTTAGTCTAGATTTCAAATTCAAAAATTTATCTATCTTTTGAACCTTCTTGTTTTCCTTTGTCTTTCCTTTAACTTTTCTTTTCTTTTCTTTTCTTTTTTCTTCTTCTGATTTCTGTTTTTTTAGCTGCTTCTTGTTTATTTTTTTTTCTTGCAGCTTCAATTCAGATCCATCACTTCACAACCTTGAGCTCTTCAAGTCAATAGAGCACTAAACGCTTCACTTGGCACCACTTTGAAGCATTGCAACACCAAATCAAATTCAATTGTAACCTTTCTTGTATAAACTACCTCCTTTCCCTTTTGGAATCCCCCTCATAGAGTTTGAAATGCCAAATCATGTTTAGAAATCAAATTGCTCCAAGAGTGATCTTTACTTCCCAATACTCACAACTCATCTTTGATACACCACTCCATCTATTTGGCACACTTCCTCACTTCCTTTTCTTCTTTCTATTTTTTTCTCTTTTTGCATTGTATCCCTCATACACTTCATTCCTTTAGTCCCATCACAACATTCGGAATCCACAACAATCCATCTAAAAATACATAAAAAACAGATAATAAACATCATGATACATCACTTCTCACCAAAACCATTTAAAAGCACTAGCCACCTCCCCCACACTTAAACTTTTGTCTGTCTCGGGCAAAGTAATCATCAAGAAAAATCCCAAGTAACCAAGTCTATAGAAAAATATGGTTATGAGCAGAAAAATAGGGAAAGGAAAAATATTAAGGCATGAATCAACAATTATATGTAAAAGGAAAGGCAAAGTGATTAACCTTTATAAATGTGGTTCAATCATAGAAATATGGTTTTGAAAGAACCTAAGCAAGTTTTAGAGTACAATCACATGTGTGTACCTCAACAATAAAGCTAAGTCCTCACTAGGTAAAAAGAATTCATCTCAACTCATCAATCTAGAGTCCATAACCAAGTAGTACTCAAGCAACCAAGAATTTTCATCCATTGACTCCAATCCTAAGTTTTGACAACCAAATTTAATTTGCTTTCAAAAGACTCTAAAATAATATAGAGGAAACCTAGAGGGATACATTTATTCCTACTCATGCAAAAATAAGGTGTCAAAATGGTAAAATGGTATCTGCAATCACTCTTTATTCATCCTACATTACTTAAACATTTATTCTCAAAACTCATTGGAAAAGAAAATTTAACTACTTGAAAACAATCAAATGGTATTTACAATAAAGTAAAACGCAAGAAAAAGGAAACTCCCCTTTAGGTTGGGTAGATAGCATCTTTGATGTCCACTCCATCCACCTCTAGCTCCTTTAATTCTTCATGGTACTTCTTGAGCCGGTGGCCATTTACTTTCCACATAAATCCATTAGCCTCATCTTTAATTTCAACAACACCATAGGGAAAAATATTAGTTACAATGAATGGACCTTCCCACCTTGACCTCAACTTACCCTTAATCAACTTGAGCCTTGACTTGTACAATAAGACTTTGTCATCAATTCGAAAATCTTTCCTCACTATGTGTTTGTCATGGAAGTTCTTGGTTTTTTCCTTGTAGATCCTTGAGTTCTCAAACGCTTCGAGTCTAATCTCCTCAAACTCTTGAAGTTGAAGTTTCCTCTCTTCTCCCATCTTGGTAGCATCAAAATTACAAGCCTTCACCACTCAATATGCCTTGTGCTCTATCTCCACAGGTAGATGACAAGCTTTTCCATAGACTAACCAGTAGGGAGACATGTCAATTGGTGTCTTAAATGACGTTCTATAGGCCCAAAGTGCATCATCTAATCTCTTGCTCCAGTCTTTCCTATTAGGCCCAACGGTCTTTTCCAAAATTGCTTTGATTTCTCTATTTGAAATTTCGGCTTGGCCATTTATTTGGAGATGATAGGAAGTAGAAACCTTGTGTACAACCCCATACTTGCTAAGCAGGACCTTCATGTGTTTGTTGCAAAAGTGAGATCCTTGGTCACTTATGATAGCTCTGGGAATTCCAAACCTGCAAAATATGTGTGACCTGACAAAACTAATAACAACACAAGAGTCATCAGTCCTGGAGGGAATGACCTCCACCCATTTAGAAACATAATCTACAACAAGTAAAATGTACAAATAACCATAGGATGCAGAAAAAGGTCCCATAAAGTCTATTCCCCAAACATCAAAAATCTCACAATATAGCATAGTCTGCTGGGGCATCTCATTTCTAGCTCCTATGTTCCAAGTTCGCTGACATCTATCACAATTTTTATAAAACACGTATGCATCATGAAATAAGGTGGGCTAATATAAACCACACTCTAAAATTTTCCTAACTGTTCTTTGTGGTCCAAAGTGTCCTCCATAGGCTGATGAATGACAAAAAGTAAGTACTGAATGAAACTCATGGTAGGGATGCATCTCTTAATTATTTGATCATTGCAAAATTTTCATAAATACGGGTCATCCCACACATAGAATTTAGCATCACTTTTAAGTTTATCTTTTTGAGCTTTAGAAAAGTGTGTAGGAAAAACATGAGCTACTGAGAAATTAACAAGATCTGCATACCAAGGTGACTCACCATGCACCGCAAGTAGATGCTCATCTCTAAAGTCATCATCAATGGTGGTAGTGGATCCATCTCCTTCAATTCTGCTCAGGTGATCTGCAACCAGGTTTTCTTTGCCACTCCTATCTCTGATTTCCAAGTCAAACTCCTGGAGTAGAAGCATCCATCTGATTAGCCTAGGCTTAGCATCTGACTTCTTCAATAGGTACTTTAAAGCTGCATGATCAGAAAAAACAATGACATGTGAGCACAATAAATAAGATCTAAAACGGTCTAAAGCAAAAAACAATGGCAAGAAGCTCCTTTTCAGTGGTGGTGTAATTGGCTTGGGCGGCATCTAGGGTCTTGGAGGCATAACATATGACATGAAGTGCTCCATCCACCCTCTGTGCTAGAACAACTCCTGCAGCAAAGTTAGATGCATCACACATTAGCTCAAATGGTAAATTCCAGTCAGGTGGTCTAATAATAGGAGCTAAAGTAAGAGCCTCCCTGAGTCTGTGAAAAGCTTCTTTGCACTTATCATCAAAACTAAATTCAACATCCTTTTGCAAAAGTCTTGTCAAGGGCCGAGCAATCACGCTGAAATCTCTAATAAATCGACGATAGAATCCTGCATGTCCAAGAAAAGCACGAACATCCCGTACGCATACGGGGTAAGATAAAGAAGAAATAACACTAATTTTGGCAGGGTCTACCTCAATACCTCTCCTAGAGACTATGTGACCTAATACAATACCACGCTCTACCATAAAGTGACATTTTTCAAAATTAAGTACAAGGTTAGTCTCAATGCATCGGTGTAAAATCCTAGACAAATTATCTAAACATGAATCAAATGACGTGCCAAAAACTGAAAAATCATCTATGAAAATCTCCATACAGTGCTCTAATAACTCACCAAATATACTTACCATGCACCTCTGGAAAGTTCCTGGAGCATTGCAGAGTCCAAATGGCATTCGTCTATATGCAAAAGTGTCGAAGGGACAAGTGAAGGTGGTCTTCTCCTGATCCTTCGGGTCAATACAAATCTGGAAGTAGCCTGAGTACCCGTCCAAGAAGCAATAATGGGACTTTCCTGCCAACCTCTCAAGCATCTGATCAAATGGAAATGGAAAGTGATCCTTCCTCGTGACTTGGTTTAGCTTTCGGTAGTCAATGCATACTCTCCATGAATTCTTAACTCTGGTGGGCACTAACTCATTACTTGCATTTTCCACCACTGTAGCTCCAGATTTCTTCGGCACCACATGAATGGGACTAACCCACTGACTATCAGAAATATGGTAAATGATACCTGCCTGTAGAAGTCGAGTCACCTCTTTCTTTACAACATCCAAAATGAGTGGATTAAGCCTCCTCTGTGGCTGCCTCACTGGTTTGACATTCTCTTCCAAAAAGATCCTGTGCATGCAAATAGCTGGGCTAATACCTGGTATATCTGATAAAGTCCACCCAATAGCCTTCTTGTGCTGCCTCAGGACTTGTAATAATTTCTCTTCTTGCTCTGATTCCAAATGCTGAGCAATGATAACTGGAAAACTCTGCTCCTCTCCTAGAAAAACATACTTCAAATGATCTGGTAGTGGCTTAAGCTCAATCTGGGCCTGCTCAGTAGGTATGGGTGATCCTTGGGGCTCAGTGCAATCCCCTACACTCACACACCTCTCTTCTGAGTCTTCTGAAACATCAATCAAATTAGGTGATCCTTGGGGCTCTATGCAATCCCCTACACCTATAAAATCCTCTCCAACTGGAAGTAGGTCTGAAATACCCTCTGAAATGTCCTCAGCCTCAATATCAGATACAACTTCAGCTTCCTCTGAAATACCAACTCCTCTGGAATCCATAAATGAAACTCCCTCAGCCAATATATCTGCATCATCCAACTCCTCTAGAATCCCAATGCTCATAATGGAGTGGTCCTCTCTAGGGTGTTTCATGGCATCAAATATGCTAAATTGAACTACTCTGTCTCCAATCTCCATGGACAGTGTACCAGCATAAACATCTATCTTTGTCCTCGCAGTCTTTAAAAATGGCCTCCCTAGGATGAGTGGAGATCTGTGTGCAAGGTAGTCTCCCTCCATGTCCAGAATGTAAAAATCTGTAGGAAATATCAGCTCCTTTATCTTTACCAACACATCTTCAATTATACCGGCTGGGTGAGTCTGACTCCGGTCTGCTAACTGAATCACCACACCAGTAGGTTGTAGAGGGCCAATACCAAGCATCTGGAAGACTGATCTGGGCATCACATTTATGAAAGCTCCTAAATCCAACATAGCATCATGGAACATGGTCCTCCTTATCTCACAAGACACAGTGAAAACCCCTGGATCTTCACACTTCTGAGGAATGGAGTGGATAAGTGCTGAAATATTTTTCCCCAAGCTGACTAACTCATTCACCTTAAGTTTCTTCTTGTGAACACATAAGTCTTTGAGAAACTTTGCATACTTAGGAATCTGTTTTATCATGGTCAACAAGGGTACATTAATCTCCACTTTGCTAAAAAGTTTGACAAGTTCATTGTATTCCTTGGCCTTCTCCTCCTCCACTTGTTTCTTAGCTTGAGTTTTGCGCTGAGGAAAAGGCAAAGGAACCCTTAATTCTTCCTCTTGAGCCGAAATTTGAGGGGCTGAATTTTGAACTGATTTTTCCATTGAAGTAGCTGCTGTGAACTCCCCTTTTCCACTGATTTCTCCTTCATTCTCTACCAAAATCACAGGATTACCTGATGAAGGAGTTAGGCTTGGACTAGGGTTGAAACCAACTGATTTTGAAATGATTTCAGGGTTGTTTGGGGCTGAAAAAGAAGTTGTTGTCCTGTTTTCCAAAAAATCAGCCCTTGGACCATTTTGAGTTGAAGCCACCTTCCCACTCCTCAAAGTAATAGCACTAACGTTTCCCTTTGGATTGAGAGTAGCTTGAGAAGGTAGTTGGCTTGATCCTTGGGCTTGCATTTGGTTCATCCCACTAGCCAATTGTCCAATTTGCCTCTCAAGATTTTGTATGGTAGGATCATTTCTTTGTTGTTGCAAAAGTTGTTGAAGAATCTCCTCTATCCTTTGTTGTTGCGCATTTCCCCCACTAGAGCCTCCATAGCTGTTGGGTTCTCCCGACACAAAACAATAAGAACGCAGTGGAAACAAGAACCCACGAGCGATCCATGCGAAAGAAAACTCGTACAAAGCTATCTATCTAATAGATTTATCTACTGTTTATACTTTTGAAGCGTGCCCTTTGGTTATCTCGCTCGTCCAAGATGCGCCGGATCTCTTGCACGTTCAAGCGTCCGTGCCTCTATTCGTATCCACACGGACACAATCTCTCAACTTCGGGAGAACTACCTTAGTTGTGCTAGCAACTTGAGGTAGCTCGAAAACACCAAAAACCTTATAGTAAGGTTTCGACCAAGAGTGGAGGAGAGGAAGAGGAGAGGAAGAAGAGAGGAAGGGAAGGGGAAAAGCTAAGACAAGAAGAAGGAGAGCCCATCCAAAGTCACAAGACCCTCTTTTATAATCATCCCATGAATATGAAGAGGTTTGTGTCTCTTTGGCTTCTCAATAATGAGCACATCTTTTCATGTGGCTCTTCATCTTTTCCCATGCAAGAAAAGAATCTTTTCATCCAATGGAAAGAGACTTTACTCTTTCCTCCATGCAACTCCGACCGGGCCTCTCGGGCTTCCGACTCGGTCTCCCGACCAAGTCACCCGAGTGGCGAGCTCCCGACCCAGTCTGTCGAGCTCCCGACCCAGTTTGTCGAGCACCGACCCAGTCTGCCGAGTGCCGACCCAATCTGTCGAGCTCCGACTCGGTCCGCCGAGCTCCGACTCGGTCCGCCGAGCTCCGACTCGGTCCGCCGAGCTCCGACTCGGCCCGCCGAGCTCCGACTCGGCCCGCCGAGCTCCGACTCAGTCTCTCTCGAGTTCCCAACTCGAGTCCCCCGAACTGACCTCCCGAATTCCCAACTCGGGCTCAGGTCTCCCGAGTTCCCAACTCGGGCTCAGATCTCCCGAGTTCCCAACTCGGGCTCAGATCTCCTGAATTCCCAACTCGGGCTCAGATCTGCCGATCAACTTTCCTGAAGCATTGTGTCCTTTGTGTGTGACCCAATATGTTCTCGTGACGTTGGCAATGCGCCTAAACACTTTAGACACATAAGCAATGAGCGGCATCTAGCAATGCATCATTGCTACCCAAGTAACAAGAAAAGTCGAGATCCGACTAAACCTCTGTGACTATGATAGTGTATGACCTTGTCCTTCTATCCTTGACATCTAGATTGACCAATGAGGCATAGACCGTGTCATCCTCAATCAATCTTGTGTTTCTTGATCCCCGAGTAGACTCACTCAAACAAATGAGCTCAATATCTCATATTGACTCATTTGAGCATGGTCATGCGTTTCAGTAGTCCTACTCGATCAAGGGGCCCACAGATATCACTCCCGTCATATGGGAGGGATAGATCCCATCTACATCACTCACATCCCTCTGCATAATTCATTACATACCCAGTGATCGCCTTTATAGTCCACCCTGTTACGGGTGACGTTTGATGATACCAAAGTACATATCTCCTTATGTAGGGAACCGTAGTGACTTCAGGTCTAAGGACTATTCATACCAATAGTCACATGAGAAAGTCTATGACACTCATATAACAATCTATGAAACTTTCTCATGGCGGGTCATTCAGTACACATTCTCCAATGTATACCCATGTGTCAACTTGATATCACATATCCATGACTTGTGAGCTCAAGTCATCAGTTGACCTACATGCTAGTCTCCATGCATCAATATTGTCCCTGAATAATTGATGCTTGACTAGGAATAATTTAGTGTAGTGTTCTCTAAATTATCTCACTATCGATTCAACCAATCGATATAATGTAGATATGAACCTACTACACAAGGACATTATTATACTTAGTTATTCAGCACAGAATACAAAGTAAGTATAATAACCAAACATGCCTTTATTAATAATAGAATATGATACAAAATGCCTTTAGTCAATCATCATATAATTGGCTCTAGGGCTCCTACTTGTTAGTAATATGAGAGAAGTGTCCTAAGACAATCGCCTTATGATTGTAATCATTTACTTTAATAAATGAATATTCACTATTTGAGTGTACATGTTTGTGTATTTGATTGAGATCTTAAACTCATTTACTGAATGTCCGCAATACAATTCACATCATGAGAGAATTTGTGATGAATTCACAACTAGTGATTATCTCTATATGTGCAATTGTGAAGTATTGAAATTGTCCCTAGTCGATGAATTGATAAATACGGATACTATCAATTCTATTGAGACTAGCATGGGTTATTCTCTAATCAGCTGATTCTCACTGGCTGGTGACATTGGGATGTCCGGAGATAAACATGAATGCTAGTTAAGGGAACTAGTTCATTGGAGTGACTGGCTGTAAAACTTCATATGGTAATCTACATATAGATATGTCAATGAAGTTCTTACTGCAGCTTAAGTGCGATGTTCCTTTGACTTGCGGTGTTCAAGTCATCTTGGTCATGAAGACTTATACTTTGACATCTTAAGCAAGCATCTCCAAGGAGGTGTGGACCCAGGATGATTGGGTATAAGCCGAAGTGCCCGAAGATGTTTGAACAACCTACAAAGGATTCACCACTCCTTGCGAGGAGATGTATACCCAAGGCCTATCGTCGGATTATTATTCGAAGCCTCTGGCCAAAGCATCACATGATCAGAGTATGAATATCTCGGATATGTGAGAGTAATTAGAATCCGTTGGACGAGAAAGACATTACTTGGGCTAGGTGTGACGTAGTCAGCCTAGTGGGGACTGACACACATAGACCGTGTCCTGAACCAAGTGGGTATAAGATGGTGAAGGGAATGAGGCACGACTCATTATAGCTGCTGAAGGGTTTCAGAATAATTTCTGAGGTCAACCGTTGATCTTTCGATTAATTGGGGGTCATGATGTAATACTAGGTGCCACTCATGATCGTTCTATGATTGGTTGATTATAGACGGCCAACATAAATCGAAAGCATATTTAGTCACACTCACTACGAGTAATCCGAGGGATTTAAAACGAGTTGAAAATTGGATTTTCCGATCAAGAGAGATAAGTCGAATCTGAATTTATCAGAGACGCATCGGAAGCTTAAAATGACTAAGTCTTTTGAAGGCTTATTGGACGAATTAAATGAGTTTAATTCGTAAGGTGACGGCTTGGATTTGGCCGGCCAAAGAGGGTCCCCACCCTCTTTGTTTGGCCAGCCACAATAAAAGGGGAGAACCAAATTGTTTTGGTTCAAATTATAAAATAAACCGAGCGCGGTTTGTTTTATAAAATTATGGATAAAAAAATTTATATAAAGAAATTTATATAAAGAAATTTATAGAAATTTATTCTTTTTATGGAAATTAAAATAAACAATGGATTGGTTTATTTTATTTTATAAAATCAATTATGAATTGATTTTTCCATGATAAGAAAAATTTATATAATAAATTTCTTGTAAAATTTTATTCCATAATAAAAGGGGAGACATGGTTGTTTTTATTATAAATTATGTTATAATAAAAACTTGGCATAACGGAATAATTCATAGAAAAAATTATAAGATAAATTTCTTATGAAAAATTTATTCCGTTAAGAGGAGACTTGGCGATTAAGAGGCTACTATATAAAGGTACCAAGGCAAGGCTTGGAAATCAATTCAAGAGATCAAGGATTCTTGCCTAGCCTCTCTTCCTCTCCTTCTCTCCCTCTCCCTCCTCTAGTAGGCGTCGGCACTAGAGGGCTCCCCTAGGGTTGCCGTGAGCCATCTCCACCAAGAAGGTGCCGAAGAAGAAGAAGAAGCGGGTCGCGACTCCTTCCTTCCTCCCGGAAACTTGATTCCGTTTTTTGTTTGGTGGTTAGTTTTCCATCTCTCTCTCTTGATATTCTTGTCGTGCCTTTGGAGAATCTAGTAGTTCTTGTCGGCACGAAACTCGTGGCTTTGCGAAGTCATCCCGAAGAGAACTCGGCGTGGACGCGAATAGAGGCGGAGCTTCCAAGGGACGCTACGGTTGGATCTCGTCCCTTTCTATGAGTTACGCGAGGTATTAAGTAAATTAGTTTACTTTCTGCAAAATTTTAAATGTATAATCATGTCTCCACAACATAAGGTTGCATGCTAGATACGTGGTTAAAATAATTTGAGAAATTATTTATGCTAAATCTTCCGCTGCACGTAATTAAATTTTAAAATTACGAACCCGTATCCATGTCAACATGCACCCGCTCCCAACACTACTAACAATAGCCTCCTTAGTTAGCATGAGGCTTTGATTGGCTTTGAAAAGTAGAAGTAGGTTGTTGAAATTGTTGAACTTGCTGTGACCCTTGAAAGTAGGGTTGTTGGGGCTGATTGTAGGGTTGAAATGACTGCTGATATTGCTGAGAATTAGGCTGGAAACTTGGTTGAAATTGTTGAGAATTATAACTCTGAAAATTCTGAGGTTGAGGTTGAAATTGTTGTGGTAAGGGCTGAAATTGAGTAGGCTGGAATTCTGATTTGAGGGCTGAAAATTTTGATTGAATGATTGGAATCCCTGCTGTGAAAACTGATTTTATGACTGATGATTCAGATTTCCTTGAAACCCTTGCTGATTCCCTTGAAAAAGTGGCTGATTTTGGTTAAAGGGTTGCTGAAATTGCTGAATTGGTTGTTGAAATGGCTGAAATTGTTGTTGTGCTTGCTGATTTTGCTGGAGATTCGGTTGAGGCTGCTGATAGGGCTGTTGTGATGGGTTTTGCTGATAAAAAGAATTCCCATACTTCAAGTTTGGATGATCCCTCCAACCCGGATCATAGGTAGATGAATAGGGATGATTTCTGGCATGAAATTGTCCTCTAGTCAACGCCGCTAGTGTCTCATCTTGTTGGAGGTTAGGACATGAATCCGAATTGTGTTCTTGACTTAAGCAAATACTGCATAACCTCATCACTTGGCTCGAAGGTGGAGGTACTGAAAAACTCTGATTTTGACTCACATTGTTTAGAGTCATTTGCTTCACCAGGGATGTAAGCTCCATTAATGAATTCTTGATTTCCTTTTGCTCATTTGATACCATCTGAACCTCATTTACTCCTCTGGTGGACAAATCTCTACTCCCAAATTGCTGTGAGTTCTCTGCCATGTTTGAAATTAGCTCCCTAGCTTGATCTGGTGTTTTGTTTACTAGGGCACCTCCTACTGCAGCATCTATCATAATTCTATCCATCTGGAGTAAACCCTCATAAAAGTACTGAATGAGTAGCTGCTCACTAATCTGGTGCTGTGGGCAACTAGAACAAAGTTTGTTGAACCTTTCCCAGTAGTCATACAAAGTCTCTCCCACTACTTGTTGTATACCACATATGCTCTTCCTGATGATTGCTGTTCTAGAGGCTGGAAAGTACTTCTCCAAAAATTCTTTCTTCATAGAAATCCTGCTAGAAACGTACCCAGTAGGTAGGTAGTAAAACCAATCCTTCGCTGCTCCAATCAGGGAAAATGGCAATGCCCTCAGCTTGATATCTTCTTCTGAAATCCCTTGAGGCTTCATGGTGGAGCAGACTACGTGGAATTCATGTAGGTGTCTGTTGGGATCCTCCCCAGATTGACCTTGAAATTTAGGCAATAAATGGATGAGTCTTGATCTTAACTCAAAATCTCCAATGAGCTCTGGGTAGGCAATGCAGGAGTACTGAAAAACATCATCTGGTGCTGCTAGTTCCTTCATAGTTTTCTGGTGGTCTGTCATAGGATCAACTGAATAAACTGAGATAAACTGAATAGGAAGAATACCAATAGCCTCTGAAGCACTAATTTGATTCCTCCTGGCTCTGAAAGTTCTTTCAATTTCAGGATCAAATTCTTCAAGAAGACCACCTGCAGATCTGATCATACACAAATACAAAAATCGCAGCATATGTATACCAAAGAACGAAACAAATGAAATGTATCACAAGGTATAGAGATAAGCATACAAATGAATCACAAGATATGAAATTAAGCACACAAGCTAAAATCAATCAAACTCAACTAGTTTTCCCCGGCAACGGAGCCAAAAATTTGATGGACCCAAAATAGATGTCACGAATGTGAGTCTCAAATTTAGAAATTTATAAAGCTGAAAACCCTTGCTAGCAAAATAGAAATGTAGAATAGGGGCCTCAGGTCGTATTTTTTTCCAAGGACTAATTGTGAGTGTTTGAATCAAGCTTGAAAATTATTTGTCGTAAAATGATTTGGGTTTTCTAAATAAAATGGGGGTTTTGTTTTGCAAATAAGAATGGAAGTAAATTTGAAATGGAATTTACTCACCTAAGTAGAGTTAAACTAGGTATTGAAAGAATGAAACTTAACCGCTAGGAAAATTTAAAATAACAATTTAAAGTTGCAAAATTGAAATATAGAACTTATATCAATTGCAGAGATTCACTAACATTGTTTCTAAATTCGGAAATGGAAATTTAAACAAGCTGAAAACTAAAACAGAATTTGTTTGTGTAGGAAAATATCCTGATCGGTCGGCTGACCAATCAGATACAAGCCTGATCAGACTGGTGTCCGATCAGGTGCTGCTTGGATCGATCTCAACGACAGATCAGTAGCTGATCGCAATCTGAAACAGAACTGAAATGATGCAGAATTAAAATCAGAAACGAAATCTACAAACTACAAACACCAGTACAAGTTCTTCACCGAGATTTCTCCTTGCCGTCACACAAAGATCGAGCTCGGAACCCCCTTGCTCGAGAATTGATTAGAACTCAGCTGCAGAGATGGAACCGCGTAGCTTGCAGTGGAATCTGAACTCCTTCCGATCCTCTCTTCTGTGATGGTTTGGATGGCGAGTGGCAGCTCAGGGAACCTCGAACCAGCTCAGAGAACCCCCTCTAATTTGGCCCGATTGATAATGAAATGGAATCGGATGAAGGTTGGTCGGATGGAGCTCGCTCACGGTGAAACCCTCGCCAGAGCTTTCAGATACGAAGGGATTGCGATCCTTCCATGGAAACTGAGCTTGATGAATCGAAAACTAGAAAACAACTTGATCTGGTGGTCACCTCCGATCGGAAATTGAAGAACACGAAGAACAGAACGAAAACAGAAAACGCGATCTGGCGACGACGAACTCGGCGAGGGGGAATTCCTCATTAAATTTCCTTTTGAATTTTGGACGGCTGTGATTGCTCCCATCTCATCCAACGGTCGGATCAAGTCAGATCGAACCCAAACTTCCCAGATCTTGATCAAGGGCTTTGATCTACTGCTCCTTAGCTCGGATCACTCAGATCTGAAGCGGATGACTCAGATCTTCTCTTCTTTAGCTTGGACGGTCTAGATCCTCTATTGCTTGATCCAACGGCTGAATTAACTCTGATCTGACCCAAACTTTCAGATCTTGATCCATGAACTTGATTAAATCTATCTTGAGCTTGGATCGACCAGAAGTTGGAGGATGGTTCAGATCTAACCGTTCTCTTGAATGGACGACCCATATTAATCCGATGCTTGATCCCTTTGACTCGGATCCCATTCTCACCCAAGTTTGACCCAATATGATCCAGGTCCTTGATCATCTGAAACCTACAAAATGATATTAAATTTAAGTGCCAAAACATCTTAAATATAGAAAGAATTGAATTTTATGCTAAAATGGAGACAATCCATGAAACCTAATATAAATGCAAACTTAAGCATATGAAAGTGGATCAAAACATGGATTTAAGGGCCTAATTTAATCAACAAAATGAAAGTTATCACACATCTGAGGGGCGAGAGCCAAAGTTAAAGAGGGCTTGAAGGCAACAATTCGAGACTGCTGGATGAAGAGTCGACTGAATTGTGAGGGTTCGAGTGCTGAGGGATTGTACTCGGGTAGGGAAACCCTGGGACTAAGTTGTAAGGGTTCGAGTGTTGAGAGAATTGTACTCGAGAAGGAAAACCCTAGGCTTAGAGGGTTGGTAGTCGACTGATACTTGATCAGTCGATTGGTGTATGCCACAGAAAGATCAGCCGACTGAAAATGGGGCAGTCGACTGGTGGTCAGTCGACTGCAAATGAGGCAGTCGACTGGCGGTGGCTGGAAATTCGAACGTTGGGGTTGCAATTGTCGAATTTAAGTGGGACCAGTCGACTGGCCTTGGAGCAATCGACTGGTAACGGTCATATCAGCCTAGAGCACTATTTAAAGGGGCTCGATTTTGGTTGAGAGTTCTTGGCGAAACAAGCTTGGTAAGAGTATGTTAGTAGCCTGTACGTGCTCAGGGGTTGTCGAAGTGTTGTGGCGAGGTTTCTCCGCCCACAAGGAGCGACAAGAGCTAGCTGGAGGTGCTCCGGGGAATCATCCACCGAAGGATCGGGATCGTCCACCTTACGGACAGCCGTGGAGTAGGAGTTTCATCTCCGAACCACGTAAATCGGTGTGTCTTTCTTGTGTGTTAGTTTTTAGTTTTTGTTATTCCGCTTGCGCACTAACCATTGTAGGAAGACAAGATCGAAAAGTTACTATTCACCCCCTCTAGCAAACGGAAAGGTCCTAACAATCCTCTCCCTCCGCATTTAATTTTCATTCACATTTTCAACAATACTGATATAGGAGAAATTTGAGCGGTTCAAACACGTAGGATAAGTCCTAGTCAAACAGCTGACATAAACCTACTAGAGGGCACGTGGCCATAAGGGTCCCAAGAGCAGTGGACTATTTGTGGTACGAGACTAGGTTGGTCGATCGGTCGACAACTCCATATGGTCGATCGGTTGACAACTCCATATGACCGATCGGCTGACAATTTCATATGGCCGATCCATAGGCAACTCCATATGACCGATCGGTGTATCACATCTGATAGTAGATCGACGCAAGGTATTACCTCAATACCCTTATACGCAACTAAATATCCTCGAACGGCAGGGTCTGCCTATACACATATTGTCGATCGGTTGACATGCTCCTTTTCTTGAATTACTTTAAATACATGATCTGGAGCCTAATTAACCATCTCTCCTGGGCCTCAACTCGGCTATTCTATTGGGCCAATTGGGACTCCTCCTTTGAGGCCTCTCCATTGGGCTTCCTAGTAAGTGTCATGAAGGGTCACCGCCTATCACCTCGATTAAGACCAAGATGACATCATCCTGCTATTTCCTTAAAAACTGACCTGCTTCCTTGACATGAACATTTACTCAGGGAGTTTGCAGGCTCAATACGTAACTGCTCAGTGGCCCAATGGCCTAAACACTGATCTACTCAGGTTATCGCTAATCTCATCACTTATAGGTCCATCCCTGATAGAACCTCTCTGTTACATTGTATGTGACACCTTGACGGTAGAGGGTCATCGAAGATGTACATATATATATATATATATGTCCTTCCTCCACGATGCAGGTATGCCACAATTCTCATTTTCTTCTACTTTTCCCTTCCCTTTTGTTTGACTGGAACATCGGAGTGCATGCGTCGGGACTCTCTTGGCCTTGTTTCTGACCTCTTTTTTGTTTTCTTCTCAGGAATGCTCAGGAGTCTTTCGGAGTACTCAGGAGTCTTCCGGTGATCATCTCGGCTTAGCTTTAAGTCTTCGTCAAGTCGACATTGTTGTTGTATTGGCTCGCATCCCGACTTAGCTTACATTGTTGTTGAATTGGCTTGCATCCCGACTTAGCTTTAACTCTTCAGCAAGTCGATATTGTTATTGTATTACCTCATATTGGTAACATGCTGTTCTTTAACGGGATCAATCAAATACGTTTGACTGTAATATGTAATATAGACTCGTGAAAGAACATATCTACTAGTTCACAATTCAATGTATTCTAAAAGGGTTTGAAACTACAATAGTACGATATACATCATAAAACAGCAGCCCGAAGAGGCAAATTTGCAGGCATGCAATGCCCTGGAGCTGTCATAAATATTTACAGATCAACTCAACCTGATCTATATACTTCAAATTTAGTTGATAATGTTTACAAAATTACTCCTGGTGGATACTAGAATCAGTCCTGTCACAAGTACATTCCCGTGGCAGGTTGTTGTGAGCCCGCAGCAAGCCAAGGGCACGAACACCATGTTACGATGAATCACTTTGATAGAGCACTAAGCTGGTTCACGGGGACGAGCAGTCCATAGCGAGCTAAGGGCACGAAGGCGTTGGCAGTAGTCACCAAGCGCAAGCAGACCTCGGGCCGCTTGTCGAACCGTGAGAATCTTGTACATCTGCTGCAAGGTTTGTTGCCGAAGGTTATCCGCCTGTACAAAAAATATAGCATTAGGTGATTATTCTAAAGGAACGACACCTTGCAAATAAACTATATATTAACTTCCCAACAATCTATTATTAGTTGATACTAGACTTCAAGATGCAAAACAATTAAAATAATTAGCAGAAGAGCCAGGGAGAAGGCATGCCAAATTATACAGGCATAATAGTGTGTTATACCACCTCACATATGGACGTTAACCTTCTCGTCTCTATGTTAATTTCTAAATAATTGGTCATAGAAAGGAAGGGTATGAGATATATATATATATATATATATATATATATAGTATCTCCGACGAGAGAGAGAGAGAGATTTATTTGTTATTTAATTTTATAGCTCAATCCCTAAATCTGAAAGGTAAAATCCTAAATGACATAATCACAAGTTAAAAAAAAACCAAAAATTCAAGGAAAAAAAAGCTATTGTCTCATGTCCGAAGGTCTGGACGGATGGTCCACAGCATAAAAAGTATCGCATCAAAGTTCTATACCTTGTACTATATTACCTAGTACCCACACTCATGTCTTGGTATGACAGATTAACATGTGGTCTATTAGCTTCGAATCTCTTGTCTAGTCGTCTGGACAAATTAAAATCACAGCCAAAAATGAAACTTTAGAAAAGGTTCATATGAGGAACTTATTACCTGGTTCACGAAATTCACAAAAGCCTCTAGTTTCCCCATTGCATTCACCATCTGTCCCATGTAATTCGCAACACCATTGGAACCAGAGGCATCAGATGCCAGGGACTCGGCTAGAGTTTGTTGGAGTTTATCCATTCCTTGTGAAAGTGCATCCTCAGCTTGGGCTGAGGATTGTTGCAAGTTACATACAGCATGAACTTGTTGCTCTGTCAGAGGATCTAGCTGTGGTAAGAGAACCTAAAACCAAGGATACATGTGTGTTAAACTCCACTATACCATTCAATTTGTGAATGCTGAAACACCAATGAAATGACTGGTCTACTGATGCTTGTGTTTCAATAATAATGGAATGATAATTTTTGAAACCTCCTTTTTATTTGAAGAAAATAAACTGACACTTTTCATATGATAGATTATATCGTTGATACAGCTTTAAATGTCCTACAGAGCAAGTAATTAATTACTCCTACATACCTTTAGAAGTTCTGAAGGCCGAAAACCTCCAATCCATAGGAAAAATCGTTCAGCGGTTGTCTTCCACATGCCAGACATAATATAGAAGACATCAGATTTCCCAGCAATTGCTTTAATTCGAAAGAGATTGTCATAGTGACCCAATCCATTCTCTACGAGCATACGAAGCTCTATATCGGATACATGTGCTTGTAGAGCAGCTCTAAGTTCATTGGTTTGTCGGTTCTGTTCTTCTACCCAGTGTGCATATTCCATCTCAAATGCAGTAACACCTGATACATAAGAAAGAACATTTAGGTGTACATTAAACTACATCTCTGAGACAAAAAACCAAAGGCTAGCAGGGAAAACGGCATATAATGGTAGAACGGAGACCAAGCAGCAAGTTTCTAAAAGCAATGCAGTTGATCAATTTAAGAACTAACATGTTTTTTCCTATTCCATGTTCGCGCTAGACAGTTCCATAGCGAAATGCATTATTTACTGATTATCTAATTGTTACTCGTGTCACATATTTGAGTTTTCTATTTCATTTGCAGAAAACTTCACAAGGTAAAAGAAAAAGAGTAGATTATCTACCCTATTATGATTAGCTCATTTCCATTTTCCCCACAAATGAATATTCACTCAGGTCCTTGCTATTTGAAACAAATCTGATTGAAACTCTTGCTATTGGCATTGTTACAAAAATTATTTCGACGTTAATAAAGCTATTAGAGAGGCGAAAGAAAAATAATAAGCACTTCACCTGAGTTTACACTGCCTGATAGACCAAGAGTCGACTCTCCTGAATTCCCACCTATGTATACACCCTGCAGTTCAACAGTAACTAAATTGGTTTTTTGGAGTAAACACTAGTTTCTTGGACATCCTTATACCTGCTGCCTAGCCCGACCAAGTTCCTGCTCCATCTGAGCTAGTTTTACACGACTTGATTCCAACTGTTGAACATAAGCCTATGAAAGAGCATAATATAAGTTGGCATATAGGTACCGCCATGTGAACTTTTAGTATCAATCAATTATAAAATTACAATAAAAGACACCTTTTTTCTTAGACGACTTTTTCGAGCTGCCTCTCTGTTCTGTGCCAGTCGTCTTAATACCTACACAAATAGCAATGATATCCATGAACATAACAGTTCTACATGCTCAATATTTCATAGTTCATACAGGTTGAAAATTGGAATTTACTACCTCTGCGACATGCTTGCAAGTTTTACTTTCCAGAAATTATTCAGTTCATCATTCACAATCTCATTTCACATCTCTATAGTCAAGTCGAAACTATTGATCATTGGTAGGGTTGCACCTTTATGACATAGGTGATAACAACTAGGAGAGGTTACAGTTTAGAAATCAAGAACTAAAGACATAAGCTGTAGAAGCAACCTCCTTAACAGAAAAGGTAACAACTCAAAATTGGATGCCTTTTCAAATATAGACCTCAAACTTTAAGAAAAACTTAATGTCCACTTAACTGAATGAGGAAAAAGGCTGTGGGTGTATAGAATCTTCCTCTACTAAAAATGAAGATGTATGTATCCATTAGATTGAATTTGAACATTCTCTTTCAGATTCAATCATAAAACTTAATTACAAGAAACATACTTAAATGATAATGAAAGACTTCAAAAAATCTTGATTTGTTGCTTTCTATGAATCAAGTTAGTTTACAACCTAATTGTCTACGCTCATTTGTAAGTTGTTCTGCTGATAAAATAAGAACCCAATGGTATTCCAAATCACTGAATCAATGAATGATTTTCTTCATTAGAAGAACTCAGTGTATTAAAAAATAGAAATGATTAGTCATCATATTGTAGGTATCTGTCTCATACAGAGCAGTAACTACTAATGCAAGTTAGATACCTTCTCTGCAGGCTTGTTGGCTTCCTGGCCATATTTTTTTGAATGCCGTGCTGAGGTATGAGGACCATCTTCTAACTGTAATTCCAATTCCAATATAAAGTTCAAGTAAATCAATTAACAGAGGTGCCACCAGATTAAAAAAAAAACTGATTTGATATCTCTTACCCTACCACCGAGGTTGACATTGGCGTCCACCATTGATGATGATGCTGTATTTTGGCTACTTTCAGCATTTAAGGAATTTCCCCACATGCCCATCTGGTGATTTGTTTCATATATTCCAATCTTTCTGGGGGATGCAAATTGAGATGATGTAGAGCTCATGCTACTTGAACTGCAAGTGAAAGAAATGTCAGTTTACCCAAAAAGATGAAAATGCTATGGAAAATTAAAAAGAAATAAAACGCCATGAAACCATAAACTAAATGTAGAACATCTCTAAAATGGATGATTTAGGATGTAATGCAACCACTGGAATTTTCACTGAGGGATGCGAGTGAGATGATATAGTGCTCATGCTACTTGAACTGCGAGTGAAAGAAATGTCAGTTTACCCAAAAAGATGAAAATGCTATGGAAAATTAAAAAGAAATACAACGCCAAGAAACCATAAACTAAATGTACAACATCTCTAAAATGGATGATTTAGGATGTAATGCAACTGCTGGAATTTTCACTGATTACAGCAAGGCCCAGGTATTTCACAAGGTGTGCACTCCAAAAAACTTAATTGACAATAAGCTACAATATATTTGATTGAACAAACATATTAATTAACATGAACATAGTATGAACCACAAGCAAAGCCAATGCTAAACATAAGATTTTTCCTCCTGGTAATCTTGTCAAAATCTAATTTGCCAAATCAAGGATTTTTCTGTAAAGAAGCATTGGATTCCATTAACCAGAATAGACATAGACGCCATTAATTCAGTACAAACTGGCTTTCAGTTTATACTGTTTGTTAATCCTAACAAGAAGACAAGTTTAAATACTCATCTTTATATGAAATGTAATTTAAGTAAAAAGAAAATAATTGATGGAATAATTAGGAAGGATGAAAATGAACTCTTGCAAGAGTTTTAGATATCATAGATATGTTATTCAACAACTCGCAAGGAGATACAGATGAAGATAACATAAAAGGGATAAGAAGGGATGGCCAAAATGGAAAGAAATTTTCTGAGTCTTGTATGATTGCCATGCTCCTCTTATGCTAAAAAGAATTGGACTATTAGGAAACAACACATACAACAACATTAAATCAGCAAATAAGAATGCTAATGTGAACTTGTGACTTATTATAAGATAGAATAAAAAATACTAATTTGTAGAGTAATTTGGTAAAGAAAATATCCAAAGATGACTAGTAAATTACTATAAGTAAAAAAGTTAAATTTATTAGAACGGAACGTGTAATTGGTACTTGAAAACCAAAGAAAATATTTGTATGATAAAAAAAATATTTAATTAATTTGAATATTGTTAGTTATATAAGTGATTAGAGGATAAAACCACATGTCAACAACAAGACAATAATGTCATCTATCCCCTTCTTTCTATCTGCGCTTGAAATTACCGTGCAAAGAAACAAACTGCGAGTTGGGCTCCCAACATTTTGCGGTCAATTCGCCGTCAATGACATATGTTATCCCGCTAACGAGCCAGAAACCTCAAAATGGTCTCAGCCAATTTCACAGTCTCTCTATGTTCGACATGAGAACCCTGCTAAGATTCCTACTTTTGGCCCAGGGTGGCGAATCAAGATCCTCTAGTTGGTCTTAAAAACCAGCCCGCGACAAATCAGTTAAAACTTACTCTCAGAGCGAAGACAAAAGGAATCCAATGTTGAAATAAGTGGGAAGGATCTGCTAAGGCCAAAGATCCCAGCTTTGTTAGTCGGCAACCCCAAAAGGCAAGTAAGAAGCGAGATAATCAATAAAAATCTTTCCAAACCAAACTAAAATCCACCGTCCACCATTAAATCCAATCCAGAACAAATAAAAGATGCAAATAATCTATACTCATCAACAAACATACTATTGTAAAACATCAACGGCTATCTTTCTTCCACAAATGTTCAAACTGCCAAACAAAGAGACCAGAACAGGTAATCAAAGACCAAAAAGGGGGAAAAAGAACGACTTTGGAACCTCAATGCTGCGCGGGCTTCTCCCAGCTGGGTTAGAGGCATCGAGGCAGAAGTCGGCACCAGAACACGTGGAACCCTATCTCCCAGCACTCATCGCCATCCTTTTCGACCTCCCCGTCCCACGCCCGCCGACTGGGATTGCTTGCTCGCGCGAGCAGGAGAACGAGATAAAAGGAAGGAGGCAAGAGGGAGGACAACGGAACGAGGTCGAAGAAATCCTCGAAAACGACCGGCGCCTCTTTTTTCAATCTGCTCTCCGTTTCCCATTTATTTTATTTTATTTGACAAAATTATGACACAATAATTAATCCTCCGCCTTGGAGTGCAAGTCGTCGTTAGTTACCCCGCGACGGTGACGACGTCAGCACTGACGTGGCGGCGGGAATAGAATAGCAAATGCTTCCGTTAAGCCGCTCCGTCGGTGCACGCTAGACAGCCACCTCATCGTGACGTCATCGTGTCGTCACCATTATTAGGTAAATCTGGTTCGGCCGGCCAGTCCCTACCTTACCGATCCGATAAGCGTTTCAGAAAATTTCCATTTTGACCCCCAAAATTTTCGATTTTACATAACTAGTTTCTAAAGAATAGTATTAACCGCTGAAAATTTTGAATTCATTATGTCGATTGTAACCACTCAAGTTAGCTGTATAAGTGGAGATGGAATCCTCTGTCCCACTTTTCTCCCTGTTTTGCCTATCCCACTCGTCGACGATGGCCGACGAGTCGTTCGATCGCCGATCGGTCATCATCGATAGTTTTTGATCGTCGTCCCGAATCAAATGATATCCTAGAAGAACGGTGAACCGATCGGAATCGCTGCAATTGCAATCTCGTCGAATTCGACGGTGAATCTGGCGAGATCGCAATTGCGGTGATCCCGACGGGTTCACCGTACTCCCCAGGATATAGTTTTGTTCAGGACGGCTCCGGCCGCCGGTGGTGTCCGATCGATGATCGGATGACTCGTTGACCGTGGCCGACGAGTGGGACAGGAGGAAAAGTGGGACAGAAGATCTGCACTCATATAAGTGAGGATATTTAGAGAGGAAAATTTTTAAAATATCCTCAAATCTTGATTATTAGAAGAGATAGAGATTGGATATTAGAAATTAGGGAGGGTAATTTCGAATCGGACGGAGGATTCGATATCCGATCCGAATGGAGGGGGCATAGAGGGACTATCGATACCTGATATTTAACCGAAATACCTGATTAAATTATATATATATATATATATATATATATTAAAGAATTTTGTTCCTAAAATTTATTAACAATTTGTGTTGATGTTAGGAATAGATTGTATAAATGTTTAATCTATTTTTAAATTATAGATATATATTTTTTAAATATGATATTAATTCTAATATACTTTTGTTGAATGATATAGTTGGATTGAAAAAAGAAAAATTATTAGTATACTAGATATCTTATCTTTTAATGGATATGAGTATTCGGATGGATCCAATACCGATGGATACAAGTTGGAGGATATAGAATCCAATTTGTATCCGATCCATTGCCATTTCTATTAGAAATGGATAAAAAATTTTGTAAGATGATTTCTATTTTTTAGTAAGTGTCGTCTATTACGGGAAGAGAGTGGGATATTTAATAGGCAAGTCCATAAATATTTAATTCTTAAACTATTTGAGTACGAAATTTGAAATAATATTTGATGGATGATATAGATGTACAACTATAAGTATTTAGAAAAAATATTTGCTCTTATTGCGACAAGTTATGAAACCTGGGTTGGGCTTTCAGGTTGCTCGTGTTAGATACAATTTTGCAAAGCAAAATTTTGATGTCATCGATTGTTGAAAGTCAAGTTTGACTTCAAAATCGAAATCTACGTTTCACGTAGATAAATCTGGACTATTTATTTGCTCAAAACCGATTAAGGGTGAATGAGAAATTAATTGTTCAAGATATGCTCAAATGAACATTAAAGAAAAAGATGGGGCTTTAGTCCCACATTCCTAACCGGCGAGAGTCAGTGTTTCCTTATATGTGTTCCCGTGCTAATGTTGTTAATACAAAAGCACAGGAGGTCTCTATCCTTTGGCGAGCAGGTGCTCGCACCTGCGAGCCCGCCACCCGCCACGCACGCACGCACGCACGCACGCACGCGTGCAATGAGCGCTTTGTTGGCGCACTTTGTACTTAATCTGGCGGCTGAGATCAAGATGAGATCTGAAGAGTTATAACTCTTCAGATCAAGGGACGAGATTAAAAGACCTTTAAAGGGTTATACCCTTTCATTATGAACGGTCCAGATCTATCCGAACCAAAGGGTATTTACCTCTTCACTCAATATAAATAGATCCCTCCACTTGATCATTTCATTCATTCAAGCATTGCAATCTAAAAGCATTCACACTCATCCATCTTATGCATCAAGAGTCCAAAAAGCCTACGGAAAGGTTCGCCGGTCTTGGAATTTGAAGTGTTACTATTCTAAGATGACGTCGTTGTATCTTGGAAACAAATTGCTGCTATCCTGAGCACCAGTAGTGGAGCAATATCGTTTTACGGAGATAGTATCGAACACTAGCCTCGACGTAAACCAATCAGTTTGCTTCCTCCAAAAGCAACCTCCCGGAAGATCCGACGGTCGTAAATCGACTAAGTCAAATACCGAGGAGATACAAGTCGGATTCCAACAATCGTAAAATGATATTGGCAAAATGATATGACCGGAATCAACGATGTACCAACCGTCGTCCCTCACGCCGAGAAGCCGGAGAATAATATCGAACACTAGCCTCGACGTAAACCAATCAGTTTGCTTCCTCCGAAAGCAACCTCCCGGAAGATCCAACGGTCGTAAATCGACTAAGTCAAATACCGAGGAGATACAAGTCGAATTCCAACAATCGTAAAACGATATTGGAAAAATGATATGACCGGAATCAACGATGTACCAACCGTCATCCCTCAGGCCGAGAAGCCGGAGAAATTCAACGGAGCCGACTTCAAAAGATGGCAGCAGAAGATGCTGTTCTACCTGACCATGCTGAACCTTGTACGGTTCCTGCGTGAAGACCCGCCAGCCGCTACGGAAGATAATTCTGGGAGCTAGGCTGCTTGCGATGCGTGGTCACACGGAGACTTCCTGTGCCGCAATTACGTTCTTAATGCGCTAGACAATGCGCTATATAACGTATATTGCATGATGGAGACGGCCAAGTCACTGTGGGAATCGCTGGAGAAGAAATACAAAATCGAAAACGCCGGACTGAAGAAATTCATTGTCGGTCGGTTTCTAGATTTCAAAATGGTGGATTCCAAGAGCGTCACGTCTCAGGTCCAAGACATGCAACTGATAATGCATGATCTGGACGCCGAAGGAATGCCGCTGAACGAGTCATTCAAAGTTGCTGCGGTAATCGAGAAACTCCCTCCATCATGGAAGGATTTCAAAAATTACCTAAAGCACAAGCAGAAGGAGATGGGACTTGAAGACCTCATCCTGCGTTGCGAATAAAGGAGGATAATCGAAAATTATCCGACTCTAGAGGAACAAAGCGGACAGTCGACGAGATGTCCAACTTGACGGAACCAAAAGCCAAGAAGCCAAAGCAACTGAACCAGAAGGCTCAAGGCAAAAGGTTCAAGGGCACATGCTACAATTGTGGAAAGTCATGACACATGTCCAAAGACTGCAGACGCCCGAAGAAGAAAACCAAGAGCCAGAAGAATGTTGCGAACCAAGTCGCAACCTCAGCTGACATAGATCTCAGCGTTCTGGTTCTCACTGCGGTCGTGTTCGAAGCCAACTTGGTGGACAATCCGAAGCAGTGGTGGATTGATACTGGAGCAACTCGCCACGTCTGTTCGGACAAGGCGATGTTCTCCAAGTACACCCCGATAAGTGGAAGAAAGCTCTATATGGGCAACTCCACGACGTTCTCAATTGTTAGACTCGGGACAGTTGTTCTAAAAATGACGTTTGGGAAGGAGCTAACTCTCATTGATGTGCTCCATGTTCCCGACATCAGGAAGAACTTAGTTTCTGGATCGGCACTTGTTAAAGCCGGATTCAAACTAGTGTTCCAATCCAACAACTTTGTGCTTACGAAGAACGGTGTCTTCGTAGGAAAGCGGTATTTAGAACAAAATTTGTTCAAGATGGTTGTAATGACTATACACCGTAATTTTGATGGTAATAAATTAAAAGCTTCCAGCTATGTTGTTGAGTGTTTTAATTTATGGCATGATCGGCTTGGGCATGTCAATAATAATACTCTGAAATGTCTCGTCAAACTAAATTTATTACCATCGATGTTGAGGAAACACACAAATGCGAAGTGTGCGTGGAGGCGAAAATGACGAGACTACCTTTTCATTCGGTGGAAAGGTCAACGACTCCTCTAGAATTAATACATAGTGATCTATGTGACTTGCAATTCGTGCAAACTAGAGGAGGTAAAAAGTGTTGAGGCAATCTGTGATCCGAAGTGATCATGAGTTTTGATGTTTGGGCAAAGGGTTTAAGTTAGGTTTCCCTTGTGTTCTCATATGTGTATGTTGAGTGTGCAGGATGTACATGTTACACATATGGACTTGACTGGATGGTCTCAGTACGGTGAAGGATGGCATGGAGACAAGTTGGAGGCTTGTGTGCGCGCATGAGGGACCTTGGAGAGCAGGGACGATGAGTTGATGGGCACGGACTTCGAGGCATACGTGAAGGATGACATGGAGGCAAGCTGGAGGCTTGCATGCATCCGAGGGACGGGAGCCGAAGATGAAGAGGGCGCGAAGGCAATAGTCGAGGCTGCGGATCAGTCGAGTCGTGAGGGTACGAGTGCTGTGTGATTGTACTCGAGAAATCCTAGGGTTCGAGTGCGGAGTGAAATGCACTCGGGAAGGGTAAACCTTAGGTGGGTGAGTAGACCAGTCGACTGGCCTGAGGGCAATCGACTGACGGAACTCACAGAAGAGTTCTGGCCAGGGACCAGTCGACTGCTCTGGGAGCAGTCGACTGGTAGGTGGCTAGTGAGTTGGCTGAAATTCGAACGTTGGGAGTTGCAACGGTCAAATTTCAGTGGCACCAGTCGACTGCCCTGGGAGCAGTCGACTGGTGGCGAGGGTTTCAGCCCAAGTCCTATTTAAAGAGGACTTCGTGGTGGCTGAGATTCTTGACGAAACTCGGTTGGGTAAAGTGAGTTAGTAGTCTTTTGTGCCCAGATAGTGTACAAGGTGTTGTGGCGAGGTTTCTCCACCCACAAGAAGCGACGAGGGCTAGCCGGAGGTTATACAGGGATTGATCCACCGACGGATTCTTGGATTAGTCACCCGTCCGGGGTGGATACCAAGTAAATTCGGTTTGTTAGCGTTGTTCTTCATTGTTAGTTTTATTTTATTGTATATTCCGCTGTACAACTAACCGTGTAGGAAGAAAGGGGTTCGAAAATTGCTATTCACCCCCTCTAGCAAACACAAACGATCTATCAAAAAGTACTTCATTACTTTTATTGATGACTGCACGAGGTTCTGCTATGTCTTTCTTTTAAGAAGTAAAGATGAAACCCTAGAAGTTTTCAGAACCTATAAAACGGAAGTTGAAAATCAACTTGAAAAACAAATTAAAATAATTCGTAGCGATAGAGGTGGAGAATATGGTGCATCGTTTGATGAATTCTGTTCAGAATCTGGAATCATCCATCAGACAACGACACCTTACTCACCTCAATCGAATGGTGTTGCCGAACGTAAAAATCGGATACTAAAGGAAATGATGAATGCCTTGTTGATAAATTCATGCTTACCCCAGAACTTGTGGGGGGAAACCATATTATCAGCAAACTACATTCTCAATAAAATCCCTCACAAGAAAAATGATAAAATACTATATGAACTATGGAAAGGCCGCGAGCCATCGTACAAATACTTGAAAGTGTAGTGGTGCTTAGCAAAGGTCGAAGTACCTAAGCCAAAGCAAGTTAAGATCGGACGTAAAACGTTCGATACAATATTTGTCGGATATACCCAAAACAGTAGTACATATCGCTTCATAGTTCATAAGTCAGACATTCCTGATATTTATGTGGGTACAACCATAGAATCTCGGAATGCAATATTTTTTGAAGACGTGTTCCCAAATAAGAAGGAAAACATTCAAAATAATGACAACGAAAGTTCTAACAAAGATAATGTTTCAGAACTTAGTTATCATAAAAGGGCTATTGATGATCAAAACGAAGAGCCACGTCGGAGCAAACATGCTAGAGTTGAGAAATTGTTCGGGCAAGATTTCATGACATTCATGTCAGAAATGGACCCAAGAACACTTAGCGAAGCTCTCTCTGGTCCCGACGCCCCATTGTAGAAAGAAGCTGTCAATAGTGAAATCGAGTCCATCATGAATAACCATACTTGGGAATTAGTAGACCTTCTTTCTGGTACTAAACCATTAGGTTGTAAGTGGATACTAAAATGCAAGTATAAAGCTGATGGATCAGTTGACAAGTATAAGGCCAGACTTGTAGCTAAATGGTACAAGCAACAGGAAGACCTTGATTACTTCGATACCTACTCACCGGTGACAAGGATTACGTCCATACGAGTGCTGATAGTCATTGCAGCATTGTATGACCTTGAAATACACTAAATGGATGTTAAGACTGCTTTCTTAAATGGTGGGTTGGAAGAAGAAATCTACATGGAGCAACCTGAGGGGTTCATAGCTCCTGGAACTGAGAGAAAGGTGTGTCGACTTGTTAAGTCGTTGTACGGACTTAAACAAGCACCAAAGCAATGACACGAAAAATTTAACAAAATAATGCTGTCAAACGAATTCTGAATAAATGAATGTGACAAATGCATTTATGTCAAAAGTACACCTGAGACTTATGTAATCGTCTATCTATACGTAGACGACATGTTCATAATAGGAAGTAATCATGATATCATCATGAGTACTAAGAAAATGTTGACCAATAGTTTCGACATGAAAGATATGACTCTAGCAGATGTCATATTGGGAATTAAAATTCTCAGGACATCCGATGGGATAGTTTTAACACAATCCCATTATGTAGAGTCAGTATTGAAAAGATTCAATGCATACGATCTCTCTACTATAAAAATACCTATGGATCTAAGTCAACAGTTAGCGAAAAATCATGGTGAACCCATATCGCAATTAGAATATTCCCGGATAATTGGTAGTTTGATGTATCTCACAAACTGTACTTGTCCGGATATTACCTGTGTGGTCAATAAACTGAGTCGTTTTACGAGCAATCCAAACGACATCCATTGGAAAGCACTGATGCGAGTTCTTAGATATTTAAAATATACTATGAACTACGGATTACATTACCGAAGGTATCCCGCGGTCTTGGAGGGATATTGTGATGCTAATTGGATCTCCGATACAAAAGACTCCAAATCCACTAGTGGATATGTATTCACAATCGGTAGGGGAGCAGTATCTTGGAAATCCACTAAGCAGACATGCATAGCTCGGTCAACAATGGAATCCAAGTTTATAGCACTTGACAAAGCAGCTGAAGAAGCTGAATGACTACGGAATTTCTTGGAAGATATTCCGAGCTAGACAAAACTTATGCCCGCCGTACTTATCCACTGTGATAGTCAATCGGTAATTGGAAGGGCACAGAGTAGTATGTATTGATCCTGTCGACAAGCGAAGACCGGTTCTCACTCGGATGACTCGGTCGGATCAAGATGACTCGGTCTGCTGTAGCACGGGGGGTCAGACTCGGGCTGAATAGGAGTCAGGCTCCAGTCACTCGGCTCGGATCGAAATGGAGCTCACAAAGGAGTGGTGTGGTTGCAAAGTGGCAGCAATCCCCTCCTTGACGCCCAAAGGGGGGTTTATATAGGGGAAGGGAAACTCTCTGCTAGGTCAGAGCTGTCCTGTCTCATTAAGGAATGATCAGTTGGCAGACTGAACCTGTGGTAGCTTTATTAACCTTATGAGACTGCCATAGCCGCCTGACACCCTGCTTAAACTACCTCTTCTGCCTTTTCATTAATGTTCGGCGGCTGTACCAGGTGATGATTATGTCAGAGGTTTGTTACATCACCACTGACTGAACATGTTATAATCATTCAGTCGGCTTGATGCAGCTGATAGGCAGAGTCGGTCGGGCGGACTCGGATCTTAAGTTTATGACTATGGAACAAACTCAGGCCACTCAGGCCCATTGGCAGAGGCTTATTGATGGACCCCGAGTGCCCGGACTCGGGTGGCGATCCCGAGTGGGTGACCTCGGGCGATCGATCTCGAGTGCCCGGACTCGGGCGGCGATACCGAGTGGATGACCTCGGGCGACTGATCCCGAGTGCCCGGACTCGGGTGGCGATACCGAGTGGATGACCTCGGGCGACTAATCCCGAGTGCCCGGACTCGGGTGGCGATACCGAGTGGATGACCTCAGGCGACTGATCCCGAGTGCCCGGACTCGGGTGACGATCCCGAGTGGGTGACCTCGGGCGACTGATCCCGAGTGCCCGGACTCGAGTGGCGATCCCGAGTGGATGACCTCGGGCGACCGATCTCGAGGGCTTGGTTTAACTCCCCCTGACCGGGGTCCTGCTAGATCGGCTTCGACCGGGCCCTGAACCCTCTCTAAAAACCATCCGCCTGGATCACAAGCCTCCCCTTCAAGTCTAGTCGAAGGAGGCGCTTGGCCCGACTGACTAGGCTCCCGGCCCTGTCGATCCAACTTCCCTATTGTCCTTTCCCAGGTCCCATCACACTCCTAATCTTTCTCATTAAATGTCGGATCCCCCATCAAATCTCCATTAATGCGAGGTCACGTGTCACTTCCCGACTGGATACCCCTGGCAACGAGACGTCATCGGCATGGCTCGCATGGCGTTCGGACGAAGCCTCAAGGCCTAGGGAATGACAGGGATCGGACGGCGGGGCTCCCAGCCCGCCATTTCTCTCTTCTCCATCCGACGGCCCTCCTTGCTTCACCCGCGGTATAAATAGGTCCACCTCCTCATTTTACCCCTTTTTACCTTAACCTTTGCTTTCTCTATGACTTTCGTCCAACCTCCGCCGCCAGATCTCCTCAACTTCGGCGAGCAGTGTTTCCGGTGAACTTCGTCCTTAGGTACTCCTTTTCTCTGCCGAATCTTTGCTTTGTATTTCCCGACCCTGTCTTGATGGCCGAGTCGTCCGTACCACCCGAGCCGTGGTACCTGACCACCCGTTCTTCACTAACCCTAGGTCAGTTAGAAACCTTACGCATAGATTATCAAATTCCTGAAGACCACGCCATGACCCTCCCCGACAGTCGGGGTCGGCCACACATGACTCCCTTTAAACTATTTCACTGTCTTCTCCGACCAGCTATTGGTCGGCTTACGCTTCCCACTTCATCCGTTCTTCCGGGAGGTCTGTTGGTACTTCCAGGTGTCCTTGTCCCAGCTAGCCCCGAACTCGATTAGGATCTTGTGCGGTACAGTGATCGTTTTTACGGTACAGTGATCGTTTTTACCGCCCATGAAATTCCCCTGACACCTCGAGTGTTTAATTACTTCTACTATCTTAAGAAGCAAGAGCCCGGGAATTTTTACTTCCAAGCCCGCATTAACTCAGCCTTCTTAGAGAAAGTCCCTTCGTCCAACAAAGGTTGGAAATCCCATTTCTTCTATATCCAGACGACCCCCACCCCAAACTGGCCCATTGAATGGGTGGAAGACCTTCCTAACCACCCTCAGCTGCCCAAGAACATCCGCTCAGACCCGGGTTATCAACTGGCCTTCTCACAGCTCGGGGGGACCCGCTACCATGCGGGCAAGCTGCTGATCGACGGCATGTTGTATCTTTTTAGCTGAGTCAGATCCCGACCGAGTTGCCTGGCACTCTCGGTAAGTCTCTATTCGGTTCACCGGCCAGTTAATGCTAACTAAAAATCTCTCCCTATTGCAGCTGAAACCATGTATAGAGCTCGGGTCGGCGATGTAATGGCTTGGGAGGAAGCAGCCATGGAGGCTTTGGCCGCTAAGCTGGCGGCTGAGCGGGCGATACCGCCGATAAGTGCTGCCCCAGCTTCAGAGCGACCCGAAGTCGGGGGCAACGCTTCGGGGGAAAATCTCCCGACTGGGGACTCAGACGTGGCTCCTCAAGTCGTGGACGTGGGGCCAATGGAAGAGGAGGGGACGGAGCAGCTGGCCTCCGAGGGTTTGGTCAGGAAACGCCGCCGGCTGATTATTTCCCCGGGCACGTCTCCAACCCCCACACCGGCCTCTCCTCCCGACCTAGCCTCGCCCGGCACTCGGGCACTGACTGCTGCCCAGGGTCCACCTCGGTCCGGTGATCAGGGCCCGACCCCGGCTACACCTCGCTCGGGAGCCTCAGCTCCCTCCTCAGCAGTACCCCAGGTAGGAGCCTCAACCTCGGGTGCCGCGCCGTCTCATCGGGTGTCCTTGACAAGTGCCGCAAACACTGACGCTGTAGAGGCTCTCTTGTCAATGCATTCACCCCCCCGGTCTGCGCTGGATATTCAAGTCCCCTCGGCCATCGTGTTGACCCCGATAGTTCAGCCTCAACCACTTATCTTGCACGGCCAGCTGGTCTCCAGCTGGGATCAGGGTCAGGCTGCGACCTCCACGACGAATCCCATTAGTCTAGCCGACAACTTCTTCTTGGACTCGACTCAGGTACACCCTTACTCTACCTGGCCATTTACATTTACCCTTACGATATTCCCATCAACATGCAGCATTGGGCGACGAGCCGCGCGGTCAGCCAGGCGTTAGTCACCAACATCAGGGAACGCCGTGCGGCCGAGTGGAGGGTGAAGGAGCTAGAGGCTAAGCTAGCCCACTACACCATTCCCCCGGGTGATGAGGGTCGGGATCAACTACGCTCGGAAATAACTACGCTGAGGATCTAGTTATCGGATTTGGATGCTCGATCAGAGGAAGAGCAACAAGCTATGGCCCAAGCCGCTATAGAAGTGGAACGACTCTCCAACCGGATAGGCCATCTAGAGGGCGAGAAGAAAACCCTTCAGACTCGTTACACCCGGGCTCTCTCAGACTTAGACAAGAAAACCGCCGAAGCTACGGGTCTCCAGAGGCAACTGAAGGAGTCAGCCGTAGCTCACCATCATACGCAATTGGCCTTGAAGAACAAGGAAGTCGAGCTGGCGGCCCAGCAAGAGACCCTTCACACTCTGAAGGCTCAACTGGTGAACGCAGAGAAACAGCTGGCGACTCGGGATACCGCCCTCCAAGGTAAGGACTCGGAAATTGCTAGGCTGAAGAAGGAGCTGGAGGATTATCAATAGGGCGAGTCGGCCCGGATTGAAGTAGCCCGCTCGGCCTACATTCAATCAGATCCCTTCCTCGACCAAGTGGCAGAGCGCACCGGCGGCATGATCCTGTATGGTGTGAGGGGCGCCATCCAACAGCTGATCGAGGCCGGTCAACTCCCTGCAGACCTTCCGCCCAATGCGGTGAAGCCGACGCGGATTGAGGCATCAATCCCGGAGGACGCTTTCCCCCCGTTCACTTAAATCAAGTTTCTGTCTATTACTGTTTGGTTGTGACTCAGCCTTAAGGCCTTATAGTTCTTGCGCTGATTTTGTTTTGCTTGACTCGGCCTTCGGGGCCCAATTTTGCGATGGCCACGGGCCCTACTTTAGTCATGTTGACTCTTTACACCTCTGCTTTTCTTGCCCGGTTACTGTATCTGCTTGTTCACGATGCTTGAGATTGTTACTAAGTATCGTCTGCTCGACTTGCTCGGCTTACTCGGGGAAGGTCGACGTTTAAACCATGCAGCGAATTTTCACTAAGTATTGATCGCTCGTGCTACTCGCGCTACTCGTCTGAATTTGATCTTTTAGGTCAATCAAGAAACTAGGCTAAGTTTCGGATGTTAGAGACATCTGCACTATCAGACGTTTGACTGGATTGACACCCGAACTCGGGGATACCACTGGGTTAGGTCAATATCCCGACCTGGGTATGCTGCTCGGTCGGGTCGGTACCCTGAGTCGGCTATGTAGCTCGGTCGGGTCGGTACCCTGAGTCGGCTATGCGGCTCAGTCGGGTCGGCGCCCTGACTGGGTTGTGTCGCTCGGTCGGGTCGATACCCTGAGTCGGTGAAGCCGAATTGACTAGTGTGGTAATGTTTGATCGGCTCGGTCCTACCAGGCCGACCTGCCACTCATTTTGTTTATCGAAACGTGGGAAACCACGCTCAGGCAGTAGATACTGTGGAAATGCGTTAATTCATTTTTTCTTTGAGCAAGAGTCTGGTCACCGTCCGACTTATCCTGACCGAGCGTGGACCGCCACGCCCGACCGGGCCCGACCAAACGTGGAACGCCACGCCCGATCGGCGCTGAGTCCGATGGGTGCGTGGGAGCGTGCCCACTTATAACTTGTCTTAGCAAGAGTTTGGACACCGTCCAACTTATCCTGACCGAGCGTGGACCGCCACGCCCGACCGGGCCCGATCGAACGTGGAATGCCACGCCCGATCGGCGCCGAGTCCGGTGGGTGCGTGGGAGCATGCCTACTTATAACTTGCCTTAGCAAGAGTCTGGACACCGTCCGACTTACCCTGACTGAGCGTGGACCGCCACGCCCGACCGGGCCCGACCGAACGTGGAATGCCACGCCCGATCGGCGCCGAGCCCGGTGGGTGCGTGGGAGCATGCCTACTTATAACTTGCCATAGTAAGAGTCTGGACACCGTCCGACTTACCCTGACCGAGCATGGACCGCCACGCCCGACCGAACGTGGAATGCCACGCCCGATCGGCGCCGAGTCCGGTGGGTGCGTGGGAGCGTGCCCACTTATTGTTAGTGATATGAGAGAAGTGTCCTAAGGCAATCGCCTTATTATGTAAACATTTATATTAATAAATGATAATTCACTATTTGAGTATACATGTTTTGTGTATTTGATTGGGATCTTAAACTCATCTACTGAATGTCCGCAATACAACTCACAGCATAAGAGAATTTGTGATGGGATCACAACTAGTGATTATCTCTAATGTGTAATTGTGAAGTATTGAAATTATCCCTAGTCGATGAATTGATAAAAACGGACACTATCAATTCTGTTGAGACTAGCATGGGTTATTCTCTAATCAGCTGATTCTCACTAGCTGGTGACATTGGGATGTCCGGAGATAAACATGGATGCTAGTTAAGGGAACTAGTTCATTGGAGTGACTAGCTGTAAGACTTCATATGGGAATCTACATGTAGATATGTCAATGAAGATCTTACTGCGGCTTAAGTGCGATGTTCCTTTGACTTGCGGTGTTCAAGTCATCTTGGTCATGGAGACTTATACTTTGACATCTTAAGCAAGCATCTCTAAGGAGGTGTGGACCCAGGATGATCGGGTATAAGCCGAAGTGCCCGAAGATGTTTGAACAGCCTACAAAGGATTCACCACTCCTTGCGAGGAGATGTATACCCAGGCCTATCGTCGGATTGTTACTCAAAGCCTCTGGCCAGAGCATATCATGATAAGAGTGTGAGTCTCTTAAATACATGAGAGTAATTAGAAATCCAAAGGACGAGAAAGACACTACTTGGGCTAGGTGTGATGTAGTCAGCCTAGTGGGGACTGACACCATAGACCGTGTCCTGAACCAAGTGGGTATAAGGTGGTGAAGGGAATGAGGCACGATTCATTAGAGCTGCTGAAGGGTTTCAGAATAATTTCTTCTGAGGTCAAACCGTTGATCTTTCGATTAATTGGGGATCATGATGTACTACTAGGTGCCACTCATGATCGTTCTATAATTAATGGGTTAATTATAGGCGGCCAACATAAATCGAAAGCCTATTTAGTCACACGCAATACGAGTAATCCGAGGGATTTAAAACGAGTTGAAAATTGGATTTTCCGATCAAGAGAAACAAGTCAAATCTGAGTTAGTCAGAGGCGCAATGGAAGCCAAAAATGGCTAAGTCTTTTGAAGGCTTTTTGGGCGAATTAAATGAGTTTAATTCGCGGTTTATTGGGTTGGTTTTGGCCGGCCAAAGAGGGTGTTAAACCCTCTTTGGTGGCCGGCCAAATAAGAGGAGAAAAACCAATTTAATTGGTTTAATTAATAAAATAAATCTAGTGTGATTTATTTTATAAATTATGGATAAATAAATTTGTATAGAGAAATTTATATAAATAAAATTTGTAGAAATTTATTCTTTTATGGAAGATTAAAATAATCCATGAATTGGTTTATTTTAATTTTATAAAATCAATTATGAATTGATTTTTTCCATAATAAGAAAGTTTATAAATTTCTTATAAAAATTTATTCCATAATTTAAAGAGAAAAAGAATTAGTTTTATTATAAATTGGTTTATAATAAAGACTCGGTTTAAACGGAATAATTAATAAGAAAATTTATAAGATAAATTTCTTATAACTAATTCCGTTAATTCGGTTTAGAGGGAGACTTAGCAAAGGAGTTGCTACTATATAAAGGAACCAAAGGCTAGCCCTTATTCCTAACTAATTAAGAGATTAATTACTCCCTCTCTCTTTCTCTTAATCTCCTCTCCTCCTCCTCCTCTTCCTCCCTTAGGGCCGGCGCACCCTAGCCTCTCTAGGGCCGGCGCCCAACCACAACACCAACAAGGGTGTTTGCCGTGAGCTTTGAAGAAGGAGGAGAACTCGAAGACGAAGAAGAAGAAGCGGATAGCGACTCCTCTCTTCTCGGAATTTGATTCCGTTACTTCGTTGGTTAGTTTTTCCATTATTTCTCTTATTCTTCTAGTTGTGCCTTCCGAGAATCTAGTAGTTCTCGTCGGCACAAAACTCGTGACTTTGTGAAGTCATCCCGAAGAGAACTCGGTGTGGACGTGAATAGAGGCGGAGCTTCCAAGGGACGCTACGGTTGGATCTCGTCCCTTACTTCGAGTTACGAGAGGTACTTAGTAAATTAGTTTACTTTTCCGCAAAGTTTATTTTATGATTATGTCAACACACCATAAGATTGCATGCTAGATACGAAGTTAAAATAATTTAGGAAATTATTTTATGCAAACTCTTCCGCTGCACGTAAAAATTTTAAATTTTACGAACTCGTATCCCTGTCGACATGCACCCGGTCTCAACACTTATAACTTGCCTTAGCAAGAGTCTGGACACCGTCCGACTTACCCTGACCGAGCGTGGACCGCCACGCCCGACCGGGCCCGACCGAACGTGGAATGTCACGCCCGATCGGCGCCGAGTCCGGTGGGTGCGTGGGAGCATGCCCACTTATAACTTGCAGGAACCGTTCTTTCGTAGGCTTCGAGTTCTTCTATCACATTTTTTGAATACAAGTACAAGGATTGATTCACTCAACTCTCCTCACGGTACATTCTCAAGTGTATTGCACTCCAGGGCCTTCCCAGCTTCTTCCCTTGAGCATCTTGCAGGTAGTAAGCTCCCGACCCCAATGCCTTGACCACCAGAAAAGGGCCACTCCACTGGGGCCCCAGCTTGTCTACATCTCCAACTGGCTTGATCCTCTTCCATACCTTGTCCCCTACCTGGAAACTTCGAGGTATAACTCCCTGATTGTATCGGCGCCTCATCCTCTGCTGGTAAGCGGTCATGCGGACCGCGGCCTTAGCCCGAACCTCCTCAATCAGATCCAGCTCCACTCGTCTCTTGTCTGCATTGTCCTCCCCATACAGACGTCTTCTGTCCGACTCACAGTCGACCTCCATAGGGACCACCGCTTCACTGCCGTATACCAACTGGAAAGGAGTGCATCCCGACCCCTCTTTGGGGGTAGTCCTGAGAGCCCATAAGACACCGGGCAGTTCATCCACCCAAGATCCGCCAAACTTGGCTCTGAGCCCCTTCAGGATCTCTCTGTTAACCACTTCAGCCTGTCCATTACTTTGGGGGTAGGCCACCGAAGTGAAGGCCTGTTGAATCCCAAAGCTTTTGCACCATTCTCTTATCATTCGGCCCCGAAACTGCCGACCATTATCCGATACCAGCTTGTGAGGTATGTCATATCGACAGAGAATATTCTGCCAATAGAACTTCTTCACTGCTTGCTCGGTAATCCGGGTTAAGGCCTCTGCTTCAATCCACTTGGAGAAGTAGTCCACTGCCACCAACAGGAATTTCTTCTGACTGGTTGCCCTGGGGAAGGGTCCTACTATATCCATGCCCCACCGATCAAAGGGACAGGACACAGTGGATGTTCTCAGCATCTCGACCGGTCGATGCGATAAGTTCTGATGCTTCTGGCAAGAAAGGCAAGAGAGGGCCAGCTTCTCGGCGTCTTTCTGGAGGGTAGGCCAAAAGTAACCGGCCAACAGGACTTTCCGAGCCATGGACCGACCTCCTGAGTGATTTCCGCAGGACCCCAAATGCACTTCTCTTAACACATAGTCCACATCTTCTTCCCCAAGGCATCTGAGTAGCGGTCGGGAAAAAACTCGCTTGTTTAATGCATCCCCTATCAGAGTGAACCTGACCGCTCTTATCTTCAGTATTCTGGCCTGCTCGGAGCTTTCCGGAAGAGTCCCATCTTTCAGATAGGTGATGAATGGAGCTCTCCAGTCCCCTTCTATTTCTAGCTCTGTTTCCCTTTCAACCTGGGCCACCAGCATGATCTGAGGTGAGGGCTTGGGGAAGACCCACGGACGAACAGAGCTAGCCAGCCTAGCCAACTCATCCGCCTTGGCATTGTCTCCTCGGGGGATCTGCAAGATCTGAACTTCTTGAAACTCTGCCCGTAACTGTCGGTAGGCTTCCACATAGGCTTGCAACTTCTCGTCATTTACTTCAAACTGCCCCACAACTTGCCGAGTCACTAACTGAGAATCTGAGTGCAAGATGACCCGAGTGGCCCCTACAGGCTTGGCTGCTTGCAGGCCTGCTAGGAGAGCTTCATATTCTACTTGATTATTGGTAGCCTGGTAGTCTAGGCGCACAACCAGATGAAGTGGGTCTCCCTTAGGAGATAACAATAAGACCCCTACGCCACTCCCTGCCCGAGTGGCCGATCCGTCCACATATATTTTCCATGTTTCTTCTTCTTCCTGCGTGTGGAGCTCACTGAGGAAATCAGCCAATGCTTGGGCTTTGATTGCAGTCCGAGGCTGGTATTGTATATCATACTCGCTCAATTCTGTTGTCCATTTAACCATCCGACCTGAGATCTCTGGGTTAACCAGCACCCTCTTGAGTGTACTGTTGGTCAACACTCGGAACGGATGCGCCAAGAAGTAGGGACGCAGTCGCCGAGCCATCAGCACAAGCACATAAGCCAATTTCTCGAGTGTAGTATATCTACACTCGGCTTCTTTAAGTAAATGCCCAAAGAAGTAGACCGGCTGCTGCTCGATCTCCTTTTGGGTCACCAGTACAACACTCATAGCTCCCTCAGTAGCAGACAAATAGATATACAATGGCTCTCCCTCTCCTGGCTTGGCCAACACCGGCAGACTGACCAAGTAAGTCTTCAATTCTTCAAAAGCCTGGTCACATTCAGCATCCCACTGGAACTTAGTGGTCTTCCGCAGAATCTTGAAGAAGGGTAGACTTCTATCGGCCGACCGAGATATGAATCGGGAAAGGGCTGTTATTCTTCCAGTCAGGCGCTGAACTTCCTTCAGGTTCCTGGGCGGAGGCATGTCCAGCAGAGCCTTCACCTTTCCCGGGTTGGCCTCTATCCCTCGTTCGGTCAAGATGTAGCCCAGGAATTTTCCACTTTTAGCTCCAAACAGGCATTTGGCCGGGTTGAGTTTAAGGTCATACCTCCGGAGAGTGCAGCAAGTTTCTTGTACATCCCTTATCAGATCGGCCGCTCGGAGAGACTTGATGAGAATATCGTCCACATATACTTCCACATTTCTCCCGATATGCTCCTTAAAAACTTTGTTCATCAGCCTCTGGTAGGTTGCCCCTACATTCTTGAGCCCGAAAGGCATAACTGTGTAGCAATAGGTGCCTTCGGCCGTGACAAAACTGACATTCTCTTGATCATCCAGGGCCAATGGCACTTGATGGTATCCCTGGTAGGCATCCAGCATGCAGATGAGCTCGCTCCCCACGGTAAAGTCTACCATTTGGTCTATCTGGGGAAGTGGGTAGCAATCCTTGGGACAAGCTTTGTTGAGGTCCCTGAAGTCTATGCATACTCTCCACTTATTCCCCGGCTTGGAGACCAGTACTACATTGGCTAGCCAAGCAGGGAACTGCACCTCTTTGATATGTCCTGCTTCCAACAACCTTTCTACCTCGGCCTGAATAATCTTGTTCTGCTCAGGGCTGAAGTCTCTTTTTCTTTGTTTCACGGGTTGGACATCAGGATAAACGTGCAGTTTATGCTCCATGATTTCGGGTCTGACCCCTTTCAGATCTTGCTGGGACCAGGCAAACACATCTTGGTTCTCGGTCAGACATTCTACCAGCCGCTGCCTGAGGTCGGGCTGTAGCCCGGGGGCTATTCTCACCAGGGTCTCCTCTCGGTCGGGCAATAGCTGGTCCTCTTCCTTTTCTTCTATCAGCTCAGCCCAGGGAGAGGGCTGCACCATATTGCAACTAGCCGGTGGGGCTCGGAAGGTCTTCCTCACTTCCACTCGGACGTCATCCACATAGCAACGACGCGCTACTTTCTGGTCCCCCCGGGCTTCACCGACCTGATCCTCGACCGGGAATTTGACCTTTAGATAGAAAGTTGAAGCCACAACTCGGAATTTGTTCAGTGCCGGTCTGCCCAGGATGACATTATAAGCTGAAGGTGTGTCTACTATTAGGTAGGCAGACCATCTGGTCCTTCTCAGAGGTTCATCTCCGAGCGAAATGGCTAGTTTAATTTGGCCAAGGGGTTGGACTTCATTTCCAGTGAACCCAAACAGAGGCGTAGCCACGGGCAGCCGCTCTGTAGTCCCAATCTGCAACTGTTCAAAGGCCTTCATGTATAAAATATTTACTGAACTCCCTGTATCCACAATGGTCCGATGGACCTGATAGTTTGCTATAACCGCCGTGATGACCAGGGCATCGTCGTGTGGTACTTCTACTCCTTGTAGGTCAGCGGGGCCGAAGCTGATCTGTGGCCCTTGCGCTTGGGAGGAACTGCTGCCCACCTGATAGATATCTAAACGTCGGACTTGAGACTTCTGAGCTCGGTTGTAGTCTCCATAGGTAGGACCACCGGAAATTACATGGATGGATCTGTGCACGGCGTTCTGCTGGTTAGCTTGTTCCTCACTGGCGTTCCCTCGCCCGGGCGAGCCAGGGGCCGGGAACAACTGTTTAGCCGCGGAGGCGATCGGTCGGGCAGGGGACTCGGATTGGCTAGGCGATGCTCTCCCCCGACCGCGACCACCTCCCTGATGAGCTCCTCTCGGACTTCCTCGACTGGTGCGACCTCGACCCCGGCCAGCTTGCCAGCAGTCCTGAAGATCGTGGGTATGGCTGTTATGGAAAGAACAGTAGGGTTGCCACTTGGAAGGGAGGCAACCCTGAGCCACTTGCTGAACTATTCCCCATTCAGCTCCTTGTCTATGTCCCATAACTCTGGGGCTTCTGAGAGGTCCTCCAGGAGGAGTATTCTTATGATGATGCTGAGGAATCTCGGGCGCAGGCCTGGTCTCCGGCCGTCTGGCCGCTTGTGCTTCCTCCACATCCACATATTTACTGGCCTTGCCCAGAAGACTCTCGAAGTCCTTCGGAGGCTTTCGGATCAAGGACCTAAAGAACTCACCCTCTTGCAGACCTTGGGCAAAGGCGCTGATCGGTACCTCAGGCGTGGCAGTAGGTACGTCCAATGCAACCTGATTGAATCTTTTGATGTAGGCTTTCAAGGGCTCCTTGGAGCCCTGCTTCAGAGTGAACAGGTTTAGGCTAGTCTTGTGGTGTCTTTTGCTGCTCGCGAAATGCTGAAGGAATAATCTTTTGAAGTCGGCAAATTCTCTTATAGATCCCTCCGGCAGCCTGTCGAACCATCGCTGAGCCGGCCCAGCCAGAGTCGTCAGAAAGGCTCGGCATTTGACACCATCCGAATATTGGTGCAGCATTGAGGCATTTTCAAACTTCATTAAATGCTCCTCTGGATCAGTAGCTCCTCCATATTCAGTGATGGAGAGGAGTCGGAAATGTAAGACTTGGCTGGAAAAAGGGAACCCAGTGTGCTCCATCGGGGCCGGCACAAGGGGAGCCTTCCCTTTGTTGGCTTTGGCCTGACTAGAAGAAACTTCATGAGGGTCCGACTGCCCCGCCCCCTCAGTGGGGCCGAACAATGCCCGGTGGAAATGAGGGTTGTCCTCCCGGCGAACCCCTCCCTCAGTGCCCACACGGGTCGTCTGCTCGGCCGGGCCCGCTTGAGTGGCCGAGCGACTGCCTGTTGCGCCTCCGCCAACTTCCTCACTTTGGCTTCCACTATCAGATCAAGGTCCTCTTGTGAGAGCATCACGGCCATCCGGTTAGAATCACTCATCTTCGGCTTTCGATCAGGCGAGATTCCCACAGACGGCGCCAAATTTGATCCTGTCGACAAGTGAAGACCGGTTCTCACTCGGATGACTCGGTCGGATCAAGATGACTCGGTCTGCTGTAGCACGGGGGGTCGGACTCGGGCTGAATAGGAGTCAGGCTCCAGTCACTCGGCTCGAACCGAAATGGAGCTCACAAAGGAGTGGTGTGGTTGCAAAGTAGCAGCAATCCCCTCCTTGACGCCCAAAGGGGTTTATATAGGGGAAGGGAAACTCTCTGCTAGGTCAGAGCTGTCCTGTCTCATTAAGGAATGATCAGTTGGCAGACTGAACCTGTGCAGCTTTATTAACCTTATGAGACTGCCACAGCCGTCTGACACCCTGCTTAAACTGCCTCTTCTGCCTTTTCATTAATGTTCGGCGGCTGTACTAGGTGATGATTATGTCAGAGGTTTGTTACATCACCACTGACTGAATAGGTTATAATCATTCAGTCGGCTCGATGCAGCTGATAGGCAGAGTCGATCGGGCGGACTCGGATCTTAAGTTTATGACTATGGAACAAACTCAGGCCACTCAGGCCACTCGTCAGAGGCTTATTGATGGACCCCGAGTGCCCGGACTCGGGTGGCGATCCCGAGTGGGTGACCTCGGGCGACCGATCTCGAGTGCCCGGACTCGGGTGGCGATACCGAGTGGATGACCTCGGGCGACTGATCCCGAGTGCCCGGACTCGGGTGGCGATACCGAGTGGATGATTTCGGGCGACTGATCCCGAGTGCCCGGATTCGGGTGGCGATACCGAGTGGATGACCTCGGGCGACTGATCCCGAGTGCCCGGACTCGGGTGACGATCCCGAGTGGGTGACCTCGGGCGACTGATCCCGAGTGCCCGGACTCGAGTGGCGAGCCCGAATGGATGACCTCGGGCGACCGATCTCGAGGGCTTGGTTTAACTCCCCCTGACCGGGGTCCTGCTAGATTGGCTTCGACCGGGCCCTGAACCCTCTCTAAAAACCGTCCGCCCGGATCATGTATAATGGTAAGTCACGACATATACGTTGTCTACATAATACCATTAGGTAGTTGATCTCGAACGGAGTGATTGCAATCGATTATGTCAAATCTAAGGATAATTTGGCAGATCCCCTAACGAAGGGGCTAAATCGAGATCATGTATACTGATCATCAAGAGGAATGAGATTGAAAATCTACAACTAAAAATGACTGTAGCGGTAACTCAACCTTGTTGACTGGAGATCCCCAGATCTTGGTTCAATGGGACAACAAAGTTAGAGAAGTTGTGTAATAACACAAAAGAAATAATTATCTCTACTATCCCAATCCTAGGATGATTTGATGTTGTGCTACCACATGTAGTGAGGATAAACTTATGCTTTTAATGACTTCTATACCTTTAAGGTGGAGTATGGTAGGATACTCTTGATAGAAGTGTTACCTATGTGAGTGTGAAGACAGACCGCTTCAATGAAACACTCGTGAATCCAAGATGGTGTCCATGGCCGAAACGGAACCAACCATGAGAACCAAAAGTGGGTGAGATAAATCTCTGTGCGGGTGTTATTGTCTTAGTATACACCAACAGCTGAGTAGTTCAAGATATCACGTTCACTGCGCAGCCTAGTATGCTCGATAGCACTACGGAAAGTTCAAAGCCACAAGCTACCTTTTCCGATACATTGACTTATCGATTGGACTCTTGTAAAGTGTCAGCATGCATACATGCATTAATTTCCATTCATGTGGAAGATTGTTGGATACGATTTTGCAAAGCAAAATTTTGATGTCATCGATCGTTAAAAGTCAAGTTTGACTTCAAAATTGAAATCTACGTTTCACGTAGATAAATCTGGACTATTTATTTGCTTAAAATCGATTAAGGATGAATGAGAAATTAATTGTTCAAGATACTCTCAAATGAACATTAAGGAAAAAGATGAGACTTTAGTCCCACATTGCTAACCGGCGAGAGCCAGTGTTTCCTTATATATGTTCCTGTGCTAATGTTGTTAATACAAAAGCACAGGAGGTCTCTACCCTTGGGCAAGCAGGTGCTCGGACCTGCGAGCCCGCCTCCCGCCACCCGCCACGCGCGCAATGGGCGTTTTGTTAGCGCATTTTGCACTTCGCACGTATGCATCGTCACGAGGAGCTTTAATTTATGCTCCACGTGGCGATGACGTGTCATGATCAGGTGACGCCACGTGGCATGTCGGTGTGACGTGTCATGATCAGGTGGCGCCACGTGTCATGTCAGTGACGAGACAGTGCCTATGTGACACGTGACTGTGTAAAGAACGATGACTGGATTGTGCGAACAGATGGTGGCCGTCGGATCAAAGATCTGGAGTGTCGGATTCGAATCTGACTGTGAAGAGGGAGGATGGATCTGAGGCGTCGGATTAAATGTTCTAATCTGGTGGCTGAGATCAAGATGAGATCTTCAGATCAAGGGACGAGATTAGAAGACCTTTAAAGGGTTATATCCTTTCATTATGAACGGCCCAGATCTGTCCGAACTAAAGGGTACTTACCTCTTCACTCAATATAAATATATCCCTCCACTTGATCATTTCATTCATTTAAGCATTGCAATCTAAAAGCATTCGCACTCATCCATCATATGCATCAAGAGTCCAAAAAGCATACGGAAAGGTTAGCCGGAATTTGAAGTGCTACTATTCCGAGATGACGTCGTTGTATATTCGAAACGAATTGTTGCTATCCGTGAGCACAGTAGCAGAGCAATATCATTTTACGGAGATAGTGTCGAACACTAACCTCGACATAAACCAATCAGTTTGCTTCCTCTAAAAGTAACCTCCCAGAAGATCCGACGGTCGTAAATCGACTAAGTCAAATACCGAGGAGATACAAGTCGGATTCCAACAGCTCGTGTATCAACTAAATCTTCTTTTAATTAAATGAGAAGAGTACAAAATGACCTGAGTTGTTAGACCAAGTTTTTCCACTTAATTATTTGTTCCTTTTTAATTATACAACATGATTTATGAAAGTATTCCTAAACTGAAGAACATATCGCCATCAACAACAATTAAAAGCACAACTCTTACCGAAGAGTAGGATGACGGAAGGTGTCTTCAAGACAATCTCGGTAAAGCTCCATTACGCTCCAAATTGTTTTCTACGACTCCATCTGTTGTTCTACAAAGCAAATAATTGCCACCCCAAGTCTTCTAAGATGCCGAAGAACAATCAAATTTCTAAACTAATGCTACACTAATTATCTTCTGCTAAACTACGTGTGTAAGTTCGACAAACATTAGGAAAATTTGGAACTTTCAGAAATGAATCATATCTTTAATATCTGAGAAAAAAAGACTGCAAAAGTAGAGAAATTTACCTGAGTTATTAATTTTGACTTCGTCATCTAAGAGTTTTGTGCAGGAAGAAGAGACGGACACTGAAGCTCATGAGAAGAAGGCTACTTTTGCCGAATTGCAAGGCAGTTTTTGTAGTCTGCATAGAATCGAGAATAAATAATGGGGAAAGGAAAGATAAAAAAATAATAATAAAATTTGCTTTCCTGTGAATCAGTACTATATTGTTCGGTACTCATAAAATCTTTCATTATTTTAGGATTAAGAAAAGTTTTTTTGTTCAGATATTAAAAGAGTCGGTTCATGGGCAAATCCTTTTTTTCTTTTTCATCTTTGGCTTTTGTGAGTGCCAAGTAAATTGCTCCACCTTTACAACCCTTTCCAATTGCGTACCGATTAAGTGTGCTTACTTTAATGATAAAGGTAACCTTTGTGAAATTAAAGATACCACACATGAATATATACTAATTAATCGACAGAAGATAAGATTAATTACACTATTCTTTAAGTAATCATTAGAATACCAATACAAGGTATCCAATCTAAGAAACAAACAGATTCGTACTTATCTCAGACTTAGCTTTTGTTGCCAATCAATTGTTCTACAGACTCAGTATTTTCATTAAAATAGCAATGATAAGGGATAGCAAATATCCGGACTTTACAGAAGTTCCGAAACTTTTATCTTCTTGAGATGGCTGTAAAGGCCATGAATCACAGCTATATGAGCACACTGTGGTTTATAGCACCTGATATAGAACAGTGGGCAACATCATTATAATGACCTACACTGCTGGAGACATCTTTTGACAGTTTTCTTAGGTCTGCTCAGAAGCTAGTGCTTGAATCCATTTAAAACACGCAATCCAGCATTTGGTGGCGGGTCGGTATCATGTCCAATTATAACAAGATCAATAGATTCGGCTCGACCCTTTTTCTCATTAGTGTTTTTGCCTTTTTGAGCAAATTAATTGTTGGCTAGAAAATGTCTTGCATGTAGGTCGAGCAGTGGCTCAATAGGTTCCGCTTTGCAGTGGCTCACTGGAATGACTGCCATGATAGGTCAAGCAGCCCAACCACCGCCTTAATGTTCGGCACCAAGGTGTTCGACACAATTCCTCAGAGAGGTTTGATCCCATTGATCGCTTATCCCCTTTCCTTCCTTCTCTGCTATGAAAATCTTTAGGATAAGAAACACATGAAAATTACATTCTGTCCTTAAACTTATAACTTATATTGAATAGCACAATATCAATGTGTACTTGTAAAAGATTCGACACTAGAGAGCCGTGAAAATGAAAACCTGACGCTCATGTCAGTCAAAATGGAGTGAAATGCTAGCATAAATGGGAATTCAACATACTTGTACATGGAAGAGAGACTCCTATTTATATGCAACATCTTTGATGACTCTCCACCATCGATGTCTCACATCAGATATACCAGAGATGTTATGTCAATGGTTTTCCGGTAAGAAATCAATTAGCCAATGGGCTAATCTGAGCAGGTCAGCATTTAGATCATTGGGTCACTGAGTAGCTAAGTATTAGGCCTATAAACTCTCTAAGCAACTGAGCTTGTCAATGAAGCATGCCAATTTTTAAAGAAGTGGTAGGATGATATCATCCTCTTGTCAGTATTTAATCAAAAGTTATGTACTAATGGGCTTATTTGTGGTCACATGGAGGCCTCATAGGGACAATCCTAAGTGTGAGACCCAGTTTGACCTAACCTGGTTATAGCCCATTAGGTTATGATAGAGTTGGTTGACTGAGCCAAAGTAGCTAAGACAATCGAAGAAGTGAAGCTTGTCCGCCGATTAGCCGTGTGTGTTGGTAGGCCGGTCGGCCGATCGGTAGTGTTCGGCCGATCGATAGGTGCTTAGCCTTATTTAGCCGATCGGTGATAGGATGTGAGATCCTTAATGACACCTTAGCACTATCGAGTTACATTTATTGGATAGATAGGTAGTCGCTGACCGTTCGAGCTGGCCTGCCGATCGATCATTCAGATATTTTGTCGATCGGCGAGAATCTAACAATTTGCTTAACTGGTCAACTATGATTAGGTAAGTCGATTTGACCGTCTGGGTTTAAGAATGGTCTGAGTTAAGACGATGCCATTTACCCTGCTATCTATGCATGGTCTCCTGGACACAGGTTAAACTATTGCTTGGCCACTCAGCCAACCAATAAAGGCTATGCTAGCCCCCTGGCCAGTCCATTGTCCGATCGACCGAATTAATCTGGCTCATTAATATTCTACTATTTTATTGACCTCTCTTGCCACATATTCTTGAATTAGACCACGTTAGTCGTTTGATCAGGACTTATGTTACATAATTTAGGGAATCAAAACTCTCCTATATCACAAGCCTCCCCGTTAAGTTTAGTTGAAGGAAGCGTTTAGCTTGACTGACTAGAGTCCTATTCGGTCTCAAACCCCTTGGTCAAATGCTAACGTGTCAAGTTCTGTACCACCTCATCATCGCATTCCATATGCTTTTTAATGCAGAATGATGCGCGGGTGCAAGATAAGCCTGATTTTTTGATATCTCGTGCAATTAAGATCGCATTGTTCTTTCCACCACATGTCAATCCCGCACTGATTAAAATATTTTGATGTGATTAATGCATGATTTGGCGCAAGATATTTGACAGAGCGAAATTTGAAACAACGAGTTATAAGCGAAGGAACTTACCAAAAAGGCCTTCAGAGGGTAGCCCATAGGGAATGGAGCTCAAACCAAAGGCAAACAAAAAAACCCTCCTTTATCAAAATATTTATGTCCAGCCGCAAACTGGCTAACTTTGTGTATGTGTCCATAAAAAGAGGGTCGTCCTTAAAATTCTTGGGTACAATAGGCTGCTGGAGTAGTTCTTCAATCCAGCTGAGCGACTAGTCGAGGCTGAGAAAGACTGGATTAAAAAGTACTGGTATTTCCAACCCTTTAGGGAACTTGGGGTCTTATCAAAGATGACCGACTTAAGCCAAGCTTTGAAGAACAAGGTACCTACCTCACTCCTCTTAGGATAATAAAAATAATGAAATATCCCAGGGTTCAAAGGGACTCGATACAGAATAAAAACAATAATGGCCTTGCATAGAAGCAAACGACGTTAGGAGCTAATTGAGAGAGTGAGATCTAAAAATACTTATAGACTTCTACAATAAAGGGATATACCATAAAGCATATACCTCCTAACATTTGATTTTTAAAAATAGTAACATAACCTGGGGGAGGAGTATGAGGATGGTCTATCGCACTCGGTATAAGCATCAGGTGACCCTCGGAGATGATGAACTCTATATGGATAGTCCAGAACTCATCTCCGTTTTTGTCATATTCCACGGTTGTATACCACAGGCCAGGAATTCTCCTAGGGGCTTGTTCAACCATTCTGGATCTTGAAGAAAGGGATGCTAGAATGAACAAAGAAGAGGATCAGATGGTTGAGACTTACACACTAATGGAATAGATAAAAATCGCCAGAGAGGGAAAAGGAGAATCGTCGGAGGGATTAGGGCAAACAAACAGAAAGAAGGCACATTTCCAACTAGGTTAAATCTCAACGAAAAGGGTGTTATATCACCGCCCTTTTCTAAGTCATCCAATCATATGCACAACAACAGGCGAGACGAGGTCTTGACCGTGGAAGCATAACAGACTACTATCGCTTCAAATTTCGCTCTGCCAAAAAGTCTGCGCCAAATCATGGCATTAATTGCATCAAAACACTTTAACCGGTGTGGGATTGACACGTCGAGGAAAGATGGCGCGATCTTAATGACAGAGATATAAAAAAATCGGCTATTAGATTCTCGTCGATCGGCAGACTATCTAAATGATCGATTGGCAGACCAGCTCGAACGGTCGAGTGGCAGCCTATCTATCCAATCAATGTAACTCAATAGTGTTGGGGTTGCAAGGTTGCAAACATAATCCCACATTGAAAACACATGAGAAAGATCATGGGTTTATAAGGGACAGATATCTCCATTAGTATGAGACCTTTTAGTATAATCCAAGAGCAAAACTATGAGGGCTTAGGCCCAAAGTGGACAATATCATACCATTATGGGGATATCTAAATTCCTTTTGGTCATAACAATTGGTATCACAGTCAGGTCGCTCTTCACCGGACTAACCACCGGAAGAAGCACGAGTTAGAGTCATGATCCAAATCTAACCATGTGGGTTAAGTCTTGAACAAAGGAATTGTAGACTCCCATGTCTTGATCAAGAGGACCAAACATCAGGTAGAGAAGTCCTAATTGTGGCTAAGCAGTGAAGTCCTAGTAGGTCAGGTGGACCAAGAGGCAGAAAGTTCTGGTGGGTTGAGAATTGGACGTCAAACGGAAAAATAATCCGCTTGAGGGGGCCTGTGGTCTTTTATTTGAGGGGGGGATTGTTGGGTTGTAAGGTTGCAGACATAATCCCATTGAAAACACATGGAAAATATCATGAGCTTATAAGAGAAAAATATCTACATTGTATGAAGCCTTTTGGGTATAACCCAAGAGCAAAATCATGAGGAGTTAGATTCAAAATGGACAATATCATATAATTATGAAGATATATAAATTTTTTTGGTCATAACAGATAGTGCTAAGGTGTCATTAAGGATCTCACATCCTATCACCGATCGACTAAATAAGGCTAAGCACCCATTTGATCAACCGAACACTTCGATCGGCTAGTCGACCTACCAACACACACAGTCAATCGACGGACAAACTTCACTTCTTCGATTATTTTAGCTACTTTGGCTCAGTCAACCAGCTTTATCATGACCTAATGGGCTATAACCAGGTTATCTTATTAGGCCAAACTGAATTTCACACTTAGAATTTTCCCTATGGGGCCTCCATGTGATCACAAATAAGCTCATTAGCACATAACTTTTGACTAAATGCTAACAAGAGGAGGATATCATCCTACCACTTCCTTAAAAACTGACATACTTCACTGATAAGCTCAGTTGCTCAATGAGTTTACATGCTTAATATTTAGTAGCTAAGTAGCCTAATGGTATAAACACTGACCTGTTTAGATTAGCCCATTGGCTAATTGATTTCTTAACAGAAAACCATTAACATAACATCTCTACTATATCTAATGTGAGACATGGAGAGTCATTAAAGATGTTGCATATAAATAAAGATTCCTCCTCCACGATATAAATATGCTGAATTTTTGTTTACACTAACGTTCCTCTATTTTGACTAATTTAAGCGGAATACATATACTAGAGCCCTCTTCTTCTTGGTCTCCATTTTCAGTGCACCTCTAGAACGGCTTCGAATTTTCTACAAATACACATTGATCCTATGCTGTTTAATATTGATTACATGTTCTTCTCAGCTTAAAGACAAGATCTCTAGGCGAATTGAGAAAGCATATAACAGATTTAACAATAAGCACATATAAATATATATTTACTCATGCAGATAAAAAGGCCAATACAGTTTAGCACAACACATGGAACAACAGAGGACACTCAACAGCAAAGACGTTAAAAGTCCGAATGGTTTTTACTATGGAAAACATAAATAGACCTTAAAGCCTGCCATCGCCTGTCGAGCACCCAGTTCTGCATCCAGACTCCAGATACCATACCTGTGAACTTGTAAAGGCGATGAAACAGACGGACATCACAACCGATAATGATGACTCCAGACAACCCTGACTTGCAATCCTCAGTTCATTTCTTCTTCTGGGCAGCTTTGGTGACCTTGGCACCAGTTGGGTCCTTCTTCTCCACGCTCTTGATAACACCGACTGCTACAGTCTGCCTCATGTCCCTGACGGCGAACCTACCAAGAGGAGGATACTCAGAGAATGTTTCCACCACCATCGGCTTGGTGGGAATCATCTTCACTAAACCTGCGTCACCATTCTTGAGGAACTTGGGCTCCTTCTCAAGCTCCTTGCCAGATCGCCTGTCAATCTTGGTAAGCAATTCAGCAAATTTGACAGCAATATGAGATGTGTGGCAATCCAAGACAGGAGCATAACCATTGCCAATCTGACCAGGGTGGTTCATGATGATGACTTGCGAGATGAAATTAGCAGCCTCCTTTGCAGGATCATCCTTGGAGTTTGAGGCAACAAAACCTCGCTTCAGATCCTTAACAGCAACATTCTTTACGTTGAAGCCCACATTATCACCTGGGAGAGCCTCCTGGAGGGCCTCATGGTGCATCTCCACAGACTTGACTTCAGTTGTGAGTCCTGTGGGGCCAAAGGTGACAACCATACCAGGCTTCAACATTCCAGTCTCAACTCGACCAACAGGGACAGTTCCAATGCCACCAATCTTGTAGACATCCTGAAGAGGAAGACGTAGGGGCTTATCGGATGGACGCTTGGGTTCATTGATCAAGTCAAGGGCTTCAAGGAGTGTTGGACCCTTGTACCAGTCAAGATTTGTGGATCTCTCAATCATGTTATCCCCTTCAAAACCAGAGATTGGAACAAAAGGAATCTTATCAGGGTTGTAACCAACTTTCTTCAAATAGGAAGAGACTTCCTTTACAATTTCATCATATCGTGCCTTGGAGTACTTTGGTGTTGTAGCATCCATCTATTAAACAAGAACAAGAGACATCCTCAATAACTAACAAACAAAAAATTTCTATATGTATATATAAAATAGCATCGCAACATTACCTTATTGCAGCAACAAATCATTTGCCTGACACCAAGAGTGAAAGCAAGGAGTGCGTGCTCGCGAGTCTGCCCATCCTTTGAGATACCAGCCTCAAAACCGCCAGTTGTTGAATCAATAATGAGAACAGCACAGTCAGCCTGAGATGTTCCAGTAATCATGTTCTTAATGAAATCACGATGGCCAGGGGCATCAATGACTGTGCAGTAGTATTTTGTGGTTTCAAATTTCCACAGAGCGATATCAATGGTAATACCACGCTCTCTTTCAGCCTTCAGCTTGTCAAGCACCCAAGCATACTTGAAAGACCGCTTGTTCATCTCAGCAGCTTCCTTCTCAAATCTCTCAATTACACGCTTATCGATACCTCCCAACTTGTAAATAAGATGACCTGTGGTGGTCGACTTTCCAGAGTCAACATGGCCAATGACCACAATGTTGATATGAACCTTCTCCTTGCCCATGACTAATTTTCTAGCTGAACAACAAAAAAAATGCAATGATCGATCAAATCATTTGCATCAACATGCACATCTAAATTTTACAAAATATTTTTTATAAAAATTATGCATTGAGCAGTCATCCAATTCAAACTATACCTACAAAACCATATAATAAAATCACAAAATAAATCATCCATCCAGTCAAAGACCAAGACCTAAGCAACATCAACCAACAGTAATGAATTAAGCACTTAATAAAAAAAAAATTATATATTAGAAGTTGGCCAAAGATATTGAAACATATGATTTTCTTAAGCTTTTCAACCTGCTTCTCGCGCACTCACAGGATTCTCAATTAAAGATTCCAAATATAGCTGTCTGAAGAAGCAACTAAAAGTACAAAAGTGCATTAATAAAAAAAATACAAAGCAAGCACTTAATTCATAATACTTCACAAGACATACGAAAAACACTAATGTCACGAATAAAAGTTAATACAAAATAATCCATGTGGTATTATACTAAATAGTTCACGAGTTTACAAACTTTAGAAAACAATAAGGCTAAATTTTTCTATACATATTCAGAATTTATGTAATTGCTACAAAATGAATATAAAGCACAGAACAAAGCAGCCAATGACTAACACCATTATGTCTACTCTTTAAGATTAAACAACCCAAACTAAATATTACAAATACATTTTTTATAAGATTGAATATTTTATGAAATTACCAAGATGCCCTTTAAGCCTAACACACACCGTGTTAACATTCTTAAAAGTAAAAGTGAAAACAGATGCAAAAGATCAAGGATAGCAAAAAAATTAACTAGGTTGAAAAAAAATACTAAGCACATCCCACTAAGTCAATATTTTGAGAAAATAAAATCTGCCAAACATAAATTTCATGTCAGTCATCCAAGGAGCCTTTTAGCTTTGTGTAGAAGTGGTAAACAAAATCAACTGAAAAAAAAATCATACCAATCAATATTGTTTATTATCACATATCATACATAAGATGTTTCTGATTCAAAATATTGAAAGGAATTAGATTTTTATTTTATCCTGACGCAGACAGCTAATGTCAACTCCTAAAATAAAATTATAAAAATCAAATGATCATGGACAAAAAGGCAATTTTCATAGTCAGCGACACAGAAAAAAAAGACAGTGTCACAAGGTATGAAGTTCTCAGCAAAACCGGGTATTGAGAATTATACTTCCAAATTACAAATAGAATTTATAAGAACTATAAGTTTCCGATAATTTTTACACAGCATGGCACTCAAAAGCATCTGAGTGCACGGGCATCAAGAAAAAGGTTCAACAGCATAAATATAGATCAAATCAGTCATCTTAAGATAAGAAGATTACCAATCCATTTATCCAAATGATCCGACCAAACTCTAACATACATAAAACAACCGATCTAGCTTCGACAGACATAAAACAAACAATCGACGCAACTACATAAATCACGAGGCAAATTAAGAACCAGTAACACAAAATCAAACTAATTATCTAAGCTAATATTTGCCGATCGAAGGACAAACTAATTATCTAAGCTGATTTCGCAGATCGAAAAACACAGAACGCATACATAAAACGGGAAGAAAATTCTCTCCAGAAAACCGATCGACAAGATAAGAAATCTCGTACCAAAAATAGGAAAACCGAGGAGAGCGGCTGCCTGGTGGCCTCTTTCGCGCGATAAAGAAACGGCGAGGATCCCTAGCGCAACAATTTATAGAGATTCTATTACTATTATGACCTTAGGGTTCACGCGATAATGAGAGTAAAATAGTCATTTCAAGCATAAGGAGAAGAAAACAAAGAGCAGAGTATAGTGATTGTTCGAGGGAAGTGAAATTGATTAACCAACAACCATTACTTATCTTTATAACGTTAGATAACGCCCAACTGTACTGACTTACATAACGACTATTTAAAGTGATTTTTTTCATAAAAAAAATGAAAAAAAATAACAATCACAGACAGTTCTTGATTCACTCACTACCTTCCTTTAAGCTGACCACATATTTCATATTAATAATTCATGATTTATTTTCTTCGTATTAATTTGAAATGGATTAATAAAAATGATAAGATGAGTAATCATCTTTTTTATAGCTTTGGGTTCACTCACTATATGAATATTTATTTTTTCATATTAGGAGTGAAAAGAAAGATTTATCGTTATTTTTAAATGGAATATGTCAAAATATTTTTTCATAAGATAAAATCTAATTTATCTTAAAAAATAAAATTTTAGAAAAATAACGTAAAAAAGTTATTTGAATAGATCCATTTACGTTGTAGATAAAGTTTTAAAAGATTCAAATGGAAGGGTTTATTTGAATAGATTTATTAATAAATCTCATCAAGTTTGTGAGACCTGATTTGGCAATCCTTTAGATTATAGAATTTGGACAGTAAATGAATCGAATGTTTATAAATTAGTTTAATATTCAACTTTATAAAAATTTATTTATGTTCATTTAATACACATAAAATTAATTAAAAAAATAAATTTGAACAAATCGTTAAACTAAACCAACTTTTATATATATATATATATATATTCAAGTTATTAACGTTCGTGAATAACATTCATAAATAATATTCGTGAATATATTCACGAATCATATTTATAAATTATATTCATTAATAAAATTCTTATTAACATATTAAATGAATAAATAAATAAACTTTTAAAATGAATTTAAATTATCAACCTCAATAATCAATTAAATAATCAAAACTTTCAAATAATTGAATAAGTTTGAATTGAAAACTCATAAAAATCTAAACAAATCAAACTCAAACTTATAAAAATAAACCAAAATTGAATAATTATTTTAATGACTTGATTTATTTTAGGTCTTAGCTCAATTACTTTTTCAAATAAACTTAAACATACTAAAACTGATCAATTTGACTTATTCACAGTCCTATATGCAATGGGTACTCAGGGATATCCAGCGAATGGGCGAAACAAATACCGTTGATTTCCAATCGGGAAGTTGTGAATGGATTTAAACTTTTTATGCCTGAGAAATCAAGAACGAGTCTGCAACAGATCTTTCGAGTTTTGTACTTGCATTGAAAGCCATTCATCTGGTTTGAAGGTAATATTTACATTGTAAACACTCGACGTAATCAACAAAAACAACAGCCTTTCTGGAGTTCTTTCGACACAGAACAATTTAGTTCACCACCTGTGGACTCCAGGCTTTTCGGTTCGACACAAGTCCAACATCTCATCATACTTGGAAGCATAGGCAAAACCCCACAACTGCAAAATGGTATACAGGAATTAAATGTTTCAGTAAGAATTGCAGGCAGCAACAATTCTGTTCGTCTAAGACGAGATGAGTTCATCAGATACCTCAATCTCCTTCACTTCAAACTCTTCGCTGTGGGCAAGACAGGAGTTGCCGAAAGTATCTGAAGAAGAACTGGATCCATTCAACCTTCATAAGCGAGTCGCAAAAAACATCAGTTCCAATGTTTGACACTTTAACGGGCATATGATATTAACATAGAATATGCAGATGGGAAGAGTTTACAGGTCTCCATCCAAGTATAGTGCGAAGTGACCACCCCCACCCAACGCCAAGGAATCGGAGGAACAAAGTGTGAAATAGTGATTTGTGCCTGCAGAGTTTAAGTAGGCAGAATAAGTAACGCTTGATACAAAGGAGGATATTGCAGAAAGTTGGCATTGAAGAGTTATTCATGGTACCGGTAGTATGAAATATTACAGGATTTCCAGATACATCAGTGAAAACAAAGCTGCTATTTGTTCCCTGAAACAAAGTAAATGGGGGGAAAAAATGTAAGCAACAAAATGAGTACATTGTCAACTGGAAGTGAGAATCCTTCAACTTGTAGACCTGATATTTTCTTTGATTGGTTGGTTGTAATGGTGCTTCAACTAAGCCACCAAAAACAGCACCGGTTTTATCCCCAACAACCTGAAAGAGAAGAGGGTTATAAACTTTACTCTGGTTAGGAGATTGATATTCCATCAGCTACTAGCCATCTCTAATATCTCAGAGCATTTTGTTGGACAACCAATCAACATTGCAAAGAATAACTGAAATGGTTTTCATATATGCAAAGTTTAGAGAAGCAGAGATTAATGCTTTGGCTACACAAAGTTTAGAGAATAACATTTTCTTCCTAAAAGACTAGAGAATTTACCAAGAGAGAATAACCAGGACAAAGTGCACTTCTCCTGTAAAGAGTCGATAAAGAAATCCCATGTCTCCATGTGCTGCATAAATGGAAAACAGGATGAACAAAAAAAATATAACATTCTTTCTCTTCTATAATAATTACAAACGTGCATTGTCAGATCAGAGTATCAAATAACTTCCCGCACCTGTAAAGAAGTAGCCAATTTGACCCTTTAGTTAATGTTGGCAATGAGAAGTAAAGGGCAGCACGCATATTATCCGATAGAAGCATCGATGGTTCGGACATGTCTGGTAGATCATAGTGTGAAGTATCATCTCTTGTCACTGTAACTGTTGTTAAGTTGCTTCTAGTCAACTCTGGCTCAATAGCTGCTTTATTCTCAACTTTTGGTTCTGAAGTCTGTCTCAATCCGCTTATTTTGGCTGCCTTGTTTATAGCTTTTCCAAGTGTTCTCCTGCCTCTAGTGAATAAAGACTTCCTTCCACTACTGTTAGTGGGTGCAGATGTTGATGACATCTCTTCTGCTTCTGCATGATGGTCATTTCGATCTCCACTAGGATGATTACTTGGGTTTGAAGTCGACAACAAAGAGATTAAGAAAGCAGTAAACGATGATGTATCAGGTCCATCTGAAGCTTCAGATTTATGTTCGGTCTCTTCCTTCTCAGGATTTATAGTTTCTGGATCCTCTTCCTAAAAAAGTGAAAATGATTTTATCCAAACAGAAACATTATGCAGGATGCACAATGAAAATATACTCAAAAACCAGAAAGAAAAGAGAATACATTCCCAAAGTTTCTATATTTCAAGGACATTCCAAAAACTACAATCAGTCACAAATTAGGTTCAGATCAGGATTGCCTACCAAGAAGAATACATAAACTATGACCAGTTAACTAATGTATAAAAATCTCCTAATTCATATTTCCCACAGTATGAATATACATTGCCTTATTTCTATTTAACACTAACAACTTGGAAAGCAACCAGGGGAACAATATATTGATAATTGCAGTTAACAAACATTTAAAAAATATGTAGTGAGGTTCTATCACAAGGAATCGAGAAATAACTCCTTGTTCTTGAAACTATCCAATAAGAAAAAATGACCAAATCTTTTGCGATGTCAACGGAATCTTTGGCGATGATCAATGAACTTCTAGCAATCTCTCATATCTATAACATATTATTCACCTAATTGGCATCCCCACAACTCGAGAAAGCTACTACTTAACCAAAGAAACTCAATTTTTGAAGACCCCTAAAATCAGACGAAGATTTCACGGAAAAAGTAACATCTTGTCCACAGAAAGAAAAAAGAGAAGGAAATCCTAATGAACGTTATTCCAATTCTGTTTCCCAGTATAGTATATTTAATTGATAAAGCAAGGAACCCCAACTCCAAGCCCTATGCGTAACCCTAAATTCAAGGATCTCTAAATAAAACAGCAGCGATCAAAGGGGGAAAAAACGCAGAATTAACAAACACGGGTCGAATCGGGGCAAAATCGAACAAAGAACAAGCCAAAGACGAAAATTTTGACCTCAAAAAAGGGTCTTCCGGATAGAAAATGGGGGGAACTAATCGAATTTTGGAGGAAAACGAACAGGCGATGAGATGGGAAAGGCAGTTCTAATGCTTACAGACTGGGTTTGGGATCTGGAAGAATCAGCAGAGAGGGGATTGAGGAGGACGGTGGTGATGTCGGAGACCAAGTGCGCCGCTTTGCTGCCGAGTGAAGGCAGGTACCCCATCGATCCGACGGAGGCGGCGGAGAGAGCAGGTAGCGGGCGGTGGTTGTTTAATTTTCACTTATTTTGCCCGTATGGATTTGACGTGTTCTGGCGTTGCTTATTGAACTTGTATTTTTCTTTTTTACTACCCTTTTATATATGGCAAAACCCCAAAAGGTAGCGATAAGGATTACCTCGTCACTGCCAATCCGTTTTATGATTAATACAGCGTTGATAAAATTATTAGTTGGGGGTTAATACGTGAGAAAAATTAGGATACTTATTTTCTTAAATTTTAACTCTTAAATATTAAAATGATAATATTTACATTTTAATTATCACTTCATTAATTGTACGGAAAATCTTTTTGAAGCACCAGTTGAATTGATCATCAGTGTCTCGAGTTAAACCTGACCCTCATAAACCTGACCCTATCGGACGAAGAGGTCGGCTAGGCCGCATAGCGCCTAGTCAATCGGTCAGATCACGCGGGGAAGGCCCAACCAAAGATTTTTGCCCTAACATAGGGCGAGGTGGGTATCGTCCAGGTTCCCGTCCGAGCGCACCCAACCAATAGTCTGCCTAGGCGTGGCCGGTCGGCCGATCAAACGCGCTCGCCCTGCCCAAAACCATATTTAGTTGTCTCGATTGGTGTTCGTTAGGGTCCTTCAGAAGCCCGCTCGATCAACTGTTCGGTTGACAATGCGGATAAGAAGGCACAAAAGACGACCAACCGTCTTTAATCTTGTACAATAGATACTGTTTAATAGTGAGAAGATATAAAGATGTATGAAGGAATTCGCAGAATCGATTCGTTATAGTGAAGGGACAAAAGCAAGGCTCACGATGCCCAAGGAGTCGGTAGGGATGGAAACAGGCTAGGCCAAATCAGACTTTTGTCTTAACAGCCCAAGTCTGTATAGTAACAAAATGGCCTGAGCCTGGCCTGTAGCCTGTTATATGTTTTGTTCTTGACCTAAGTCTGACCTGTTCAATAGCCTGACCTGGCCTGCGACCTGTTTACAAAGCCTGTAAATTAAAACATTTTATACATGCCAAAACATTAAACAGGCTGAAAACCAATCTTAACAGACCTTGCATCATACAAGCCTCAAAACAGACCTTACATCATACAGGCCTCAAACAGGCTAGGCCTATAAATATTTATATATGTATCTAATCTTAACAGACTCAGATCAGCCTATCAGGCTTGGTAGTATTTATATTGAACCTGGGACTGACCTGATAAGAAAAATAGGCTTTGAAACAGGCCTGAATATTGTCATATTTCTAATTAGGCCAGGCCAGGCCAGGCTAAACACAGGCCAGGGCACAGACCCTGATAGGCTGCCTGACCTATTTCCATCCCTAGGAGCCGGTCACCGATAAAAAGGGACTAATTGACACGAAGAATTGACAAGTGAGGGAGTAATGACGGCTCGGGTCCATCCTTTGGTAGTCAAATCATGTCATAGGATGGAGTCTTTGATGAAATGGGACAACTCGAGAAGAGTTGATCTCTTTTCTCCCTATATTAGGGTCTCTAGAGCTTTGTGCGTAGGTATGCTGAATAGTATTTTTTTTAGTTGTTTTACTTTTTTTTTTCTTTCGCTGAAGTATTGACTTGAGTGATGGAGGGCCTGCGGTGGGATCGTCTAGCCAACCTCTAACATTCTTTTTTCCCTTGCAGTTTGCTCGAGCGCCTCCGTCCTCTCGGGTATCCCGCTGACATCCGAGTGTCCGATCGGCAAACAACAGTCGATCTTTAATCAACTTTTTTGTCGCATCATCAACAGTTGCCTTTCTCATTTGCCGACAGGATCAATATAGCTACGGTACTCATGGCTCGTAGGCTGGTTAGCTTGATCAGGACAAGGTATTGCAAGGAAAGATGATACCATCTGATGAGAGCTAAGCACACTCATCGCCTAGATCCATGGCGTTGGCAGATTGTAACAAGTACTCAAGCTTCGTGGCCTGGCCAATATCCCACTGCCGACCGTCGATGAGCTCGCCAAGGTTGGCGAGGGCGACATACTGTGGAAGGGCGGAGAAGAAGTCGGTCCTCGGCCGGTGAGTCATCCGATCGAAACCCATTTGGATGAGCTTCTTGTTGAGGTGGGTGTTCCAGAAGTTCTTGATCTCATTGTCGGTTCGTCCAAGGAGGTGTGAAGCAGATTGCGACTACCTGAATGAATTGAATTCAGATCCATGAGATGCATGGTGATCCAGTCGGGGGTTAAGCCGCCCCGGTCGGGAGTTGACCCAGATTGATAAAGAGCCTGGTCTGAAGGAGGCCCGGTCGGGCAAAGACAGTCGGGCGTACTAGATGTTAACCTAGCCTGATTGATCAAAGTTTGAGGCCACGCGGATTTGGGTCGGTCGGTGGTAGCCGGTCGGGTGTCCCCGGTCGACAGATCCGGCCGGGAAGGTTCGGTCAGGCGGACTGGAAAGCACGTGCCTAACTCCTTTAAGAAAGAAGGTATCAGATGTGCAGTTGAGCTCCGGGCGGACACTTCTGGTCGGGCACGCTCGACCGGATGACTTAATCGCCATGTCAAATTAAATCACTAACTCCCGTTTTGAATGTCACGACTTGTATCCAACTGTCCGGGTGGACATACCCGACCGGCCGATCGGATAGATCCGACCGATTGGATAGATTGGCTGGTAACAGGAATAGTGAAACCCACTCAGGCCACTTGCTCATCCAAGAGCCGAGTGACGGCCGAGTGACAGAGTCTCGCCGAGTGATCACTCTCGGTTGGCCAGCCAATCCGTGTGGATTAGTCACTGCGCATAGTGAGATCAACCTAGGTGACCCCACTGTCTCAGGAGTTTAATCATGATCAAGCTTTTAAGATCCTCCATATCTTCTCATTATAAGGAAAAGACACTTGCCATAATCATATCCTGGCAGAGTATCAAACATTAATTGGGATGAAAGTGATAGCCTGGACAGACCTTCAGGCGGTTGTGTCAGACCCTTGGGAAGGCTAAGACTGTCAAAGGATCAGTATGTCAGCTAGTCAGTTTTTAATGAGACAAGACAGCCTTGACAAGACAGGGGGCCTCCTCCTCCCCTATATAAAGCCTCTTGGTGCTTCAAAGAAGGGATTCCTGCTGTTGAAATTTTTCTCTCCATCTCTTGTGTCCCCATTCTGGTTCCAATTCCGACTCAACTTTGTCTCAGCTAGCCTTTGAGCCCGACCCCGACTCACACGTTGTCGCGACTCGTGCGTCTGACTGGGTCATTTTGGTCCGATCAAGTCATCTGAGCGAGAGCTCTCTCCGCTTGTCGACAGTATCACATGGATTAATTCATTTCCTAAATAATTCTCACAACAGTGGTCAGTTCAGTACTTGTTGCCTAAGATCGAGTGCAGGTCTCCTAGGTTGAGGATGGTCTCCTCTTCCTCCTGGGAGAATTTGCCTCTCTTGATGTCCGGCCTCAAGTAATTAGTCCACCTCAGCCTGCAACTCTTGCCACACCGATTGAGTCCTGAAAGTTAACCGAATTAGAAGGTTGATTATATTCAAGAAGATGAACATATAGAGAAAGAGCACCAGCAAGTTTAGGGAGGGCTCTCCATCTTCCATAGCCCTGATTATTGACGTGTTGGATAAGCTTCTGGTCTTCCTCAGGAGTCCACGGCCCTTTCTTGAGGCCATTGATCTCATAGCAGCAGGGCGATCTCTCCATTCCAGTGACTAATATATCCTTGGATCACTACACTTCTCACGCAAACAGCTTGATACGAGTGAGGAATATAACTGTATGAAGACGACCTCCTTTATGGTTGATTGTACATGAAGGGGCATTCTTTATATGCACGTGAATCTTAAAGTAGAGCTGACCACTTTAATTTCATAACTTAAAAAAAAAATTGATGAATCAGACAACAGACAAATTAAATCTGGAATGATCAACTCGATCCCACAGAAATTTTTCACCAGTCACTAGGATAAACTGGGAAGTACTCGTGGTGGGTAGTCTAGAAGTTCAGTGTCTCAGGGTTCGCGTCTCATTTGGAAAAAAAATTTATGTAAAATGCACCGTAGCTAGGAATCGAACCGCGAATATATGGATTAACGACTAATTATCCTACCGTTATATCATAGCCGGGGGTAATTTCATAACTTTAAGATTCCAAAAAACAGTGTTCAATATGCCACCCGAGCAATCATTGGAGCTAGGTGCCACTTATCCTTCTTACGAGCTTTTCAGTTACAAAAGGTAGTAAAAGTACATCGACTGCAAGTGAAATTATACCATGCAGTTCATCAGAGGAAAATCGTTTACCAACTACTTAATTAAATTTGTGAATGGAAAGTCAAAATGATAGGTCGCACGCGCAGTATATATAACAAATCCTAGTCCAAATTTAGGTAGCATGTGCAATATGAATTATGACAAATCCTGGTCTAATTAATCTCTATTATGCAGGGCATCTACTCTGATCTTTGTCATGCATTTGAAGATTACCATGAATAATGGAAGGTTAAGGAGGATACTCTAGCCTAACAAAAAATGGTAGAGCCAAGATTTAAGAGACAAGTCTGTGATATTTCTGAGAGATTATAATTATGAGCGAGTAAGCAAGCAACCTCTGGGTGAAATCATAGTTTAGAAAGTTGTTCGTCTATAAAGCTGTTTAAACCCAAAGGTTGATTGGTAGAGAGAATTTATAATTCAACTGAACCAGCAAATTAGGCTCCTACAATTTTTTTTTTCCCTTCGAATCAATTAATCGTAGATGATAGTGGCCAACAAAGTAAATTGAGAACTCACGAGGGACATCCAAATGGCCAACTTTTTTAAGATTATTATCTTATTAGAGGAAAGTCCTTACATCGTGTTAGCATTTGGGATTTAAATCTTAACTATCTGATTAACTATTTGAAGAATCTAACCGTTGTACCGTAGCTCTAGGATAGGCCCCTTTATTTTATTTCTTGGAAAAAAAAATGATAATCCTCACCCATGCCCCTTCCAATGCCATCCCAATACAATGGAATGAAGTAAAATATGGGGTCGTTCGGCCAGCTGAGCTATCTTCTAGATGAGGGGGCTTAGCGCCCCCGGGGTTATGGTGTAGCGGTAAGGTCATTAGTTGTTAACTCAGGTATTCGCGGTTCGATCCCCAACTACGGCGCATTTTGTAGGAATTTTTCCTTCAAATGGGGCTCGAACCCTGGGACGCTGGGCTTCTAGACTGGCCACCGCGAGCGCTTCCCGATTTACCTGGTGAGCGGTGGGAAACTTTCGTGGGGCCGGGCCGGTCATCTCAGGTTCAATTTGTCTGCTGCCTGGTTCATAATTTTTTTTTTTAGATGAGGGGGCTTAGGACAGGATAAATCTCATAGTTCAAATCCGAGATTTATTATGACAATTTCTCACCCGAGTATCAATTTTGCTAAATTCATGGGAACGACTCCTCTATTTTATTAAAAAATAATTAACCAGGTTGGGTGTCGAACCTGGGGCGACTAGTCCTGTCTTACGGAAATTTTCGATCGGCCGCCAAGCAAGGTGTAGCGACGTGGGCCCCCCACTTTTGGAGAAAAAAAAATTAATATTATGAAAACAATTAAAAAGAACTTAGTTATAAAATTTAAAAATGTTTGGACATTTTAGAAAAACCCAATGAAAACCTTTCCTCTTTTTTTTTTTTGTTTTCTCACGCCGTTTCTCACGTCTTTATTTTCTCACGCTGACGCTTGGGTTTTTTCATGCCGCCTCCCACTGTAGACGATTTTTTCCCTTCTTGCAAATTTTTCCCTCCTTCCCCATCGAACCTTTTTTTTTGCCCTTTTCCTTTTTCTTTTTTCCTCCTCTAATTCCTGTTCTTTTTTTTTCTTTATCTCAAATTCTTCTTCCTCCCCTAATTTCTATTTTATTTTTTTAATCCTAATTTTATCCTCAAAATCTTCCGTCGCACTGTGTTTTCGTTGTCATCCACGTTGTTGTCGTGGCACACCGCACACCGTACGTCGTTGCTAGCGCCATTGTCGTTTGCTACTAAGACTATCGTCATGTCTTCGTAGGCGCTCCACAACAAACGTTTTTTATTGAGGTAAAATTTTCTTACTTGATTTTTTTCCATTACTGATTTAAGTATTTAAAAAATTTATAGTGTTAATTTTACATATATTTATGATTTTATTTGCTAGTCAAGCATGTCAAATGTTTACATATATTTGATTTGTTATATTAATATGATTAATTTTATTAACAATCAAATTTGATGTTTGATTTGACTTAATATGTCTATCAATATATGTGAAAAATAAAGGATCATTCACTCTCAAGTTAGTTTTATCAATTTCGTTTGTTATTTATTTTTAATATGAATTATTGAAAAATGGTAATCATTAAATTAGGTGATTATGTTTTTAAAATATTATGTTGATGATCAATCAGGTGAAATAACAATGTTGAGGTATTTTAAGAAAATACGTGATGAACCTATTTCAAACAATCATCTCCTCCTCCTCCGCCTCCTCCACCACTTCCTCCTAATGTTGACTCAAATGAGTATCCTAGTGATCTTGGTCTAAGAAAGCATATCTTTGAGTATAATATTAATGAAAGGGAGATTGTTCGACGTTACTATTTACAAAAAGGTCCATTTCAGTCTAAGAATTATGAATTTCCTTGGCGTTCTTGTTCAAAGGAGAAACGAAGATTTCAAGCTATATGGTTTAATCTTCATCCTAATTGGCTAGAATATAGCATTGTAAAAGACGCAACTTTTTGTCTTTATTGTTATTTATTCAAAGCGGATCATGGTGGTTAAAATGGTGGAGATTCTTTTGTTACTGAGGGATTTAAAAATTGGAGAAAGAAAGAAAAATTTCATGAACATGTTGGAAATCAGAACAGTATTCACAATAGGTGTATGATGACAGCTTATGACTTGATGAATCAAAAACAACATATTGAAACTTGTTTGGTCAATCAATCTAGTCAGGTAGTTGCTGATTATTGTGTTTGTTTGACAACATCAATTGATTGCATAAGATTTCTTGTGCGTCAAGGATTAGCATTTCGTGGTCATGATGAATCAACAAACTCACTCAATCAGGGTAATTTTCTTGAACTATTAAGATTTCTTGCTGACCATGATGAGGATATCAATAGAATTACACTGGACAATGCTCCCTTAAATCTCAAATTGACATCACTTGATATTCAATAAGATATTATCAGATCTATTGCCTATTTAACTACTAATTCTATTATTGGAGATCTTGGTGATGAATTATTTACTATATTGGTTGATGAAGCTCGTGATATATCTGTTAAAGAACAAATGACAGTTGCTTTACGGTTTGTAGATGAAAGGGGAAATATTGTTGAACGCTTTCTAGGCATTGTACATGTAAGCGACACTACTGCCTTATCACTTAAGACTGCTATTGATTCTTTGTTGTGCCAACATGGATTATCTATATCTAATTTGCGAGGGCAAGGATATGATGGAGCTAGCAATATGAGAGGAGAATTCAATGACTTAAAAAGCTTAATTATGATGGAGAATAAGTTGTTGGTGCAGACATCACCCAAGTCAAACCTGTGTTTTGATAATGGCAAAGGGTTCAAAAGTTAAGATATAATATTGATCTAACATATTTACTAAGTGTACAGGAAAAGAAGCCCTAGGTACACTAGGCACGAAGTCCTAGTCGAGGACTGGGCACGAAGCCCTGACAAGGAGCTGGGCACCGAAGACCTGCTCGGAAGGTGGGCACGAAGTCCTGGTCGAGGACTGGGCACGAAGCCCTGGCAAGGAGCTGGGCACCGAAGACCTGCTCGGAAGGTGGACACGAAGACCTGGTCAGGTGCATCGGGCAAAAGTCCAACCGGAGGAGCCGGTTGGCAAAAGGTAAACTCTCCTGAGAGGAGTAGGTGAGGACGCGTTCCCCGTCGAGGGAACAGTAGGCGTCGGCTCGACCTAAGACTCCATGTTGGAGACCCAAAGTCAGAACCAAGGCAGCTACGGCTGTAAAATGCACTAACATGCTTGCTTTGTTTTGTTTGGTACTAACCCTGGATGCAGGACCGAAGGAACGAGTCTCTGCAGCTCAGAACGCTCCAAAGGAGAGGAGCAGCAGCTGGGTTGGGCGCCCGGGAGGTTCCGGGGGCCCTAAGTCAAAGCCAAACAAAGAGTTAGCAAGAAAACGCTTCGGAAGCCTATGCTCCCGGGCGCCCCCTTGATCCCGGGCGCCCCCGTGCTCCCGGGCGCCCTGGATGCTCCGGGCGCCCTGGGTCCAAGCCAACGAAGCGGATAAAGTTTGAGCCAGCGAGAAGCCAGCAGACCAAGTCAACCCGGGCACCCCCAGGACTGCTATAAATAACCCTCGACCCCCAAGGCTTCTCATGAACATAGTTTTCCAACGCCAATAGGCTCTTCGACTCAAGCGCTCTGCTCCGGAAACCTTCCATCTCGAGATTCTAGCGCCGCCGACGACCCTACGCACCAAAGAACGATCTACACCGGGCGTCGGTAACGAAGAGTTAGTTTTTAATTGTACTTTTACTGCACTACTACTGTACATCTTCTTGTAATTATTTGCGCGATTATAGTATTGCCCGCAGTAAACGGTCAACGACCGTGGGCCTTGGAGTAGGAGCCGACCGCGACTCCGAACCAAGTAAATCCTTGTGTTCGTGTTTGTGTCTGTGTTTTTAATTTTCGCTGCTCATTCTCTTTACGAATCCGAAAACGTTTTACGATATTCACCCCCCTCTATCGTTATTCTCGATCCAACATAAGTCTGCTTATTATGTTCATTGTTTTGCTCATTAACTGCAACTTACACTTGTAGCTGTTGCTGAAAATCACATAAAAATTTCTACTTTTTTTTTTACATTGTTGCACAATTAAACAATATTGTTGGAGCGTCATGCAAGCGAAGAGACATACTTCGTGAGAAACAATTTGAAAAAGTTATTAAAGGAATTTATAATGGTGATATCTTTACTAGACAAGGTATGAATCAAGAGAAGACATTAAAAAGAGCTGGGAGTACACGTTGGGGTTCACATTATAATACATTGTTGAGTTTGATATGCTTGTATCCTTCAATTATTGATGTCCTTTTATTTGTTAAAGAAGAGGGAAAAGATCACAAGCAAAGGGCACAAGCAAATAATCTGTTGGAATTGATTGAAAAATATGAGTTTATATTTCAGATGCACTTAATGAAGAATATCTTGAGAATCACAAATGATTTATCACAAGCTTTACAAAGAAAAGATCAAGACATTGTAAATGCCATGATTCTTGTAAGATCAAGCAAACATTAACTACGGACCATGAGAGATGATGGTTGAGATTTGTTACTGAATGAAGTTTCTTTATTTTGTGTTAAATATGAGAACTCACCCCGCATATGGAAGACTTATTCGTTACCCATGGAAGATCACATCAAAATATTGAAGGAAGGACAAATCTTCACTATTACCACGTTGAAACGTTTTATGAAGTGATAGATTTGCAACTTCAAGAGTTGAACAGTCGGTTTAACGAGGTGAACACAGAATTGTTGTTATGTATGGCTTGTCTTGATCCATCAAATTCATTCTCTGCTTATGATAAAAGAAAATTGTTTCAGTTTACTGAGTTCTATTCATCAGATTTTTCCCCGATAAAGTTAATGCATCTTGAGCATCAACTTGATAACTTTATTTTTGATATGCGAAGTAGCAATCAATTTTCTGAGATTATGGGGATTAGCCAACTTGCTAAAAGGATGGTTCAATTGAAGAAACATCGTCTGTATCCTTTGGTATATTTACTTTTGAAATTAGCATTGTTATTACCTGTTGCAACTGTAACTGTAGAAAGAGTGTTTTCAGCAATGAAAATAATCAAAACATCACTTCGAAATCGGTTAGGAGATGATATGGTAAATGATTGTTTGATACCATATATTGAGCGAGATGTATTTGATACCGTTGATAATGAAACTATTATTCAGCATTTTCAAAGTATGAAATCTCGAAGAGTGATATTGTAAAAACATATGAAGCTAATATATAACTTTTATTATACATTTTTTGTATTGTATTATTTTTGTTAATTTATTGAATTCACCCCTGTTATTAAAATTTCTGGCTATGCCACTGCCGTCAAGGTAAATCGGGGAGCGTTTACGACAGATGATCCAAAAACTTAATATTTTACGGTTGTGTGTCCCAAAAAAAATCTTATAAAATTTATCATAATTAAATATCAAACTATGAATGTTTAAGAGATAATTAATCATCATTCGCTTTATTTATTGCTGGCAAAAAGCGATTCGCTCGCCCCGGCGCCCCGTCAAGCATTTATTGGTGGCAAAAGGACTTGTTTTACCAATTTTGACCTCCAGATCTTTTGGTAGTAATACTCATATACTAACAATCAATCCATCTCGTTATTGCACTGATGTGAGAAGACATTAGATGATAAAGTTTAGCTTTTGATGCTCTCTATTTCGCTTACTTGGCAGGAAATTAGGAAGAAGGAACAATCTTCCTTCTCCCTGGATAATTTGGAAAGCCCCATTCAATCCTTCCGTTAGAGTGAGATTGGGTCACATGTGGCGGGCGATAGGCGAGCCGGGCCGTACCAGACTTGGGCAAAATCGTTGTAGGTAGTTCAATTGAAAAACATCCTTAATTACAATCCTCAAGCAATGTTTTATTAGGACGAATGATAGTTCAATTGATCAGACCGATCGAACTAATTAGCAAAGCCATTAATTCACAAAAGATCATTCTAATGCTCTTGCAATTTTTAACAACTATCATAAACTTATCACAATTATATGGACTTTAATGCTCTCTTTCGTGTCTGCGAGTGTGGTAATCCGGTGCTTACGGCTATACGAGGCCACCCTCATAGATAGTAAAAAATGATTCGTTCATTTCAGTACTCTCGTAAATTCATTCCAGAGTCAACACGGAGGAGATAAATCATGGAGACTACTAATCCAAATCCTGTGACTAACTTGTGAAGAAGACGTGCATACTGACTTTGTCATGTTTTGACCTCAGACTTCATGGTGACAACATCCACGTCCTAGTCATTAATTCATTCCGTGAGGATGAGGGGGACGAGACTACCCTCATAGGTCTGCATGAGGCGGTCGTGTAGGGTTGCTCGCGAACTCTCATGGCTTTCATGGTCGAGGACGGAGATGTGATCAAAGGAAGAAAATAGGATTTCCATTAATTTTAGACGGATAAAAAATATCTAAAAATTATTAATCCATTTTTTATATGAAATAAATATCAGAAAACTCTTCCATATTATTTTTTTCTCGATTTTCAAATCTGTTCCCCCGATAAACATAAACAGGGCATAAAAGTAGAGTGTTGACATTCCTTCGTGCAAAAGTTTGTCCTCTAGATTGCTTTATTTTTGCGAACGCGTTCTTACTTTATAGACGATGATGGACGCTTTTGCATTAACGTGATAATTGATATTGATAGATATAAATATGCAACGTTACCACTGACCGTTGCCTTCCATTCCCACCTCTGAAAATGGGTTCGAATCCAACTCATCAGCTACTTTTGAAATGGTCATCGATACGTTCTCTCTCCATTGTCAATAGTAAATTTTCAAAATATCCTTCATGAATTGACACGATTGATTTTGGTTGCAAACTTGCACCAAATCAGGCCTTTTAAATTAATTTCTTAAATTTAAAGGCCTGATTTGGTAAATTGCCTGCCCTTCATGCACTGTTATTATTACTCCCGGTAAACTCAGTCAACGTCGGCGAAAGGAAGTCTTCGTGTGGTTATTCGTTCGCTTTCACTAATTTATTGCCATCGCTGCTTCTTCTTCGGCTCTCGCTTCATAGTCGTGTGTGTTGACCAATCTTCAAGCGACTGACCGACCGACCTTGTTTTGCTTGCAACGCGCAATTCCCTCCCCACACGCTTCCAAATACCCCTCTTCTGATTTCAAGCCGCGGCTGGAAAGGGGACTAGGGAATCATCCGATTGGCGAGCAAAGTCCTGGCGTTTACTAACGGCTTCGGTTTGTCGGATTTTTGTTTTTCCTATTCGTTGAATTCTCAGTCTCCGGATCCAGGTCGTGGATTTGCCTTGGAAAATTGGGGGTTCGAGAGTCGGACTTCGTTAAAAATCGCTTCTTGTCATTGCAGGGAAAAGATTAAGGATTCGGCTACGGGGCCTTGATATTTGTTCTGTGTTATGCCCTTGCAAATCATTTGCGAGATGCGAGTCGTCAATCTTTTGCGAGATGTTTCAGATTTTTGGAGTCGGAATTGTGCCAAAGCATAGGGCACGGCATTGAGCTGTGTGGAGTTTCATGGATAAGATATGCTGTTTTGTAAGTTCCGTAACTATGAGCAATTACATATTATTTTTATTGATGAATGAGGCTTCTGGTTTGGCATTTGACTTTTCTCCCTTGATCCAATTCTTCAGCTTATCCTTGTTCTGCTGCTATGAGTAGAGTGGATAAATCCCTAGAATTGTGAGCTGATGTGCTTTCTAGTTTCGTTGATCTTACTCGGCTGTTTTAAGCCGAGAGAATGCTGAGCTTTTAACTTTATCTTGTCGATCTTGAGTTATTTATGGACTTGATGTTTCCTTGGATGTTAGATAAAGTCAATTGTTCTATGCGAGCTGTTGTTGGCATATTTGATTCTGTCTATTGGGTTGGTTCAGTGGAAATGTATCTGCTTTTTTTCTTTCACTGCATCTCTTCTGATTCAATTGTACAGTTATAAATTATTGAAACAAGAGTTTGCTGCACTTTCATTTGAGTAGAGGAGACGTTTTAATGTTCACGGAATTGTTCACATATAATATACTATGTTGCTATACGCTAGGTGAACAGAAAGCGAACTAGTTTCACAACTATTACTAAAAAAAAGGTTGCTTAAGGGTGTAGGAATCTCATATTTAATTCCGAGTTTAATTGCAGATATCTATGATGGACACCAGTTTTGTTTTAGTATCAATAGTGCAACATGCCATGATCTTTCTTATTCTTTCCAGTTTGTTTTGTTGTTCTTTTTAGTTAATCTGTTGAGTTTTTCAAAGACGATAAAATTGTTCTAGTCTTGACTACTTCTTTGATATGAATAAACAAAGATGAGTGACTCAGCGTGGGCTTTCAGCTTGCAGGCCCCTCGTTAACTGTCGGTAAAGGAAGAAACTCAAAAGGCCGCAGCAGGATTAGCTATGGATTTAGTCTACTGAAAGGAGCAGCAGATCATCCTATAGAGGATTATCATGTAGCCAAATTCATTCATATCAGAGATCAGGAGATTGGTCTATTTGCCATCTTCGATGGTCATTTAGGAGATCGTGTTCCAGCTTACTTACAGGAGCATTTATTTACCAATATTTTGGAGGAGGTCATGTTTATTGTCTTTGTGCTCAATTTTTAAGGATTTGTTGATATACAAATGGAATGATGTTGTGTATGTTCACAGAAAGAGTTTTGGAACGATCCTGATACGGCCATCAGAAGTGCCTACGAGAAGACTGACAATGAAATACTTTCTCATAGTCGTGATTTGGGGCGAGGTGGATCCACTGCAGTCACTGCAATCCTTGTAAATGGCACCAAACTATGGGTGGCTAATGTTGGTGATTCGAGAGCTGTTCTTGCCAGACGCGGAGAGGTCATCCAAATGTCAACTGATCACGATCCAAATTCTGAACGAGAGAGTATTGAGACAAGGGGTGGCTTTGTTTCTAACATGCCAGGTTAGGCAAAATTAAGAAGTAACACAATGATTATGCAATCTCCTTTTTATTCAAGAATCAAGAGTATAGAATCTATTAGTAACATAATTGTCTAATATGCGTGGATTGTGACCCACTGATGCAAATGTTTTTCTAGCTCGTGAGAAAAATTCTACATATTCTCCTACTTCAGCTTCAATCTGTCTATAGTATCTCTTTTGATAATTTTGATCTTGCTAGTCAGGGAAATGAGAAATAGTGCAACCCGAAATATGTTCTACCTTGTTTGAAGAAATTTGTTGCATATATGTTGTTGTTCCAGATGAGTGTTCGAAACACCATCTTCTAACCTCTTACACTTGGCTAATTTCGACTGAAAATATTCGGAAGCAATTCTTGCAATCTCTCTGTGATATGGATAACTAATTTGTCGATGAACTTTCAGGCGATGTGGCAAGAGTTAATGGACAATTAGCCGTTTCACGGGCATTCGGTGACAAGAGCCTGAAGACACAACTAAGATCAGACCCCGATATACGAGTCGAAGATGCAAACTCTGAAACTGAACTGCTCATCCTTGCGAGTGATGGCCTCTGGAAGGTGGTTCACTACAATTACATGATCATCACACCACCACCATCATCATCATAGTTGTTAAATCTGTTCTTGTCACATGATCATTATTGTACGGCCATTTGAACTCTAATAGATTTAACAGGTGATGAGCAATCAGGAGGCTGTTGATCTGGCAAGAAAAGTCAAGAATCCATTGGCAGCAGCTCGTCGGTTGACTCTGGAAGCCTTCAAAAGAGAAAGTAAAGACGACATATCATGCATTGTTGTTCGTTTCAAAGCTTAAGTTTCACCCTAACAAGGCAGAGGATGGCTTCAAATACAACTCTAGCAATCGCTTTGTGCATCTGTATTAGTTTCCCCTATTTGTGAAATTCTTGCTAAATAATTTGTTCTGTATGAAAACATCACTATTGGTCCGTCAAATCTTTGGCCTGTTTGTACAAAATCTGCTTCTCGTTATAAATAAATCTGGTTTCTTCTTTATGATGCTTGCGTTTCTCTGCCTAACCCGCAGGCACCGAAGTGAAGTCGAAACTACTCTTGCTTTTTCTTGTCAGGCAGCGTACTCTTTCCCCTCAATTGTTGAGAAATTAGAGGTTACATTTGGAATCATGATCATACAATTAGCAGAACTACTCAACTCCTTGTCCCTGCAAAGTTTGTCTGGCTTGCAAGAAGCAACATTGCTTCGCTATGGATGGGGAAGCCAGTGAATGCTGGGTGGAGCTGCTTAATCTGCCAATGCTCTCGGGAAGGTAACAGATATAAATGCTCTGGAACTCACATGGTTCCGTAGCTCAGCTAACTGAAGGAGGCATCAGCTAGAGAGAGAGTAGGTGGATGGCGTGGAAGCAAGGCATGCATCTGCATGAGCTTGCACCAGCAGAGGAGTCGTACGACACACACTAAATGGAGAGAGAAAATACAGACGGGCGTACGGTTTGATCCGACAGAAACCATGGCCGTTTCGTGTCTGAGACACGCAGTTGATGTTAGTCAGGCGAAGAATCACGACGACCTGTTAATTGAAGCTCTGATTAATTTGCTCGGGGAAAAGAATGAGCTTTGACAAGTCATTAGTAGAGTATTCGTACGCCTTTAATATCTTTATCAATCCGTTTCAAAATTAATATAAAAAATAAATCATGTAAACTATTAATCTGAATATTAATACATGAAAAAAATAGACATATTAATTTTATCAAAATTTAATCCTAAATATTTTGATGATAATATCCACATATTAATCATCCGTTCATTCAGTAAACAAAGGACCAAATCACTCGCCCCCAGCGCCTCTGCTACATCCGTCCTAAGACCATCACGAGAGAGGTAAATCACGATTTCCGAAATAATTAGTGTATAGTTGGACCGATAATTGATACACCAAACGTCTAGAATTTTAATCCAATGTGTCTTGCGCATTCGAACCCACACTTCTTAAACAATACTTTCATACACTAATCACTCCAGATCCCATGGAAACTCCGTTCATTCAGTAGAGATTCATCGTTGACAGTCTTGCGCATGCAGTAGCAGTGTTGCTAACGAGATGAACTTGCGGATCCACAAACAGTGTTTCTGATGGGGAATCATCCTCTACCCGGCAAGACGAAGTCAATAAAATAATATCTTTCGTACATGTTCATCTCCAGCTCAAAGCTGTCCACTGCATCATCAGCTGCAGCAGCATTTCATCGCTTCCTGGCCTGGACATGGCAACGAGGGTCCCCCGCGTCTGATTATTTATGATTTTGTTTTTGAAAAAAATGGTGCGAGGTCCGAAATTATTAGAAAAATCTTTTCATTTATGTTAAAATTCTTCTGTAGGGTTGAGCTTACTTTTGCCATCTTTTCTGTAGCTTCTTTTTTTCCCCAATTTTCGCAGTAGCTCTCTGTCTTCTTGGGTTCAGTGTGAGCAGCTTCTCCGCTCTCGGTCTCTTTCTCGGACCCGTGTTCTCGTTTTCGTTCTCAGCGGATGATTTCGTTCGTCGAAAAGTTCTTTTTTGATGGATTGATGCTTGGTGTTTCTCCTCCCTCCCTCTCCCTGTTTGGTTAAATCGTTGGTTCGTTCAGATTTTTCCGCTCTGGAATCGATGCAATCTTGAAAAGATGCCTCTTTTGGCCTGCTTCTTCGCTGGAATGGAAGCGGCGGCGGCGATGGGCTTTGATTTGGCTGCCATTGTCTCAATTAGATGAGGAGAATGATTGAAGACGTGATCTTTGGCCTTTCCTTCTTTTGGATCTGGATCTGTTGCCGTTTTGGTCGTCGTAACTGAAGATTAGCGCTCAAGGTGTTTCATATTTCTGATGTTTTTGTTCATCGAGGATTCTGTTGCAGTTATTTCCCTAAATTTAGGGTTGCGTATTTCATTAACACGTTTCTTCACGGAGTCTGTTTTGTCTTCTAAAATATTTTGGGAACGATCTGTTCTTCGAGCATTTTTGGTTGAAATTGCTTCCTTTTGCTTCTTAGATTGACGCTGCAAGCTACTTTCCGTTTCTCTCTATTCGTTGGTCATCGGTCGTTTATGTGCTCCTTTGAACACAAGCCCTTTGCTACCGCAGTTCGTCCAGGATTCCATTTTGGAGTTCGCGTGTTGATCTGATCGCCGGTTTCTTCATTTGTCTCATATGACATTCCAATTTTTGAAAATTTTAATCTTGACGATCTAAATTCCTGAGCCCATTTCACGACAGGGAGGTAGGCTAATTTTCCTGTGTCGCCGACATGGCCGATGGCGGTGAGGTTAGGGCATGGGGGGAACTCATTCCCGACGCTCTGGGCCTCATCTTCCGCAACCTTCCTCTCCAAGAGATCCTAACCGTCATTCCTAGGGTTTGCAAATCTTGGAGGCGGGCAGTGTCGGGTCCCTACTGTTGGCAGGAGATCGACATCGACGAATGGAGCAAGCGCTGCAAGCCCGAGCAGCTCGATCGAATGCTTCACATGCTCATCGATCGCAGCTGTGGTTCCTTCCGCCGGCTCAGTGTCTCCGGCCTCCACACCGAATCCATGTTCACATTCATCGCAGACCAGTACGTAGATCTCATCTCGGTTCCTGACTTCGCTCTATTGCCTTAAATTTCCAAGAATGGAAGCTATTGCTTGATTATGTTGCCTTGATTGCTGTCATCCATTTTGATCCACTAGCATTTCTGTAGTGAATCATACTGATGAGTATATGAACTGTTGATGCATACAATAACATTGCTGTTCTCTGAAACTGACTGTTGAGTTGCCATTAACAACATAATTGGTGTCATGATTGATCTTAGTTTCCCAATAATTACCTCATGGTAACTTATTGAAATGCTAGCTGACACTTGATGACGAAGGCATTCTTTGTAAGGAATTTCAAATCTACATTTAAAAAGTTTCTAAATCTCTCGCAACGTTGAGTCTTTAGTTTCTAATTTACACTTTGTTCATTTGCTCTTGAAGTTGATGGCATGGTGATGACATAACAAACCACCAAATCAATCTAGTTATCTACATTATTGCTTATTGTGTAGCAATCATGCTATGTCACCAACTTAAGTGGAAAACATATCACTTAAGTTGGTCGCCAGTTTAACAGTAAATGCACAGATTGCGGTTCATAGATTTGAAACTGAAACCAGGACATTGTAGATTTTAAAGTTTTTAAACACTGATAAATTTGAATTCCATATGCAAGGTTGCAATGGATTTTTTATTTAAGCTTCTTTATTTGTTGAACTGTCAATTGCTTTTAGTAGTTTAATCTGAGTATGCTGTGAGATCTGAGAATCAACAGTCAACAAGATTAAAGATTAAAGGTTTCACTAGTTTATCTCGAAAGAAACTATTTATAGGATGAATTTTTAGTAATATAGTAGTTCAAGATACTGCAAACTTATTTATTTTTGTTTGATGACTAATTGGCATTCTTGTTCTTGTTCTATCTGTTGAATTTGTCTAGTGCTGGTTCCCTTGAGAGGTTGGAGCTTCCTAGAAGTGAAATTAGTGATTCTATTGTTGAACTTATTGCACCAAGATTGTCCAATTTAACCTATTTGGATGTCAGCTACTGCTCAAAGATAGGTGCCTGTGCCATCGAAGTGTTTGGAAAACATTGTACATCGTTAGTTTTCCTTCGGCGCAGGATGCATCCATTAGAGGTCACCGGAGATTACAATTGCCAAGAAGAAGAAGCATTTGCCATTGCCAAAACGATGACCAAGTTGCACCACTTGGAGATGTCCTACCAACGCTCTACGACCCAAGGGGTGCTTGAAATCCTCTCCAAGTGTAGGGATCTTGAGTATTTGGACGTGCGAGGCTGTTGGGAAGTCAAGCTAGACAAGAAGTACTTGGAGGAGCGGCATTCTGGTCTCAAGGTGCTGGGACCTGAAATTGAGGACCGCTACGAATGTGTGGACTACTACTCAGATACTTCCGCATATTCGTGGAGGTCAATCAGCGATGACGAGGACATGATTTGGGAGGATATAAATGCAATGGAAGGGGAGGATTTTCAGGTGAGGTTCTACGGCGGCGGCTTCAATGATGCGGTCACTGGGTATGACTGGCCTCCGTCTCCATGAGCATTGTCGGATGGGATTCCGAAACAGATAGTATCACCTTCACTGCTTATCTAATAATGGAGCAAATGGGGAAAATCCAATGTATCTTTACTTCTGGCGTTGAATCAGATGCATGTCGAGGTAAACTCTCGTGTTTACATGAGAATGTAACTGATATGATAAGGAGTCATCTGTATCGAAGATGGGGTAAATTTTACTTCGCATCCATCCTTACAATAGTGTCAAGAACTTCTCCTAAGTTGTGTGCATGAAAACTTCTATGTTTCATATGAATAGCTAAAGATTCTGTGTTGTTTCATGAAAACTTCTCCTGGGCACTTGGGGAGCGATCGGTTGAGCTTTCGATGCTGTCAATACTGTAAAATTTCATCATGTATGAAGTTTGATGTTAAAATAGCTAAAATATTATTTGAAGCATGCCTGCTAAGTGATTGAGAGTCGAGGATCGTGACATAATGATCGAGGAGTCTGGTTGCAGCAACTCCTGACAAGCTCTCTAATGCGTTGTTCTTCGCAGAATCGACTACGTTTATCGCTCTGTGTGGTGGTAGATTCCGACCGCATCAATATGGTTTTCCAAATTTTGGTGGGATATACATTGGGACAAGTTGATATTTCACTTTAAATGAACTTAATTGTCAGAAATACTGAATTATCCAACATACATAAAATAAAAATATTCAAGAACTTATTACTGTTGACCTGAGTGACTGGTGCTTGGTCTGTGATTGTCTCCCCCAGCATGTCTTTCGAATTGGATCCCGGGCATCTTTGCTTCCTTCTGTACAGGTTTGGCGCGGCCAGTACCAGTTCTACCATGTTCTTGCAAGTCATCCATGCCGTCTAATAATCTTCCAGCTTTGCCAATTGCAAGGATCAGCTCAAGCTGCTTTTGCTGTTGTTCCTGAGAGTTTCAATTTCGAAACTGGTTATGCTTTCTAAAGAAAACATATACAGAAGGCTCTTTCCTTCTAAAATAGAAGGCATCAAACGTTCTAATGCCAAAATGCGAGATAATTATCACAGAATCAAGAAGAATATTTCGAGGTTTTTGAAATATTCCACTTGAAAATTCTGACAAATAGATGATTATTAAAGTAATAATGAAAAAAAAGGATATTCAGGACACCACTGGTACTTCTTCAGAAATATATCACTTGAGTGTTGATGTTTTTGTTGCCAGATAGTTCTATGATCAGAAATGTTGTCCAACTGTTATTTCTTAAACATAAACAAAAATTCGAGAAATATTGATGTCATATTCTTGACATACTACATAACCAATGTCTACAAGTGATCCTAGTAGCTAACCGTATATTGTTTATATGGAACTATGAGAAGGAACAAGCTATTCTAACACTATAAATACATTGTCATCCTACATAACACTAGTATTATTCCATAGTGCCTCTAGTTTTTGAGGTTCTGAAGAATCGACTGGCTTTATGCCATCTCAGTAACATCTACACACAAACATTTCACAGTCAAGAGTCGGCGTGTAATGATTTATCGATATTTCTTAAAGAGAATAGTTTCGTAGAATGTTTAACCAAATCAAAAGTGGCATCTATTTGTTATTTCGTGCATTTGTTGGAAATTATACGGAATAAAATATATGCTTCAAATTCAAGTGACAGTTAACTTAGTTCTGTAATTTAAGTTCAAGTCAGAATCAACTAAAGTCTAAAAGTAACTTAATACATTGAGGATTAAGCTTGTTGAATCGAAGACTTGTTATCAAAGTAGAAGTCCCCAAGGCATAACCGAGTTGGTTATCAAGGTATCACACAAGTTGAATTATCAATCGATAATGAATTATGCTAAAAAAGGTTATCAGTATGACTTTTCAAAATGAACACCACAAATTTATAGGCCAGAAGAATGTCACATAAGACTCACTTGCATGGCCAATAAGACCTTTTGAATTTCGCCAAGTTCCTTCTTGAGAATCTCTTCTTGCATTGCAAGTACTCTAATAGCCGCAGAGTTCTTTGCTGCTAACTCTGTAGCCTGCATCACATCACATGTTTAAACAATGAAGATATTACCTTAACTATCTACATCCAACTAGACGAAAAATGATAGTCGATGAACGTTTAATTGCAAATTAGCAAATTGAACTTGAGTTTTAGATTGGCACCAATGAATAAATTTTTTGTTTAGGCAACAATTAAGTTTGAGATTTCAAGGATGAACTTAAAAGCTGCGTACTTGATCGAATATGGTCAATACCAAACAACAATATGACAAGAAAGAGGCACTTCAAGGGTACATTGCAACAAAAAAAGTAAGTGGCGTAGGAGAGACTGTAACAGACATTGTTAAGTGTAACTCAAAATTTGAAAAATTAAGGTTCATCAGTAGCAAAGAAACTTTGAGTTGTTGATATTTCATAATAACTTGCATGATTAAATTTATTCCTGGTTTTGAGGACTAACACACAGGTGCATGATGTCTAACAAAAATGAGAAATACACCTAAAAATATTGCAACTTTCTATAAAAGGAGTCAAGCTCAAATGTGAGTAATGTAGATAAGAGTACACAGGAACAAATTATCGACAGTCAGGAGATTGAAAATAGATGTCTCTGTGGTTATCAAACAATATAGGATCTAAAACACAAGAAATGAAGCATACCTGATCAAGAGGTTCCTTCAAGCCCTTCCTAGTGACTCTAAACTTGATCCCAAGCTTCTCAAGTTGTCTTGACATCGCCCTAATTATCATGGTAGAGCTTTTTAAATCACCTTCCACCTTTTCAATCTTACCAATCAAATCCACACCCACGCCATCTTTCTCCATCGTACAAATCCTCTGCCACTGACTCCATCGAATCAAAAAACTAATTGCCACAGCCCCAACCAACAAGAAGTACTGAACCCAAAAAGCTTTGCTTCCCAGGTGAACCTGAAACCGCTTGGGCGCACTTGGAATGACAGAGATCGCCAGACATGCAAATGAATAGACGGTGGACGGCACAATACAGATCACTTCAGCAATTAAAAGAGAATTATCCAAGCTTGGCTGGCTGGGAATACCTCTCGCTGGGTTCCAGTCAACACCCTCAACTGAAATGATCAAATTTTTAGGTTTCTTTACTCCAGATTTTGATTATAGGAGATGGTTGGGGCCAAGAATTTCTTACCTTCAGACAAGGAAGCCCTGGTGCGCCATCGATCTGCATCTGCCGCAAAAGCAGACAAAATGCGCGAAGGGGAGAAAGGAGTGAACTTCACGAGATTGGCATACGGTGGGAGCGAATGAACTGGATGATGAGTACGGGCAATCAACGAGGTCGTGCTGAAAGCATGGATGCTGGCAATTGGCATAGCTTCCAGCGGAGATTACGATGCCGCTTCCGAACCTCGACGCGGAATCTGAGAGGAGACCGAGCTAGGGTTTTTGTAGATGCATTACCACCTCACGGAAAACATCGAATTCGAGTGCCGAAGGTGAAAGTTGTACTAGGAACAAGAATGGAGGTCGAGTTTGGAACGCTTTCTAAACTCCGAAGACACTTGTTCCGTCCATTGTAGGGTTTGGATCGTCATCTGTAGACAAAAGATGGATAAAAGCCCAAAATTAAAATGGCAAAAATCAAAAAGACCCTGTTTTTTTCCTCACTAAATCATCAATGGGGCCATTTACGATTTTTTTAACCCCACCTTTTGCTCCAACCGTATACAATCAACGTGTTATCTAATATTTAAATCTCGCGTCTAATTTGTTATTAATCGGGATATATTATAATAATTATATAATCATAATTGTTATATATAACAGAATTTTATCATTCATGCCGCAACAGCTACTAATCTTTAATGTTGAAAAAAATTAATTATTATATTATCTCGGCCTAGTTCACATGTCGCTCGCGCGGTCAGCCTGACATCATCTCAGGTCGGGCCCTCCAGGGAGGGGAATTGATTACTTTAGCGGCTAGGGTCATAAGCCCAGGGCCCGCTTGGCCCGAGTTGCTCGATTGAGCAAGCAGTTGGGTATATTCCGACCCGATTCTCCAGGAAAGGGGGCAAAGAGCCTGACTCTGTCAGTCGCTTGGAGAGTTGCCGACGAACGCCCGAACCACAGCTGAGTGACTCCCAGTTGGTAGTCTTCCTTTTCCCTAACCGCTTGGCCCAGAGATATAGCTAAGAAGTCGTGATTGAGCACCCGTCGACTCAGGCAGTATTTGGTCCTCAGCAAAAGGATGTTGGTTATTGGTCTCATGGCCCGACTCGGAGCAGCCGGTCGACGCGCCGGCTCTATATTATCGTCGCATAGTAAAATATCTACTCCATGACTGGTCAGAACTTAGCGGCAGTCTGCGCAAGTCGACTCAAGCCTGATGTCAGCCCTGCCCAAATCGTGGATATCCCGCTGACACAGTACGATCGTTTGACACAGAGTGATCCGCTGACACCGTACCTTCCTGCCATCTCCTTACACCCCCAGAGCCGGTCCTTTTGTCTAAAGGCCCTGGGCGAAATTATAAATTATGCCCTAATTTTATCTTCTAAATATTACTTTTTCCAAAAAGAAATTTTTACATCATCTATCATAAAATTTTATCTTCTGAATACTACTTTTTTTCGAATTTGCATTTATCGTATTTGTGATAGATTTACTATTATTCCTTATCAATAATTGAAATGCTCATATAACCGATCCGTCATCAATTGTTGAGTTTCATTGGAATCAGACAATTACTAAAATCATAGAACTACCTTAACCATAAAAACAATGACATGTCAACACTGAAGTTATGAATAAACTATATTGTTTAACAAATGTCTATAACATTTACAGGTACAATTAACTATTCATGGTTGATCAGTAATAATTCTACGCATGCTCATTTATAGATACATTAAGTCCTATGAGAATTAAATCTCAATCTACAAGAAGCATTTTATCACAAATCAATTTTCAACAAAGCCAATAGTTGAAATGAAGAAATATGCTTGATCACTCATGATAACCACAATAAAATCTCGAACAGCACCAAGGATGCAACCTTTACATAGATTTAATTGGGGTAATTAACTGACCTTGCTGTTGTCGACCATTGATGGAGGCAAGTTTCGTCATGATGTATACATTGGCTTTGCTGCATCATAAAAGCTGAAGCGAGGTGGCTGTATGGTGTACATCAAATTATTAAAAATCAAGCATGTGGTTAAGTACAAGAAAGAATTGACAAGGTTCAAGTTCTAGTAATCACAAACTGGAGAGGAACCATAGCTCCATGGTCATTGCGATACTCGACTGTGACTTGGGTTTTACCATCAGGTCTCAACCAGGAGCAATAATTCTAGTGAAAATATGCATGTCCTATTAGAGGAAAAAGAATATGCAGGAGTTGGAAAAATGAGCAAAGAAAACATGCAAACTATAAAGAAACCAAATCTTACTGAGCACAACTAGCGCCAAAGTCATGATTAGAGAAGTATTGATAATGAATAACTTATTAAACAGCTCCAAACAAAATTAAAAGAACTAAAGGTATATTTATAAAGAACATTTTGATAACAAAGAGCTTATTAAACAGCTCCCTCAAAATTTTTAAAGTAGTAAATACAAGTTTAAAGAGCTTTACTAAGGGTCTATTATAAAGAACATTCTGAAAGCTGGAAAGAGACAAACCCTAAAGTAATTCATTCATCAAATTCCCCACTCCTGAATTAGGGATGAAGCAGAACAAGATAGCTCAGGCATCAAAGGTACAAAAATAAAATGAAATCATAAACAAACAAGTAAATGTAAGATTGTATTCACTAAAGCAGCAAGCTTAGTAACAAAATTGAAAATTTTGTTTAAAAGAGACATGTAAACTCAGTATATATTAATGGTGTACATGGATCGTATTTCAAATGTAATATTCAATTCATCACATTTATGCTTAGTAACAAAAGCAAGAATGACTGACTTAAAGCGTCCAAGTAATTCCGCAAACAATGTCTACATCACATTTATAGCAGTAAATTGTTACCAAATTCCTTGTTTAATGTTTATTAAAAGGAAAGTTTACACGACGGGATATCTCGGCCATTCAAACCTCATAAAAGAGCAAAAACTGTCAACTTCCGGAGGAAAACAGAAGGCGGACTTCTTCAGATAATACCAGAAAATTATGATTCTGAAACAAACTTCCAAAAACTTCCAAGAAATAAATTATGGAGAAAGAAGCGAAGACCGATATGCTATGAAGTAAATCCTACAGCAAAATAAAAGGAGAAAAGAATGTATAATTCAGCATATGATTCCCAGAGGCGGTCCTTATTGTCTAAAGATACACTTACATGTGCAGCAAGAGCAAGATTTGCTTCGAAGAAGGATTTAATTGTCCCAATGTCTTCCCAGTAATCATTAAAGAGATATGCCTGTGTAAGTATGTATGACTTATAAGAAAGGAGGAAGGATAAAACAGGTGGTACTGATATTGAATTGCACTATCAATTAAATTGTTAACTGTAATATACCTTAAAAAAATACAGAGATAACTCATTTAACATGCCTTCGTGATGCACTTTTAAAGGCAAAATCATCAATAATAGCATCATAGTCAATGTTTTCCAAAATATTCTTTTCAATGCATAAAATTGCTAATCCATTTAGCATATCTTGAGTCATTGTGGTTCGTAAATAAGATTTTATTAATTTTAATTTTGAAAAACTTCTTTCAGCAGATGCCACTGTCACAGGTATTGTCAATAATATCCTATAAGCAATCATCACATTTGGAAATATATCCATAGTCTTTAAAAACTCTAATATTTGAATGGAAGACCATTTTTTATTTGTTTCATAAGATTCACTTGATAACATTACTTGCAAAACTTGTAGTTCTGAATACATACATTTTACATCAATATCAGAAGTATCACCATTTCTTAAAGTGTTTTCAAGATTCACACAAGAACTCATCAATTTATCATCATCCAATGAAACTAATTTTGTAACATCATACAAGAACCCAAATATAGATTCAAAATATTGTAACGGTTCAAACCTACTCTTCAATTGCCCAAGAGCAATATCAACCACTAAGATAAAATAATCTATTTGAAAAGATTCTTCTGGTGATTGATTTTCCCTTTCAGTGTTAGCAATCTCATCAAAATGTCTTTTTCTACAAATTTTACATTTTGTAGGAAATACAGGCTCAATTTCCATATCAAGTGCTATTTTTCTTGCGTCAACCATAGCAGAAGCAAAACCATTTTCTCTATATTTTTCAAAAAAGGAAACAAGACCAGATAATTGTTTTATAGCAACATCAAGAGGCATATCCTCTGATTGTAATTTTTTGCTAACTAAGTTAATTTTATGCAAAATATCATGCCAAATAACAAGACTTAATATAAATTCAAAACTTGAAAGTTCACCAGATGCTAAAGTTTCAGCATCTCTACTTAATTTGCTATCTTCACTTATTTCTGCTAATTTGAACAAAGCTTCTCTGATTTGGGAAGCTTGAGATAGTATTGCTTTGACTGTTTCAATATGACTTTCCCATCTTGTAGTTGACAATGATTTTAAAGTTAATCCATCAATATAGTCAAGCAAAACATTCCATCTTTTTGTTGAATTAGAGAACACGGTGTACATACATTGACATACTCCAAAAAAATAATTTTACTTTAACACAAGAATTTGCCATGTCACAAACAACTAAGTTAAGAGAATGAGAACCACATGGCATGTAAAATGCTCTAGGATTAATGTCAAGCAATCTCCTTTGCACACCTTGATTTTTTGCCTTTCATATTAAATCCATTATTATAACCTTGCTCTCTCACATTATCAATATCAAGTTCTAAAGATCGTAAAACAACTTGCAATTCATTAGAAAAGCCTAAACCAGTTATATCTTCTACATTTATAAATTCTAAGAAGTACTCTTCTATTTTAATTGGAGTCTCTGAAATATCTACACATCTTAATATAAGAGTCATTTGTTCTTTGTGACTTGCATCCGGTGTACAATCAAGAATTATTGAAAAATATTTTGCCTCTTTTACTTTTCTAATTATTGCATTCTTGACTTTGGAGGCTAGAATAGATATTAACTCATTTTGAATTTTATGACTAAGATAGTGATAATGAATCTTTTTATCTTGAATGAGTCGAAAATGCTCTTGCATTATTGGATCAAACTCTGCAATCATTTCAAGTAGACCCAAAAAATTACCATTATTATCTTCATAAATTTTGTCATATGTACCTCGAAATGCCAAATTATGTATAGCTAGACATTTGACAACAACAACTATTCTTAGCATAACATGTTCCCAATGTTTTGTGTCCTTTTTAATTTGTTCTTGTATTTCCTTATCAATTGTTAATGTTTTCTTTAATCTCACTTGTAGCTCAACAAAAGCTCTCAAATTAGTGAGGTGTTCAACACTATTTTCATGTTGTTTAAGTTTGTCACATAAATGTTTCCAATCATTAACTCCTTCTCTTGCTAAATTACTTTTGGTGTGCATTACTTTAAGCAACTTACAACAAATACAAAATACTTTGTCTAACTCTTTCGAGTACACTAACCATTTTCGTTCACGAGTCTCACCATTTGGTAACACTTGAACATAATAAGTATGAGCAAAGTGTCGAGATTCTTTATCTAAAGGAAACTCGAGAATATCTTCTCTTTTAGGAACTCTTTCCACGAGTAAATCTCTCATATTTGTATCAAGATTATCCCAAACTCTTGGATCAAATATGTTCAAATCATATCTAAGTGTTGAACATTGATATTAGTTTGTAAGCTCATCATTACAACAATTATCAATATCTTTAGTTTTATGAATTTTAGTTTCATCAAAATCTTTAAAATCTGTATTATCTTTGTTTTCATTTTCTATAAATTTCTCATTCTCATCACTTTCATTTCTCACATATTCTTCATTTTCATCATTCTTATTTTCAACAAAATCTACATCTGCATTTGATTCATTAGTTAAAATTTGAACTAAACTTTTCATTGTGTTATGAGATTCTTTACTAAAATATTTATTCAATGAACCTCTTAAACTTTGGGCTATGTCCTCTTCTTTTTTCTTTTTTTGTCTTTTTTGATATCCAGAGAGTTGTTTCATGATGATAGAAAATTATAAACAATAGGCAATAAATAAAGAACAATAAAACCTGATATGAAAAATTTTTCTTCGATTTGAAATCCACTTATATAAGACCTTACACAAATATCCTACAAGTTTATAAAAAATACAACACTTCAATTATGTCTTAGAGCAAACCAATAAGAAAGTTCTTGTATTTCACAAAAAAAATCATAAAATGAGAAAAAATAAGCATACATGAGAAGACATGTATGAACATCAATTTCACTAATTATTCCAAGCAATTTCACTAATTATTCAAACTGAGAAGACATGTCTAACTAATAATAGGGTAATTTACTAAAACATTTGCTTTCTATTTAGTTTCACCAAATCACACCCTAGTAATGAAATTTACCAAATAGTACCTCTCACTAACCCCTTCCATTCCTCTAAAAAAAGCCATTGGTATTGAGGCACTAAAAAAGAAGAAAAGAAAATTTATGTTCTAATATTGTCCTGAAAGTTCTACACCAGAATTTGCAACTGAAAAAACAGGAACAAACTCGGACTAACCTTATCTACTTCGTAGATTGGTATTGTTCAATTTGTAGCTATTAGCCAACATATATGAATCAGAAAATATATAGTATTTAAAGTGTTACAAATTAAAAAAAAATGATACAACATAAAAGATATAGGTGAGTGAAGTGAAGACCGAAGAATAATCCTTAATGAAAAAAATATATAGCTATAAAAATCGTGTATTTTTAACATGTTCTAATTGATGCATTTTTTTCTAAAGAAAAAAATGATACAACATCCCAAAAGAAAAGAAAAATCAAAGAAATTGATGCAGTTTTTTAACGTGTCCTTATTGAAGAAGAATCAAAGAAAAAAAATCCCAAAAAGAAACAACAGATAATCCCAAAAAAATCCCAAGGAAACCAACAGAACATCCCAAAAGAAAAGAAAAATCAAAGAAAAAAAAATTGATGCAGTTTTTCTAATTGATGCAGTTTTTTAACATGTCCTTATTGAAGATGAATCAAAGAAAAAAATCCCCAAAGAAACAACAGATAATCCCAAAAAAAATCCCCAAAAAAATCCCAAGGAAACCAACAGATAATCGAGCAAGACAAAGATACAACATCTGATCACTCACCAGATCGACCGTTTCGTTCTTGATCGCGTTTGTCCGAGAGAGATTGAGACCAGGGAGGACTTGTCTTGTCGTCGCCAAGACTTGTAGTAGGCGCAGCGAGGAAGGGAAGGCACGACGAGAGACTTCGGCGAGGACGCTGAGGAGAATCAGAGGGTGAGAGGCACGCTAGGGTTTTCACTTTTCATTGAGATTGAGAGTCGAGAGCCGAGAGGTTGCCGTTGGGAATTCTGCAGAAAAAGAGAATAAGAAATAGGGATTAGGAATATACAATACAATACAATATAATATAAAATTATATATATATATATATAAATTGGGCCCCTGATCATTTTGGGCCATGGGCAGGTGCCCTGGTTGCCCTGGCCTAGGGCCGACTCTGTACACCCCATACGACGACCACCCCTGCTCGGGCCAGGCCGAGCGGCGCCGAACTGTGTCAGTCGGCGAACTGACAACGCCCCTTACCCTGCCCCCGCATGAGACACCTTACCCTGCCCCCGCATGAGACAAAACATGGCAGGTATGGGTAGAGGGCAGAAGCTGTTAGTTCCCTCGGCTATATAAGCCCCTCCATCCCCCCACTTCGCAGGTACGCACACAAGTCATTTTGTCCACTGTTCCATTGCTGTTGTTCTCTTCTCTCGTGAGGACTGACTTGACCGTCGGAGGACCTTGCCAGGGACTTTTCCCGGCGGGTTGCTAACGGTCACTTTTTTGCAAGTCGGAGCTAGCATCAGCAGTACTCGGTCCACTTCACTCTTGGGAGTCCACCTCATTCTGTGACAGGATCATATTTGGCGCTAGAAGGAGGGACTTTCTGCCTAATAGAGAGTGTGCGATGGAAGATCCTAATCGAGTGATGGTGATCGTTACGCCCGAAGAGTACGAGCTCTTGCTGGCCGCCCGAGCTCAGAAAACCCCTCAAAGGCCTTCGCAGGCCGGTAGCCCGACGACTCGATTTCCTGAGCCGTTGGCACCCAACCACTCCGGAGGTCAGGGGAAGGCTGCCCGACCCGAAGGGGGCTCGACCCCCTTCCCCGCCGCTTTCTACCGAGGTCGGGATGACGAGGATGATTCAATGCCGGCTGAGCCGTCCGCGTCCAGCTAGAAGCACAGGCTACGTCTCGATAAGGGAAAAGCCCCAGCCGACTTGTCTCTGGCTGCCCTGGTACGTAGCCTATTCTCTTCTCGGATCCTGGAGGATCCGGTTCCCAAGCATCTCAGGTTCTTCACCATACCTGAGTATGCTGGGACGACTGATCCCGAAGAGCACCTAATGAAGTTTGAGAGTGCAGCCTTGCTGCACCAATATCTCGAGGGTGTGAAATGCCGAGTCTTCCTGATGACGCTCTCGGGACCTGCTCAATGATGGTTTGATCGACTCCCTAACGGGTCAGTGTCAAGCTTTGAGGAGCTTAGGAGGATATTCCTCTAACACTTCGCCAGCAGTCGGAGGCATCATAAGACGAGCTTCAATTTGTTCGCCCTGAAGCAGGGACCGAAGGAGTCTCTCCGGGCCTACATCAAGAGATTCAATGGGGTGACGCTAGACGTGTCGATCGCCACACCCGAGGTATTGATCAACGCCTTCTCCCAAGGACTGCAGGAAGGAGACTTCTTCCGCTTACTAATATGGAAGCTGCCGAAGGACTTTTACAGCTTGCTAGGGAAGCTGTCAAGTATATCAATGTGGAGGAGGCGTAGGCCGCTCGGAAGAAGGAGTCAGTTAGCACACCGACCCCGAACCCCGCTCAGAACAGTCGATCCGGTTGGAACTTGGATGGCTAGAGATGGGGGTGAATATAGCCAGACACCCACAAGTTGCACTTTGAAGTTTTCTGTGTGATCGGATTAGCAGCGGAAGAAAATGTAGAACAAAGAACAACGCAGAGAAGGAAACGCAAACCAAACAAACGCTAACACCGTGATGTACAAGGTTCGGGGATAACTTGCCCCTACTCCTTGGCATGCCCGTGAGGTGGGCGATCCCTTGATCGTCGGCAGATCAAGCCCCGGTGAACACTGGATATCAAGTGCCTCCTCGGTGGAGAAACCTCTCCATAATCGCCTCAGTAGATGAATACAAGGTAAGCACACGAGACTAAGGAGGAACCTCTCACAAGACAGTAGCAAGAAAGCTCAAGAGAGAAGCTACACAAGGAGCACAACAACAACAGCGAATCACACAGCCACACTTGCTTGTTTTGCTGTTCGTTCTCTTGTCGCCTCCTCTGCTTCTCATCTTCCTCTTAAGCTCCTGCTTCATCACCAGGCTCCATCAGCATCCCCTGAGCCAGCCTGAACCCACTGACCTCCCTGAGCACTCAGTCCACTGAAGACCTCCTCTCCAGCTGAGTCTCAGTCAGTCGCCAGCTGCTCCAGTTGCCGTTGAAACCTGAGAAGGAGAAACAAACAAACCTGCTCCAAGGAAAGCCTCCCATTGACCCTCCTTGAGTGTTTGAATCACCTGCTATCACCTGCACACTCCAACAGAAGCTTAGCAAATCGATATCAAATGAAATCAGCAAGTAGCAGAGAATCGGCAGTGAAAACAGACGCGATTAGAGCTTCTGACAGCGTATTTGAATTAACGTTCTGCTCCTGATCGGTCCCTAGACCGATCAGGGAGGAGCCTGATTGGTCACCAGACCAATCCAGCAGTCTTCTGCACACTCCTGATTGGTCCCCAGACCTATCCAGCAGTCTGCTGCACACTCCAGATCGGTCCCCAGACCAATCAGGCTCCAGCCTGATCAGTCACCAGACCAATCAGGCTCCAGCATGATCGGTCACCAGACCAATCAGGCTGCTTCCTGACCGATCAGGAGTCATCCTGATTGGTTATAGTGAGAACCTTGCGACAAATGATCGTTCACTAGACCGATCTGAACAGTATCCCTGATCGGTCACCAGACCGATCAGGCGCAAATCAATAAGGTTCCCAAAACCTACTAGATGCTCCCTGATCGGTCACCGGACCGATCCGGAGCAGAGCAGTAGGTGAACTGTAAACTCCCTGATCGGTCACCAGATCGATCAGCCATCGCTGGATCGGTTACCAAACCGATCCACGAAGGAGCACCATGCCAACTTCCCTGATCGGTCACCAGACCGATCCAGGCAAGCCCAAATGCACTCTAAGTCACGAGAACAAGCCTCCAGCCCTTCTCTGACTCGTGCCATGCCCAGCTTCACTCACTCGGACTTCAACCTAGCCCTCCAAGCTAGGACCTGGCTTCACTCACCAGGGTTTCGGTCACCCGACTTCGCTCACCGGGACCCGGCTTCGCTCACCGGGACCCGACTTCACTCACCAGGATTTCAACCTAGCTTCACTCACTAGGATTTCAATCACCTGGCTTCACTCACCAGGACCCGGCTTCACTCACCGGGATTTCCACCACTTGGCTTCACTCACCAGGACCCAGCTTCACTCACGGGGATTTCCACCACCTGGCTTCACTCACCAGGACCCAGCTTCACTCACTGGGATTTCAACCTACCTAGCCCTCCAAGCTAGGACCTGACCCTCCAAGCCAGGACTTTTCACCTAACCCTCCAGTTGGGACTTTTCACCTAACCCTCCAAGTTAGGACTTTTCACCTAGCCCTCCAAGCTAGGACTTTTCACCCAACCTTCCGAGTTAGGACTTTTCCACACCTAACCCTCCAGATTAGGACTTTGTGCCCAGTCCCCGACTAGGACTTAATCCCAATTCGTCCAACCAAACTTAAATCAAAACTTAAATCATTGTCAAACACCAAAACAACAATCAGGGTCAGACTGCATCAACAATCTCCCCATTTTTGTTGTTTGACAACCCGATTTAAGTTTAGTCATTAATGATCAATTGAAGGCAGTTCAATTATTGTAAGGGAATCAAGATCCTCCCCCTACAATAACCCTAAACTTAATCAACCATTTTCTCCCCCTTTGTCAAACATCGAAAATGGTATGGTTATTAAGTTTAAACATACCTCCCCCTCAAACCACGGGTCTCTCTCCAAACCCAAAATAATCAAAAGACAATTTTTGAATTGCATATGAAGGGCATATATCATAAATATATCATGGCAACAATGTATATGCATCATACGCCAAAGAGTGTGAATTTCACATGAAAACATATACAAAAGTATATCATGGTCAAACATGTATATGTTTCATATGATAAGTAAGGAATGCATCTGTATCCGACACATAATCCTGAGTGGTCTCCGTAACCAATCAGGTTCGTTGATAACTTGATATAGAAATATTTCTTATTAGTCTGGGGAGCGATCAAATTTCAGAAAAATTCCTGAAACTCTGATACATTCCTGATTAGACTGCGTTAACAATTTGCATTCCATAATAGGGGTGTAGACTCTATTAATATTCGACATTTCAGAAACATTTCTGAAACACGACATCAAGAACAAGAGTTATGGCTTAACAAACCCTTTCTTATGAATTTGAACATTCCAACATAGGTTTGTATCAAATCAGTATTAGGTTTGTTTCACATATGATCAGCCAAACCTCATTGTAACACTTGATATTTCAAAAAAATTTCCGAGAATCAATGGTCTTTAAAATTCCTTAGAAATGAGTCTGTATTCACTTAGTACCAGGTTTGTACCAATGAATGATCAAGTATGGTCATGTTCTTGGAATAATCAGGTTTGTATCAGATTTGTTTGTGGTATGATCATTAAACTGATACAATTCGACGAGAGGAGATCGGACTAAGGAGTAATCTGATACCTCTGATCAGCATTGATCTGATCGGTCACCAGACCGATCAGAGTGATCCCTGATCGCATCAGACCGATCAGGGTGAGTCCTGATCGGTCGGTGGACCAATCAGGTCTGATACAGAAGGTTTTCTCAGTTCCAGATTTCAGAAATGAGATTTCAGAGATCTGAACCCAGGTTTGGTTCAACTCTCAACCACTCCTAAATCCTAATTCACTCAGATTCAATCCCATTGATCCTAAAGGATTTCTCTTAACCAAAAGTATTTTCCCACAAAGAAAAATATCATGGAAAAAGTTGTTTAAACATATTTAAAAACAAGCATGTTCAAATTTGTTTAAGATATGTATTAAGTCCATGATCCCTAAACTTGTCTATCAGGTTTGTATCAGAATGTTTCTAGTATGATCTAAGCATGAACTTGAGTTTCAAAAACAAGTTTATATCAAGGCATGATCAGATTTCATCATACAAAAGATATGATCAAATTTTTCAAAACACACTTGTATCAAATTCGTATCAAGTATATATCAATCAGTTTTGATAATTCAATTCATATCAGACATAAACAACTAAGTCATACAATTTTAAGCTCATGTTCTTTGTCTAATGACGTACTGTGAGATTTGCATAGTGATCATCACAAACTATGTGTTTTTCATGTTGGCATAATACATTCATACAAGAGAATCATGACATATTCAACTGAGTTCATCTTCCAAAATATTAAGAAAAACTTAAGTCTAAGATATTGCAAAGATAAATATCAATTTGATATTGTGACTAACTCCTAGATTTACAGTGAACTATAGAGTTCAATCCTAAGCAATCCATGATAAAATAAATTATGTGTCAACCTAAGCCATTCATGCAATATATATATATAATTCTTTTCAAAACTTGTAGATTTATTTTGAAGCACGGATATACTATCATTCATTGCATGAAAATTTCCTTACTACTCAAGTGAAATTTCATAAAACACAAATTGCAGTAAAACATAAATTGCTACAAGAAAACCAAGGCTTGTTGACCCATTTTGAAACTAGTGTAACCTTAGCCTTGGATTTGGAGCACCACTTATCAACAATCTATGTTGATAGATGCTCCCCCTCAATTTATGCTTATACAATTCTAAATATTGAGGTTTTAGGTACCCAAATTTTGGGACCTAAGGAATCTACAATGAATGACTTTGGCACCCATGCCTTAGTCAATTTCATTTTGACTTTTTGAACCTTAGAATCATTTGATGATCTAAAATGAGTTCTTGACATTAAAGATATGACACTAGGTTCTTTAGGTTGGTAACCCAAACCAACCTTGTTGTACATCCCCCTTTGTGAGTTGAGTATCATATCTAATGTTTTAGAGCTTGTTGAAAACTTCTCAAGAACATTCTTGAGGTTTTCAACTTCGCTCTTCAAGTTCTTATTTTCATCCTTAAGGGATTTATCATGCAAATCATTAATGTCCTCAACCTTAGATGATTTCAATTCTTTTACTTCCAACCTTAATGCTTTGACTTTGGCCTTAGATTTATTAAGCATTTTTGTCAAGCACGCTATTGTTCTATAGCATTTGTCTAGCTCGGAAGAGATTACCTCTTCATCATCCGAAGATGATAAAGGCGCGGTTGAGGAGCTTGATTCGTTATCACTTCCTTCATTTGAGTCTTCTAAGGCCACTAGAGCCACGTGACAGTGGCTTTTCTCCTCCTTGTCCTTCTTCCTTTTGTTTCCTGCCACAAAAACAACCCCTTCCTCCTTTGGGCTTGTGTTAGAAATCTCATGTAGTTTCATCTCACAAAACAAATCTTCTAATTTTACAAAAGATAGATCCTTGGAAACCTTGTAGGCATCCACCATGGATGACCACAAAGTATTCTTAGGGAAGGCTTTGAGTGCATACCTCACTAGGTCTCTATTTTCTACATTTTCATTTATGAAGTATAGACCATTCAACACTTCTTTAAACCGTCCATGGAGTTTACTTACCTTTTCATTTTCTCCCATGGTGAGGTTTTGGAGTTGACTGTGAAGCAAATCCTTCTTGGTTCTCCGGGTGTCTTGAGTTCCCTCATGGAGCTCAAAGATTTTGTTCCAAAGATCTTTAGCACTTATAAAAGGACCCACCTTGATCAACTCCTCCTTGGTCAACCCACATTGCAAAGTGACCACCACTTTGGCATTTGCTTCACTCTTTCTTATTTGCTCAGCCGACCAACTTGAGAAAACGAGATATTTTCCTTCAACATCTCTTGGAGGGATGAAACCTTCTTTGACCGAGAACCATATGCTCATGTCTGTCTTCAAATAAAACTCCATCTTCGATTTCCAATATTGAAAATCTGTGCCGTCGAAGAGTGGAGGTCGGTTTGTGCTCATTCCTTCTCTTCCAGCCATCATGTTGATAACTCTCGGATGTTAAGCCGCGAACAGAGCCCCAAGCTCTGATACCACTTGTTGAAACTTGGATGGCTAGAGAGGGGGGGGGGGTGAATATAGCCAGACACCCACAAGTTGCACTTTGAAGTTTTCTGCTTGATCAGATTAGCAGCGGAAGAAAATGCAGAACAAAGAACAACGCAGAGAAGGAAACGCAAACCAAACAAACGTTAACACCGTGATGTACAAGGTTCGGGGATAACTTGCCCCTACTCCTTGGCGTGCCCGTGAGGTGGGCGATCCCTTGATCGTCGACAAATCAAGCCCCGGTGAACACCGGATATCAAGCGCCTCCTTCTCGGTGGAGAAACCTCTCCATAATCACCTCAGTAGATGAATACAAGGTAAGCACACGAGACTAAGGAGGAATCTCTCACAAGACAGTAGCAAGAAAGCTCAAGAGAGAAGCTACACAAGGAGCACAACAACAACAACGAAACACACAGCCACACTTGCTTGTTTTCCTGTTCGTTCTCTTGTCGCCTCCTTTGCTTCTCATCTTCCTCTTAAGCTCCTGCTTCATCACTAGGCTCCATCAGCATCCCCTGAGCCAGCCTGAACCCACTGACCTCCCTGAGCACTCAGTCCACTGAAGACCTCCTCTCCAGCTGAGTCTCAGTCAGTCGCCAGCTGCTCCAGTTGCCGTTGAAACCTGAGAAGGAGAAACAAATAAACCTGCTCCAAGGAAAGCCTCCCATTGACCTCCTTGAGTGTTTGAATCACCTGCTATCACCTGCACACTCCAACAGAGGCTTAGCAAATCGATATCAAATGAAATCAGCAAGTAGTAGAGAATCGGCAGTGAAAACAGACGCGATCAGAGCTTCTGACAGCGTATTTGAATTAAAGTTCTGCTCCTGATCGGTCCCCAGACCGATCAGGGAGGAGCCTGATCGGTCACCAGACCGATCCAACAGTCTTCTGCACACTCCTAATTGGTCCCCAGACCTATCCAGCAGTCTGCTGCACACTCCAGATCGTTCCCCAGACCAATCAGGCTCCAGCCTGATCGGTCACCAGACCAATCAGGCTCTAGCCTGACCGATCAGGAGTCATCCTGATCGGTTATAGTGAGAACCTTGCGACAAATGATCGTTCACTAGACCGATCTGAACAGTATCCCTGATCGGTCACCAGACCGATCAGGCGCAGATCAATAAGGTTCCCAAAACCTACTGGATTCTCCCTGATCGGTCACCGGACCGATCCGGAGCAGAGCAGCAGGTGAACTGTATGCTCCCTGATCGGTCACCAGACCGATCAGCCATCGCTGGATCGGTCACCAGGCCAATCCACGAAGGAGCACCGTGCCAACTTCCCTGATCGGTCACCAGACCGATCCAGGCAAGCCCAAATACACTCTAAGTCACGAGAACAAGCCTCCAGCCCTTCTCTGACTCGTGCCATGCCCAGCTTCACTCACTGGGACTTCAACCTAGCCCTCCAAGCTAGGACCTGGCTTCACTCATCAGGGTTTCGGTCACCCGACTTCACTCACCGGGACCCGGCTTCACTCACCAGGATTTCAACCTAGCTTCACTCACTAGGATTTTAATCACCTGGCTTCACTCACCAGGACCCGACTTCACTCACCGGGATTTCTATCACCTGGCTTCACTCACCAGGACTCCGCTTCACTCACCGAGATTTCCATCACCTGGCTTCACTCACCAGGACCCGGCTTCACTCATTGGGATTTCCACCACCTGGCTTCACTCACCAGGTCCCAGCTTCACTCACCGGGATTTCCACCACCTGGCTTCACTCACCAGGACCCAGCTTCACTCATCGAGATTTCAACCTACCTAGCCCTCCAAGCTAGGACCTGACCCTCCAAGCCAGGACTTTTCACCTAACCCTCCAGTTGAGACTTTTCACCTAATCCTCCAAGTTAGGACTTTTCACCTAGCCCTCCAAGCTAGGACTTTTCACCCAACCTTCCGAGTTAGGACTTTTCTACACCTAACCCTCCAGATTAGGACTTTGGGCCCAGTTCCCGACTAGGACTTAATCCCAATTCGTCCAACCAAACTTAAATCAAAACTTAAATCGTTGTCAAATACCAAAACAACAATCAGGGTCAGACTGCATCAATAGATCCCCGGGCAGACCCATCCGCAACCCACGAGGGGCAATCGACCGGGTGGGAATGGAGCGCCGGCATGTACAGCAAGTGGCCTAGGGTTGCCTGTCGACCCGCTGGAGACCCTATTGCGCATTTCACCTGAGCCATACCCACGACACGGAGGATTTCCGGCAGGCCGGGAGGGGCCAGGCTCCTACTTATCGAGGATGAGGGCGCCAAGCATCTCCCGAGCGCGGCTTGGGCCGCGGAGGGCCGGCCGCCACTTCGGCGGTCAAAGAACCCAGGGGGAACCCCCCGACAGCCCGCAACCTGTTTCCACAGGAGGAGCGGATCGAGTCCAAGGAAATGGACGAGGAGCAAGCCAACCGGCAGAATGCCGTCCGAGGAGGAGTACATGTGATCTCGGGCGGGCCTATCGAGGGAGATTTCAATCGAGCTCGGAAGGCATAGGTACGCCGACTGGAGATCCACCAGGTTGGCACGGGCGCCGCTCAGGCACAAGGGCCCAGATCAATTTTGGGCCGCAAGATTTACAGGGGATGGAAGTCCCACATGATGACGCTCTGGTCATCACAGCTATCATCGCCAACTACCAGGTCCATCGAACCATAGTGGACACGGGCAGCTCGGTTAACGTACTCTACAAGAAAGCCTTCGACCAGCTACAGATTTAGCTATCCCAGCTGGAGTTGGTGGCCACCCCATTGTTCAGATTCACGGGGAACCAGGTGCAGCCAATTGAGCAAATTTGGCTGGTCGTCTCCTTAGGCGAGGAGCCACTGAAGAGGATCAGATGGTCCACTTTTTTTGATAGTGGACGCTCCCTTGGCCTATAACGCTCTCCTGGGCCGACCGACCTTCAACGAGTTTCTGGCAATAACCTCCACCTTCTACCTTAAGATCAAATTCCCGGTCGGTGACAAGGTCGGGGAGGTTAGAGGAGACCAGAGGGTGGCTCGCCGATGCTACGTGGATGATGTTCGGACAGAGAGCCAGAAGGCTCAGTGCACATCCACTAGTCACAACAAGGTCCAATCTTCTCCTTGGCCCGAGCTGCGTGAAGACAAGGAGGAGGTTCAGCTGCTGCCCGACCGGGTAGAGTCTCGGATCAAGATAGCCGCTGGGTTGTCGAGCGAGCTGAAGGAGCCGCTGCTGGAGTGCCTGAACAGAAACCAGGACGTGTTCGCCTGGTCAATCAAAGAACTGAAGGGGGTCCGACTGGAGGTGGCTGAGCATCGCCTTCATGTGTACCCTAACGCTCGGTCGGTCAAGCAGAGGAAGCGAGACTTCAGCACGGAGCAGAACAAAGTGATCTAGGCTGAAATCGAGAAACTGCTGGAGGTCGGGCACATCCGAGAAGTCCAATTCCCGGCCTAGTTGGCCAACGTAGTCTTGGTGGCTAAGCCTGACAATAAGTGGAGGGTGTGCATCGACTTTCGGGACCTCAACTGAGCCTGCTTGAAGGACTACTACCCTCTGACTCGGATCGGCCAAATGGTCGACTCGACAGCTGGAAGCGAGCTCATCTCCATGTTGGATGCTTACCAGGGATATCACCAAGTGCCACTAGCAGCCGATGATCAGGAGAAGGTTAGCTTCATCACGGCTGACGGTAGATACTGCTACACCGTCATGCCGTTCGGGTTAAAGAATGGTGGGGCCACCTACCAAAGAATGATGAACAAGGTATTCCGCGCGCAGATCGACCGAAATATTGAGGTGTACGTGGATGACATATTGATCAAGTCAAGCCGAGCAGCAGACCTGGTGGTGGATGTGGAGGAAACCTGCTAGACCTTGCGTAGGTATGGTCTCAAACTGAACCCGGCCAAATGTCTTTTTGGAGCTCGAAGTGGAAAATTCCTCGGATACATAATCACCGAGAGGGGCATTGAGGCCAATCCGAGCAAGGTCAAGACTCTGCTCAACATGCCCCCACCGAGGAACCTCCGAGAGGCATAAAGGCTCACTGGGCGGATCACGGCATTATCCTGCTTCATTTCTCGATTCGTTAGGCGTGGGTTGCTCTTTTTCAAGACACTCCGCCGAGCTACAAAGTTTCAATGGGACACCGATTGTAACAAGACATTCGAGGAGTTGAAGGCGTATCTGGCCGAGTTTCCTGTGTTGGCCAAGCCCGAGGTGGGAGAGGTGTTGTCTGTGTATTTGGCTGCCTCGGCTGAGTCGGTCAGCATGGTGCTGGTCAGGCAGGAGGGGGTCGAGCAGCAACCTGTGTACTTCTTCGCTCATTTACTAAAGGGTGTCGAGTGCCGATATACAACACTCGAGAAATTGGCTTATGTCCTGTTGTTAGCTGCTTGGAGGCTTCGACCCTATTTTCTGGCACACCCGATCGTGGTCTTGACCAATAGTAACCTGGGACGAGTAGCCTCAAACCCCGAAGCATCAGGGCGACTGATTAAGTGAACGACTGAGCTGAGTGAGTATGACATACAATATAAGCTCGGTCGGCCATCAAAGCACAGACCTTGGCTGACTTCTTAAGTGAGCTGCACTTGGACGAGGTTGAGGAAGCTTGTCAAGTTTATGTGGGTGACTCGTCAGCTTGGCAAGGTAGTAGGATCGACATCCTCATGATTTCACCAAAAGGAGTGCAATTGCACTTATCAGTCCGACTGGAATGATGCAAAGGTATAATCGACTGGAAGGCGGCTGCTCGGATGTTTGCTTATCGCCAAAGAATGAAGCAAAGGTATAATCGATGGGCGCTACTGATAAGTACCATTTTATTGATTATTTTAGATGCCAAAATCCATGTTTGACCCATGTTTTTCTTGCTTAATTGTGAAATTACCCTAGGTTTTCGAACTTACTTTTATTTTGGACTTAATTGCAAATCTTTACAAAATTGGATTATTTGGCCACTAAATTTTTGATCTATTTTTGTAGGCATGAAAGGTTCATGGACCTAGGGCATACTGGGTCAAACTTGAGTTGGAAGTGGACCCGGATCGAGTTATCAAGCTTCGGATTAATCTGGGCCGTCCGATTCAAAAGCGGCTAGATCTGAGCCATCTAGGACCATCTGAAGCAATCCAAGCTAGGGTTAGGGCTGATCAAGCACTCTGATCAAGATCTGAAGGTTTCATCCCAATCAGAGCTCATTCAACCGTCGGATCAAGCTCGGAGGGTTCTAGATCGTCCATTCAAAGATTAGGTTGATCTGGACCATCCGTTGCAAATCTGGAGGATCCGAGCTACCACGAAGCAGATCCTGACCCTTGATCAACATCATCAAAATTTGGTTCAGATCGGATGAAGATCAGCCGTTGGATTTCCTCAAATCAATCTGGGCCGTCCATTGTTAAGTATTTAATCAGAAATTCGCCACAGCTTCTCCTTGTCGCGTCTTCGCCGCAACAGTGTTCTTCATTGTTTTTCTCCGCATTTTCTTCAGTTTTTCTTCAATCCGAGGCGCGACCACTGATAGATACCATTTTATTGATCATTTGAGTTGCTAAAATTCATGTTTGACCTATGTTTTTATTGCTTAATTGTGAAATTGCCCTAGGTTTTAGGATTTCCTCTTATTTTGGACTTAATTGCAAATTTACATATTTTTGGATTATTTGGCCACTAATTTTCTGATATATTTTTTGTAGGCATGAAAGGATCCTGGACCTAGAGCATATTGGGTCAAACTTGAGTCGGAAGTGAACCGGATCGAATTGTTAAGCTTACGATTAATCCGAGCCGTCCGATTCAAGAGCGGCTAGATCTGAGCCATCCGGGACGATCTGAAGCAATCCGAGCTAGGGCTAGGGTTGATCAAGCACCCTGATCAAGATCTGAAGGTTTCATCCCAATCAGAGCTCAATCAACCGTTGGATCAAGCTTGGAGGGCTCTTGATCATCCATTCAAAGATTAGGTTGATCTGGACCATCCTTTACATATCTGGAGGATCCGAGCTACCACAAGGCAGATCCTGACCCCAGATCATCATCATCAAAGTTTGGCTCAAATCAGACCAAGATCAGCCGTTGGATTGAAGTGGATCAATCTGGGCCGTCCGTTGATAACTATTTAATCAAAATTTCTGCGCAGCTAACCTTCGTCGCGTCTTCACTCAGCTTTACTGTTCTTCGCCGTTTTTCATCCTTTCTTCATCGTTTTTGAAAATTCCTCTTCCAAGAAGGCGTGACCACCTCAATCTCCATCCCAGATCAAGAATTGAGTCTTTGGGGATCGATTCCTTGAAGAATTCAGCTCCATTTGCGCCGGAACAGGGCTTGCTTGAGGGTTTCGGCAATTCCTCAGTCCGATCATTGATTTCTCACCACAAACCATTTCCAAGCGTCTGAGCAGCTTGTAGGGGTTCTCAGGTGGTCTCAGAAGCTTCCCAAATCATCATCGCAGCTCATTCAACTGAGATAGAGTGAATCGGATTGAAACTTCCAGCTTTGCATAGATTGGAGCAGAATCAACTTCAGAAATGGTTTTCCACTGATTTGCTGAGCCTAGGGGTTCGAAGCCAGCTCTTGCTTGACGACCAAGAAGTTCTTGAGCTGAGGAAGGGTTGAGGAGTAGTTTAGCTAGCTAATTTTCATGTTTTGTAGCTTAAATTCCATTTCTGCCGAATTCTGTTCTGTTTCTGCAATTTTCAGTTTTCAGCTGTCTTAGTTTGTAAGTTCTGAATTGTTTAGCTTAATTAGGAGTTTAATCTTCGAGTTCAGTAAGTTAGGAACTTGTTTAGTGATTAATAGAGTTAAATTTCAGTTCACTTTAGTTTCAATTGCTGCGTGCCAAATGCATTGTGGCGTGCCAAGCTAGATTTCTGCATTTTAGTGATTTCACTTCCATTACACTAGTTGCTGTTAAGTAATTGCTAGTTTAAACTTCCTTGTTCCTAGATTAGTTACGTGCACTTAGTTTTCAGTAGTTAGTTCAGCCCTTGATCTATTGCGAGAACAAAATCAGTAGCTAATCCTTGAATTTCTGAACATCAAGTTTCAATTTCTGCAATCTCATTTCTGAATTGTCTTTGTTTCTCAAGTTCTGATTTAGTTCTTAATTCCTTGCCTTAGGCTTGCTTAGTCTTTCCTAATATCTTTGTTTCCCAATCGAACCAATCAGTTTTAAAAAGAAAAGAAAAGTTGAGTTGAAAGATCACTCATTCCTTAGTTTGGAAGTAGTTTTTTTGGCACAAGGAATTCTCCCTTGCGTGCCACTTGCCTTAGCCCTTCTTGCATCCGAATTTAGCTAGTTTTTGTGGCATGTGATTGTGTTTGAATCAATAAGTTTACAGTCACTCATTTCTGAATTTTATTGGCAATGGTTGGTTTCCAAAAACTCTTTAGCTAGTTTAGTTGAGTTGTTTGTTTGAGTTCTACATTTCGCATGCTAGTAGTTGTATCAAGCTTGTTTGTTTCCAAAAATTCCTATCACTGCTTTTACTTCATTGCATAGCATTTCATTTTGTGTTTGAAATCAGAAAACAGTTGCCAAAAACTTTGTAAGTGCTTTGATTAGGTTTTCCATTGGTTGAGTTGGTTGTTACCATCCTTTTGTGTAGTTTATTAGCTAAGTCTTCTATTTTCATTGCAATTTCAATTTTCGATTGTATTCCAAAACCAAATTTATTTCTTTGAAACCCAAAACATAAATGACACATAAACCAAGCTCGAATCAAACACAACAACTAGTCCCCGAGAAAAATACGACCTGTGGCCCCTATATTACATTTTCATACTTTTGATTGTAAAAGGGTTTCCAGTTATTCATTCATATTTAAATCTGATGGTCCCAACTTTCGTGACAACTTTAACATAGTATTTCGGGACCGTCAAATTTTTGGCGCCGTTGCCGGGGAATCTACTAGTTGACTTATTTGATTTTTGCTTGTGCACGTATTTCATATCATTCTTGACTTACTTTTGTGCTTATTGCTATATCTTTTGATTTGATTTTATTTGTTTTATCTTTTTATCCACTTTTACTGCGAGTTGTCTTGTTTTATGACCAGGTCTTTAGGTGGTGATTTAGAAGATTTCGACCCTGAGATTGAGAGGACTTTCAGAGTCAGGAGGAGGCAGGCCATTCTTTCTGAGACTACAGATATCCCCCCTATTCAGACTATCTTCACTCACTCAGGCAGAGACATGGCAGACCACCAAAGAACCATGAAGGAGCGCGCAGCACCGGATGCTGCATTTCAGTACTCCAGCATAGCTTATCCAGAGCTGGGAGGGAATTTTGAGTTAAGATCTGGACTTATTAATTTGCTGCCAAAGTTTCAGGGATTGACTGGAGAGGATCCCAACAGACACCTGCACGAATTCCATGTGGTATGCTCCACTATGAAGCCTCAGGGCATTTCTGAAGAAGACATCAAGCTGAGAGCTTTTCCCTTCACACTGACAGGAGCAGCAAAAGACTGATTTTATTATCTGCCTACAGGACATGTGTCTAGTTGGATCGCCATGAAGAAAGCATTTTTGGAAAAGTATTTCCCAGCCTCCCGTACAGCTATAATCAGGAAAAGCATCTGTGGGATTCAGCAAGTGGTGGGCGAAACACTATATGATTACTGGGAAAGATTTAACAAGTTGTGTTCAAGTTGCCCCCAGCATCAAATCAGCGAGCAATTATTGATTCAATATTTTTATGAGGGACTGCTGCAGATGGATAGAGTCATGATAGATGCTGCAGCTGGAGGGGCTCTAGTGAACAATACGCCAATGCAAGCTAGGGAGTTAATTTCTAATATGGCTGAGAATTCCCAGCAATTTGGAAGCAGAGCCTTGACCACCATAGGAGTGGGTGAAGTTCAGGTAGTTCCTACTGATCAGAAGGAGGTTGCGAATGCATTGATGGAGCTCACCTCGGCTTTTAAGCAAATGGAATTAAAAATGGAAAGACTAAATTCAACTCCTTCAGTACCTCCGCAGTCAAGTCAAATGATAAGTGTGTGTGGCATTTGTTCTAGTCAAGAGCACACCTCAGATTCATGCCCCACCCTCCAACAGGATGAAACAGTAGCAGCATTAGTAAGAGGACAATTCCAAGCAAGAAACAATCCGTATTTCTCTACTTATAATCCCGGTTGGAGGAATCATCCTAACATGAGGTACGGGAACACTTTCTATCAACAAGACCCTCAAAATCAGTCCTCACAGCAGCATCTTCCGAATTTCCAGCAGCCACAACAAATTCAGAACAATCAGCAAACTTTTCAGCAATCAAATCAAAATTTTCAACCCCCGTTTCAGCCTAATTCTCAACAATTTCAGCAACCATTTCAGCATTTCGAACCTCAATTCCAGCCATTCCGACAGCAATTTCAGCCTTATCAACAGGGGCAGCAAGTGTGTCAAACATTTCAGCAAGATCCGCCTCAAAACCAGCCATTTTATCAGCCCACACAACCCTTGAATCAAAATTTTCCACACCAAAATCAGAACTTTCAAGGCTACAACTCCCAGCAAAGTTTCCAAGAATATCAGCCCTTTAATCAGCCCTATCAACAGCCCAATCAGTCCTTTAATCAGCCCCAACAGCCATGTTTTCAACCAAATCAGCAAGCTCAAAATTTTCAGCCTACTTCATCCTTTCAAAATCAGTCAAGGAGCTGTGCTAACCAAGGAGGGTATGGGAGCTCAAGTGGAGGAAATGCGCAGCAACAACAAATGATGGAGATGATGCAACAAATGTTTCCCACCATAAAAAACCTTGAGAGGCAAATGGGTCAATTGGCTAGTGGGATCAATCAGAATCAAGCTCAAGGATCAAGTCAACTACCTTCCCAAACCATTCCTAATCCTAAAGGAAACGTGAGTGCTATTTATTTGAGGAGTGGGAAGGTCACTTCATCTCCAAAGAATCCAAGAGCAGATTTTTCAGAGAACCGGACAGCAGCTTCAATTCTAGCCCAAAACAGCAGTGAAATGACTTCAAATTCAGCTGATTCCACCCCTAGCCCGTGCCCAACCCCTTCCTCAAGTAACCCTCCAAATTTAGTGGAAAACGGAGAAGAAAACAGTGCCGAGGCCGATTTTACAGCCACTACATCGCATGGGACAGCAACCCAGAATTCAGCCTCTCTACTTCCGGCCAAGGAAGATGATTTTAGGGTACCTTTACCCTTTCCACAGCAAAGAACACATGCCAAAAGACAAGGGGAGAAGGAGAAGGCTAAGGAATTTAATGAACTAGTGGAGCTTTTCAGCAAAGTGGAGATCAATATACCTTTGTTGACCATGATCAAACAAATTCCGAAGTATGCTAAGTTTTTGAAGGATCTTTGTGTTAACAAGAGGAAGCTTAAGGAAAATGAATTGGTCAGCATTGGGAAAAATGTTTCATCGCTCATCCATGCCCTACCTCAGAAATGTGAAGACCCTGGGATGTTTACTGTTTCTTGTGAGATAGGGAGCACCATATTCCATGACGCTATGTTAGATTTAGGAGCTTCCATAAATGTGATGCCCAGGTCAGTTTTTCAGATGCTTGGCATAGGCCCTTTACAGCCCACTGGTGTGGTGATACAGCTAGCAGACAGGAGTCAGACCCGCCCAGCAGGTATGATTGAAGATGTTTTGGTGAAGGTAAAGGAGCTAATATTTCCTGCTGATTTCTATATTTTGGATATGGAGGGAGATTACTTGGCACACCGTTCTCCACTGATTTTAGGCAGACCGTTTCTGAAGACGGCCAGAACAAAGATTGATGTATATGCCGGTACACTTTCCATGGAGATTGGAGATACGGTTATTCAGTTTAGTCTTTTCGATGCTATGAAGCATCCGAGAGAGGATCACTCCGTTATGAGCATGAATAGTTTTGAGGAGCTGGAGCAGACAGAGTTAGAGGCTGAGGGACTTTTATCTGATTTTTCTAGAGGAGCTATTCATTCAGAGGAGGCTGACATGAGATTTACTGCTGAGACTGAGGAATTTTCAGATGCATTTACAGCTGGAGAGATTATTCTAGGTGTAGGGGATTGCACAGAGCCCCAAGGATCACCTATTTCTGTTAATATTCAAAGTGTAGGGGATTGCACAAAGCCCCAAGAATCACCCATGCCTACCTCACAGGACCATTCTCATCTTTTATTTTGTGATTATAATATTATTGAAGGTCCTGATTTTTCTAAATTGGTTGTTGCAGGAATGATTGAGGACACATGTATTGAAGAAAGTGTAGGGGATTGCACTAAGCCCCAGGGACCACCACAAGATTCAGAGAATGAACCAGAAAGTGTAGGGACTTGCCTGGTGGAAGCAAGAACCCAAGGATCACTTGTACCAGTAGAGTGCTTACTAGAACTTGAACCTGATATGGACCCTATACTGGACCAGGAGGAAGCTATGGACACATCTATCATTGTGGAACCTCTAGGTATTTTTCAGCACGATCAGGTAAGTATTTCTTTTATTTTTTTGGAAACATCAAGAGAGGTACCAAAAGTTGATTTTATTGGCTGCGATTCATTTCTTGATTTGTTATGTTTGGATAAATTTTATGTAAAGACTGATATTATTTCATTCCTTTCTTACCCTGCACGCTTGAGAAGGGTATTACATTGTTTTGCAGGGTCCAGAAGACTGCTGGAGTGGGAGCTTCATCTGAACATACTCAAACCTCCTGGACTGTGTCCCAAAAAGAATAAAGAGGGAGTTGCTGTAAAGTCCAAGTGTGGGGGAGCGATGCACTGTAAAGTTGAAGAAATGGAAGAAGCTCTTTCGCACACCCAGACTCCTCCACTACCACAGTGGAGGTTATTTCTTGACAGACTCCGACCGCCAGAAATAAAAGGGAGTTTGATCTTTGTTGCCTTTTCCTTTATTGCATGTTTTCACTCTTAAAATGAGTTCTTGCTAATAAACACGTGAGTAGAGTAACATGAATAAAAATCATTGTAAATACCATATCTTTTGTTTTAGCATTTTTTCTTGCATGATTAGGAATAAATGTATCCCTTTAGGTTATCTTTATGTCATTTTAGAATCTTTTGAAAATAAATTAAATTTGGTTGTCAAAACTTAGGGTTTGAGTTCATGGATGAAACCTTGGATGCTTGAGTACGATTTTGCTTTAGATTCTTAATTGAAGATTTGAGATGAATTATTTTTACCTAGTGAGATTTAGCCTTATCTTTGTGACACACATATGTTATTGTGCTCTAGAACTTGCCTAGGTTCTATCAAAGTCATATTTCAATGATTGGATCACATTTATAGAGACTAATCACTTTGTTTACCTTTTTATATCAATTTTGGCCACCACAGCAATTTCAACCGCAATTCCAACCGCAATTCCAACAATTTCAGCAAGATCTTCAGCCGAGTCTACAAAATTTCCAGCAGCCTTTTGTAAGTTTTCAGCAGGGAAATAATCAATTTCAGCCTCAACCTCAGCCATGGCAGCAAGTATTTCAACCCATACAAAATTTTCAACAACCTCTTCAACATTCACAGCCATACGATCCAAACTTTCAGTTTCAAAATCAGAATTTCCAGCCCACTCAATTTCAATTTTCACCACCACAATTTCAACCTCAGATCCAAGATTTCCAGGGCTACAATTCTCAGCAAATTCAACCTTCATTCCAGCCCAATTTTCAGCAGTTTAATCAACCCATTCAACCATTTGAGCAGCCCCAACAGTTCTAATTTCAGAGTGCACAACCTACTCTTGGTCTTCAGCAGCCTTATGTTACATTTCAAGACCAACAGGAGTTCCACACCAATCAAGGAGGCTTTGAGAATCCTAATGAGAGTGAGGCTCAACAACAAAGGCTAGAAGAAATGTTTCAACAAATTTTACAACAACAACAACAAAGGCTTCAAAACTGTGGAAGACAATTGGAACAATTAGTTTATCAAATGAAACAAAGGCAAGCCCAAGAATCAGGACAATTATCTTCTCAAGCTACTCTTAATTCTGAGAGCCCCGGAGTTGATTTTATATCAGTTCAAGGTGACCCTAGTGTATGACCAAGTCCTTCTTCAAGTGATCTTGCAAATTTGGTGGAAGAAGAAGAAGAAATCATCAAATATAGGGCACCTACAGCATGCATCCCTCCGGAGATTCTTGTTCAAAATTCATTTCTAAATCTTTCAGCTCAAGAAGAAGATTTTGAAGCACTACAGGACTCTTCTCATCTTTTATTTTGTGATGATAGTATTATTGATGGTCTTAATTTTTCTGATATTGTTGCTGCAGATATTACAGAAGGAGCATGCATAGGAGATGATTCTACAGGTGCAGGGGATTGCACTAAGCCCCAGGGACCACCACAATTGACTGGTATATTAGAAGATTCAGAAGATAAACCAGAAAGTATAGGGACTTGCATGGTGGAAGCAAGAACCCAAGGATCACCTGTTTTAGTTGAGTGTACACCAGAACACGAACCTGAAGAGGAGATTGCACATTATCAGGAGGAGCAAATAATTACATCCACTCTTGTAGAACCTCCAGGTATTCTTCAGCACGCTCAGGTAAGTATTTCTCCTCTTTGTTCAGAAAAATTCAGCAAGGTACCTAGTGCTGACTTTATTGGTTATGATGAATTTATTGATATACCTTGCGTAGAAACTGTTTGCGAAAAAATTTTAGAGGCACCTATAATTGATGTTGTTTGTTATGATGAATCTCTTGATACCTCTTTTGTGGATATGGATTGTGAATATTTTTTAGAAATGCCTAAAATTGATGTTATTTATTGTGATGAATCTCTTGCTATATCTTATGCTGAGGTTGAATGTGAAAAACTTATGGAGGTATCTGAGATTGATTTCATTGGCTATGACACATTGCTTGATACATCCTTGATGGAAAATAATTGTGATATTTCTATTGAAGTGCCAAAAATTGATTTCTTTGTTTGTGATGAGTTCCTGGATGCAAATTTTGTAGGAAATAACTGTGAAAAATTTATTGAGGCACCAAAAATTGATTTAATTGGATGTGATGCAGTTTTGGATACATTTCATGCAAAGATTGATATTATTTCATTTCTTTCTTACCCTGCACGCTTGAGAGGGGTATTACATTGTTTTGCAGAGTCTAGAAGACTTCTGGAGTGGGTGCTCCATCTGAACAGACTCCAACCCCCTGGAAGAACTTTCAAAAGGCATAAAAAGGGAGGAGATGATTTTACTTTAATTCATAGCACTCCATTCCTTCAATGGATCTTGAACCTAAATCGCCTTCGACCACCGGAGCATTTTTCTGTAAAGTTCAAGTGTGGGAGAGTTCTAATTCTCTCAGCCACCCATGTTCCTCCACTACCACGATGGAGGCTCCTTCTGGATAGACTCCGTCCACCAGAAATAAAAGGGAGTTTATTTTTCTTGTATTTTCTTTCATTGCATGTTTCATTTTTATGCTTTCTAGAAGTAGTATTTTCCTTTAAATTGAGTCCTTACTAATAAAGGCATGAGTAGAGTAGAATGAATAGGAGTCATTGTAAATACCTTGTTATTTCTTTTGTCACTTTTTCTTGCATGAATAGAAATAAATGTATCCCTCTAGGTTATCTCTATAGCATTTTAGAGTCTTTTGAAAATAAATTAAATTTGGTTGTTAAAACTTAAGGTTTGAGCTAATGGATGAATTCTTGGATGCTTGAGTACTATTTGGCTTTAGATTCTTAATTGAGGACTTGAGATGAATTATTTTTACCTAGTAAGAATTAGCCTTATATTTGTGACACACATATGTTATTGTACTCTAGAACTTGCTTAGGTTCTTTCAAAATCATATTTTAATGATTGGATCACATCTATGGAGGCTAATCACCTTATTTACCTTTCCATATCAATTTTGGCAAAAATCATGTTCATTCCATTTTTCTTTACTTATTTCCTACTATTAACCCCATTTTTCTATGGACTTGTTTGTTTGGGGATGTTTCTTAATGCTATTTTGCCCGAGACAGACAAAGATTTAAGTATGGGGGAGTGACTAGTGTTTTGGAAATATTGGTATCAAAGAGGCATTTCATATCAAGAATTTTTTTTTTTGTGAGGTTCATTTGTGAGGTTGACTCAAAAAGGTGCCAAGTAAGTTGAATACTTTGAAGATTTAAGTAGCAAGCAATGGACCAAAGATAAAATCAGTGCCATTTCAAAAGAAAATAGTGAGACAAAAGTGGAGAAGAAGTGGTCAAGAGATTGAATCCAAAAGCAAGGAATTCAAAGAAGAAAAGATTGTTTCGGTATCATTTGATTGCAATGGGCACAGACACAATTTAGTATCCATCTTAATCTGAATTTTTGGGTGTTGAAAATCAGTGATGCAGTGCCGAAATTAAGTGAAGCATTTTTGAAGAAGAATTTTGCAATGAAAAGCAAAATGGCACGCAAGCAAAAGCAAAGTTGTGCCATAGAAAAAAAAATCAGTAAAGCTTTGGACTTGCAGCTGTACCTTGCATTGAAAATCAATAAACTTTGTATCAAGATGAACTACAGCTGTACCTTGCATTTAGCTACTCTGAAGATTGACCAAATCTGAAACATGGCAGCAGAATCTGTGCCAAAAATCAGAGGAAGGAAGAAAATTTGTGCATTGCTGAGGCTGGAATCCAATTTACTGATTGGAATGGAATGGAATGGAATTGCAGCAGAAACAATCTGAATTTGCAGCAAAAACAATATGAATTTGTAGCTGAACTGATTTGAATCAAGAATTGCACTATTGATTTCGATTTTGAATAGATCAGCAATCTTGAAAGAGTGGGACTGCAAGGTGCTGAAACAATTGAAGAATTGATTGTTGAATCTGCATATAAAGAAATGGTATTGCAGTTTGGAAGCAACATCAAGCTGAATTCCTGCTTCCTAATCCAGCAATGTGTAGCTGAATTCAACCTTGAGGGGAGCAGCTTTCAGATGAAAGAAAGTGGACACTACCAATTGATACAAGTACCTGTGTACTAATTTCTTTGGAAAGAAATCAGAATTTTGCTAGGATGAAGAATCAGTGATGCCGTGGAGCTGGATTTGAAACACAGAAACAGAAAAAGGAAAATTTAAGTGGAAGGTGTGCCAACTTGAAGGGTTGTGTATCAAGAAGGTCACGGCAGTGTGGATTGGAGCTAGTTCCTGGTCAGTAAGTCTCCAACTGAGCAGATTGAGACCAGGAAATGAATTTAGCAGTTGACTAAGAGAGCAGAAAAAAAAACAGAAAATAGCTTGAACCAAAAAAAAATAAAAAAAAAGAAGGAAGAACAAGTTGGCACCATGATACTAGTGGAGAGATCATCATCCGAATCAAGCCTTGCTCCAATGCCATTCTGATTTTTATTAGAGAGAAAGGAAGCAGCTGATATAAAAAGAAAGTCATTTCTGCAGTTTTAAAAGGAAAAAAAATTCAGAAAAGAAAAGAGAAGGAGATAAGGTGGCACACAATTGAAGACTTGGCACTATAAATCATTGAAGTTCCTCTCATCCGAATCAATCCTTTGTTCCAATACATTATGACTTTACTAGAGAGAAAGGAAAAGAGAAAAAAATCAGAAAAGAAGAATGAAGGAAGCAAAGTTGGCAAGCAAGGTGGAAAATTGGCACAAAGGAACTAATGAGGACTTTTCATCGAATTTTTGAAGGGCAAGGCAAAAGTTTTACTCCATCACATTTTTGAATTCACTAGAGGACTGACAAGAGGGTCAAAGCACATTGGAAACATTCTTGAGCACTCAAGTCTTCTACTTCATCAATTTTTCCATTTTCTTGGCTTTTATTCCATTTCTTACCATTTTCTATGTTTTCATTTGTTTTTGTAGATGTGAATCCTAATCATGACTAATGGTGGAGATTAGATAACAAGCAAGCCTATGGTAGTGCAAGAAGCATGTGTGTTTGAGTGAGCTCCACTTCCATCATCAACTTAGAACTTAAGGAGAGAGCCACCACAACTTCCCATGAAAGGCTTAGTGAGTTAAATTCATCTCAATGAATCATGATGGATGAAAAGGCTAAGTTGTTGATTTAAGGACGAGATACTAATCCATAGAGCTTAGATTTTTGAGAATTGACAACCTTAGGTAATTTCTTTTCATTTGCTTCTAATTATGCTTAAGAAAATCTAAGGGATGCATACTTAGTAGTTTCGCGAGACGCTCAAGCTTAAGTGTGGGGGAGTTGATAAGTACCATTTTATTGATTATTTTAGATGCCAAAATCCATGTTTGACCCATGTTTTTCTTGCTTAATTGTGAAATTACCCTAGGTTTTCGAACTTACTTTTATTTTGGACTTAATTGCAAATCTTTACAAAATTAGATTATTTGACCACTAAATTTTTGATCTATTTTTGTAGGCATGAAAGGTTCATGGACCTAGGGCATACTGGGTCAAACTTGAGTCGGAAGTGGACCCGGATCGAGTTATCAAGCTTCGGATTAATCTGGGCCGTCCAATTCAAAAGCGGCTAGATCTGAGCCATCTGGGACCATCTGAAGCAATTCAAGCTAGGGTTAGGGCTGATCAAGCACTCTGATCAAGATCTGAAGGTTTCATCCCAATCAGAGCTCATTCAACCGTCGGATCAAGCTCGGAGGGTTCTAGATCGTCCATTCAAAGATTAGGTTGATCTGGACCATCCATTGCAAATCTGGAGGATCCGAGCTACCACGAGGCAGATCCTGACCCTTGATCAACATCATCAAAATTTGGTTCAGATCGGATGAAGATCAGCCGTTGGATTTCCTCAAATCAATCTGGGCCGTCCATTGTTAAGTATTTAATCAGAAATTCGCCACAGCTTCTCCTTGTCGCGTCTTCGCCGCAACAGTGTTCTTCATTGTTTTTCTCCGCATTTTCTTCAGTTTTTCTTCAATCCGAGGCGCGACCACCTCAATTCTTTGCTTGGATCGAGATTTGAATCATTGGGGGATAACTCTTTGGAGATTTCAGCTCGAAATTGCACCGGAACAGGGGCTGTTTGAGGGTTTCGGCAGCTCTACAATTCAGTCACTTGAATCTCACCCACAAGCCATCTCCGATCATCTGAGCCACTTGTAGGGGTTCTCAGGTGAGCTCAGATGATTCTCAAATCATCATCGCAGTTCCATCAATTGAGATAGAGTAGTTTGGATTGGAAATTCCAGCCACGTGCCGATTTTGAGCAGAGTCGACTGTAGAGACGATTTCCCACTGATTTGCAGAGCTTAGGGGTTTGAGGCCAGTCCTTGCGTGACGAACAAGGAGATCTTGAGCTAATGGAGTGATTGGGGTTTAGATTTCTTGTTGTAATTTCAGTTTGTAGCTGTAATTTCCATTACTGCCTTTTGTTTTGTTTTTGTTTTTCGTATCAGCCACTGAGTTTCTATTTCTGAATTGTTCCAGCTCTAATTAATGTTTCAATGCTGCAAGTAGTTAGTTAGATTGCTTGTTCAGTGATCAATTGAACTTAATTTAGTTCATTTTCTGTTTATTCCTTGCGTATCAGTTGGTATTTCTGTTTATAGCTTGCTTACCAGTCCTGTAGTTGCGTATCAGCCCTTTCTATTGAGTTCTTGCATTTTGTTCCAAGCTCGCTTTAGTTTTACTTTATGAGTTTATCTTGTAGTTTATTCTAGCTAAATAACATTCAATTTTAGCTTTGCGCATTAGTTATTGTGTATCAACTTCAATTCTGTAATCTGAATTCCATTTCTGCAAACCCAGATCATTTCGGAAATTTCAGTTCATTTGCGTTTGAGTTTCGAGTCCATTAAATGGGAATTCCACTTAAGCCTTGCTGATCATCAGAATAGTAAATCCATTTCAGTCATTTGCTTGTTTTGTGTCCAAGTTAACTGCTGAATTTCTGCATTTGGATCAATTCTGCCAAATTCAGCTCCATTCCACAATTTAGTTCCCATTTCTATAATCCGTTTTACTTCTGCCAATCTTCGGTTGTAGTTCCTGAATTTCACATCAAGTGAGCTTTAGTTCTTATCTTCTAAGTTCACATTGCAGCTTGCCTCCTCTACCTCAGTTATTTTTCTGCATCCAGTTTTTACAGTTAGCAGAAGTTGTATCATTTCTGCACTTCTTCAGCTCAAGTCTGAATTTTGATTTCAGCTCATCAGGGATGTGGCTAATTAGTGAACCATTGCATCAGCTCGTTCTGCATTCAACTTAGTCATGTTAGTATCAGTCTCAAATTGATCAGTCCATTCCCTGCATTTAGTGTCAAGTTGCCATATAGCTTCCTTATCCTTTGCGTGCTAAGTTGCTGGAATTATGCAAGCGTATCAAGTTTGCTGCCTATCTGAGTTGCGTATCAGGATTAAACCATTCTTTTAATGCATTGTGTGCTTGAAAGCAGCTCCCATTTACATTCGGTTTGTCCATGAATTGAGATCTATATTTCTGCACTTAAGTTCAATTTTGAATCCTTGTTTTACACCCAAATTGTTTCTGAATTGCAATTCTTACTTTTGTATTCCAGTTGGTATTTCTGCAGTTGTAATCAGTGAAGATTTCGGCATTGACTTTGAGTTAGTTTAGCTTCCAAAATTTTGCTTATTTGCATGAATCGCTTAAGCCTCCCAATGATTGAGTTCTTTAGTGCCAAATCCTTGTTTAGCTCATTCAATTAAGTTTCCTTTATTTTCATTTTCATTTCTAATTGCAATCCAAACCCAAATCACATTTGAAACCCAAAAATATCAACGACATATAAACACGAGCTTGAATCACACAACATCAACTAGTCCCTAGGAAAAATACGACCTGTGGCTCCTTTACTACGTTTTCATATTTTGATTGCAAAAAGGGTTTCCAGCTTATAAATATCTAAATTTGAGACCCACATTCGTGACAGCCTATGTCGGGTATAATCGAGAAATTGGCTTATGTCCTGTTGTTAGCTGCTCGGAGGCTTCGACCCTATTTTTTGGCACACCCGATCGTGGTCTTGACCAATAGTAACCTGGGACGAGTAGCCTCAAACCCCGAAGCATCAGGGCGACTGATTAAGTGAACGACTGAGCTGAGTGAGTTTGACATACAATATAAGCTCGGTCGGCCATCAAAGCACAGACCTTGGCTGACTTCTTAAGTGAGCTGCACTTGGACAAGGTTGAGGAAGCTTGTCAAGTTTATGTGGGTGACTCGTCAGCTTGGCAAGGTAGTAGGATCGACATCCTCATGATTTCACCAAAAGGAGTGCAATTGCACTTATCAGTCCGACTGGAATGATGCAAAGGTATAATCGACTGGAAGGCGGCTGCTCGGATGTTTGCTTATCGCCTAAGAATGAAGCAAAGGTATAATCGATGGGCACTACCAAGGGCGTTCCAGGTTGGCGACCTCGTTTAGAAAAGGATTAAACCGGTCGGGGATGTCAGCAAGCTAGAGCCCCAATGGGGAGGACCCTTCAAAGTCATCCAGAAGCTGGGTTCCGGAGCATACTACCTCGAGAACGAGCAAGGGAAGAAGCTGGATCGGCCTTGGAGCACTATCCATCTCCAACCATATCGAGATGCAAAATGAGAGCCTGTAAGACAAATGGACTTCACAACTGTAATGATAGTGGGAGATTGGGTTCTTAGTCAACTTGCAGGCGCTCCAGACTCTCGCCTCTGAGCGAGTTATAAGTGGGCATGCTCCCACGCACCCCTCGGCTTAGCTCCCAGTCCGGACGCATGACGACCCACGCTCCCTGGGGTTTAATCGATCGAGTGTCCAGACTCTCGTCTCTGAGCGAGTTATAAGTGGGCAAGCTCCCACGCACCTCTCGGCTTGGCTCCCAGTCCGGATGTGTGGCGACCCATGCTCCCTGGGGTTTAACCGACCGAGTATCCAGACTCTCACCTCTGAGCGAGTTATAAGTGAGCATGCTCCCACGCACCCCTCAGCTCGGCTCCCAGTTCGGGCGCGTGGCGACCCACGCTCCCTGGGGTTTAATCGATCGAGTGTCCAGACTCTCGCCTCTGAGTGAGTTATAAGTGGGCATGCTCCCACACACCTCTCGGCTCGACTCTCAGTCCGGACGTGTGGCGACCCACGCTCCCTGGGGTTTAACAGACCGAGTGTCCAGACTCTCACCTCTGAGCGAGTTATAAGTGGGCATGCTCCCACGCACCCCTCGGCTCGGCTCCTAGTCCAGATGTGTGGCGACCCATGCTCCCTAGGGTTTAACCGACTGAGTGTCCAGATTCTAGCCTCTGAACGAGTTATAAGTGGGCATGCTCCCACGCACCCCTCGGCTCGACTCCCAGTCCGGACGCGTGGCGACCCACGCTCCTTGGGGTTTAACCGATTGAGTGTCCAGACTCTCGCCTCTGAGCGAGTTATAAGTGGGCATGCTCCCACACACCCCCCGGCTTGGCTCCAAGTCCGGACGTGTGGCGACCCACGCTCCATGGAGTTTAATTGACCGAGTGTCCAGACTCTCTCCTCTGAGTGAGTTATAAGTGGGCATGCTCTCACGCACCCCTCGGGTCGGCTCTCAGTCCGGACGCGTGGCGACCCACGCTCCCTGGGGTTTAGCCGACTGAGTGTCCAGACTCTCGCCTCTGAGCGAGTTATAAGTGGGCATGCTCCCACGCACCCCTCGGCTCGGCTCCTAGTCCGGACGTGTGGCGACCCACGCTCCCTGGGGTTTAACCGACCGAGTGTCCAGACTCTCGCCTCTAAGCGAGTTATATGTGGGCATGCTCCCACGCACACCTTTGCTCGGCTCCTAGTCCGGACGCGTGGAGACCCACGCTCCATGGGGTTTAACCGACCGAGTGTCCAGACTCTTGCTTCTGAGCGAGTTATAAGTGGGAATGCTCCCACGCACCCCTCGGCTCGGCTCCCAGTCCGGACGCGTGGCGACCCACGCTCCCTAGGGTTTAATCAACCGAGTATCCAAACTCTCGCCTCTGAGCGAGTTATAAGTGGGCATGCTCTCATGCACCCCTCGGCTCGGCTCTCAGTTCGGACACGTGGCAACCCACGCTCCCTGGGGTTTAACCGACCGAGTGTCCAGACTCTCGCCTCTGAGCGAGTTATAAGTGGGCATGCTCCCACGCACCCCTCGGCTCGGCTCCCGGTCCAGACGCGTGGCGACCCACGCTCCTCGGGATCAAGCCGACCCAACAGCCAAACCCTAAACCTCCTGAGCCAACAACCTTATATTCGTCCTGGTTCCCAATATGGATGTGTGGTGGTCCACGCTCCTAGGATCAGGCTGATTGGGCATATGAACTTCGCCCCATGAACGGGCAATTCTATGGGGGACCCGGATACCCTTGGCTGGCGCGTGGCGATCCACGTCCCCCAGTACTAGGTCCCGACTGAATGCGTGAGCTCTTACCTCCCGAGTAAGAACGTTATACTTAATTTGGTCAAACGCATGGTGATCCACTTAAATCAACCATACATACTTGATCCGAGTGGGCAGGCCAGGTGAGGGCTAGTCCCTAGTCCTAACTCAATCGCTCTTGAAGCTCCCTTAGCCGGGTTAGTTGCTAACTTACTCGAGTCGACCTCGCAAACCTCTGGCCAAGTCACCAACACTTAGAAAGAATCGCTCTTGAAGGCTAATCCCTAGTCCTAACTCAATCGCTCTTGAAGCTCCCTTAGCCGGGTTAGTTGTTAACTTACCTGAGTCGACCCCACAAGCATCTGTCCAAGCTACCAACACTTAGAAGCGAAAACAAGCACACTTGACAAAGCATAAACTAAAGAAAGCTTGCATTAAAAGTAATTTCATTACAAAAATTGAGGCAAGCCTCTACAGAATGAAAGAAAAAAGGAAAACAAAAGCCCAACCCTCACTTGAAGGGTCGGAGGGTCTCCTCAGGCATCTGTTGGGTCAAGCCCGAGAGCTTGACCACATTGAGGGGCAGGTCGGGAGCGATATGCCCGCCCTATTTGAGTTGCTCGAACATGCTGAGCATTTGATGCTTTAGCATGAATCGGAGCTGTTCAGACAGTTGCCGGCTGAACTCCAGAGAGTTGATATACTCAACTCTCTGGGCATCCCACCGGTCTGCCTCCCCCTCCTTATAAGCGCGCAACTCTTCCAACTCTGCCCGAGCCACGTCCCATTCCGCCTTCTCCGCCCGAAGATGCTCGAGCTCTTCCGCTTGAGTGTTCAATTCGTGGTTCTGGGAAGTCAACTTGGCCTTCAGCTCCTCCGTCTTCTTGGTCTGGGTCGCCTCCTCCTCCTCCTTAGCTTTTAACTGAGATCGAAGGGACTCGGAGACTTTGGACGACTCAAGGAGGTAGGTTTGGGCCTTGGTCAGCTTGCCCCAGGTCCTAGTTTGAAAGACCCAGGCATTACGCTCGGCATACTCCAGATTGGAGATCCGGATATGCGATTGAGCGACAGCCGAGTCTGCTGTGTCGACCTGAGCTCGGGCGATCTCCATCTGCTCTTCGGAGTGCGCCAGGCGGTCTTGCAGAGCGATGATTTCCGCTCGCAGGTCGTTCAAGGTAGATTCATTGGAGACGAGTCGGGTGTGCTTGAGTCTCATCTCCAGGAATTCCACCCATCGCTGGGCTCGCGCTCGGGCTTCGGAGTGGGTCAGGAGTGACATAGGCATGCTATGACACGACTCCCAGAACTACAAAACAGACACAGGTTAGAAAGATCCTAGATTCGAGTTAGCGACAAACAGAGAGAAAAGTCGATTAAAAAAGGTTGTACCTGAGTGGCTTTAAGGCAAAAAGAGTTGGCCTTGTTGTTTGACCTGCGGTAGTACGACCCCTCGAGCCCTTGGAGATAACGGTCGGCCACTGGTCCATACAGGCACAGCTCCTGACACCGATCGGGTAGCTCGCTCGGTGGTACCCCCAGGCGGCAGTCGGACAGGGTCGGCACCAAGAGGTGCATCGCTGATCGGTTGATCTGGCCCTTGGCAGGTGGAGATCCTGACCCCTCTGGCAGCGGGAGGTCGGGCGCGCTTGAAGAGATAGCAGGGATAGAAGCCTCCCTCGGCGATGCCGAGATGGCCGTCATGTTCTTCTTTTTCTTCTTGGGACGCGCGCTAGAGGAGGGCCCGACCTGGATCCCAGCCAGGGAGTGGGCTCGTTGACGCCTCAAAGCGAGAGGCTGCTCTTCGGCTTCCATCAGCTCTGGGTCAGGATCCGCGGCAGCTATGGACTCCTCTAGGACTGCAGGAACGGAGTCCACGGGAGCAACCTTGATCGGCACATTCTCCCTCTGATCCAACTAAGAGCCGACCCGAGTCTCTAACAAGGCATCGTCGAGTCCGAAGCCTTCCTGCAAGTCCGCTTTGAGCATCATGGTGGCTGCAAAAATAACAAGACCTTAGTTAGAGCTAAAATATTCAAGGGAAAGATAGAATTACTTACCGAATGAAGCGGGTCTCGGAGTCGGCACCGGGCTGAGGCCGAAGGTAGAAAGAATCTCCTCCCTTAGCAGGTTGACCCCATGAAAGTGCCGACCGTCGAGCTTAGAGAAGGCTGACTGGTAGGCGGGGGAGTTGCGATAGTTTTTTGAGAGAAGAGGGGAAGGAGGAAGATCCTCGACCCAAGCAGTGGGCCAGCTCAAGACTGGGGTGGAATTGATAAAGAAGTAGCGTTCCTTCCAACCTTTGTTAGAGGATGGAAGTTTTGCTAAGAAGGAAATTTTGGCTCAGGCTTGAAAGAAAAAGTCGCCCGGTTCTTATTTTTTGGGTAGAAGAAGTAATGAAAGATTTCAGGTCGGAGAGGTATTTGATACAAGGTAAATATGATAACCGAGCCGCACATCAATCGGATGGCGTTCGGGGCTAGTTGGGATAAGGGGATTTGGAAATATCTACAAATGGAGGAAATAAAAGGATGAATAGGGAAACGGAACCCGACCTCTAGATGGTCTCAGGACAAGGTGATGAAACTAAGAGAGCGGTGTCGGGTCGGTCAGTCGGGTCGGGCAGACGGAGTCGATGGTCAGAAAAAATCTAGTACCCGACTGGAGTTGGTGAAGGTCATGGAAGTGTAGGTCGGTAACCATGGTGGAGTACCATGGCTCGGGATGAGAAGAAGAAGACTCCATGTGGAAACAGAAAGACGAAGGGACTAACCAAGGAAAAAGATGTCGCCGGAGAGGACGAAGGCAAATCGCTGGAGAAGAAGACCGGAATGGTGGGAGTCGCCGGAACCCTAGCAGAGCGCCGGAGGCAGCAGGACAGCGTCGGAGTAAAAAAGCGATGGTAAAACTGTTGAGGGTAAAGGCCTATTTATAGGGTCGAGCGATCGAGGACGGCCGTCCAATGGTGATCCAAAGAAAAGGCGGGAATAAACCAGTGTCGTCTGATCAAGCTTGAGGTAATTCCCGAGACTCGGCGTCGCATGTGCGCGCCGCCCATTAGCCAGGCCAGGCGGTCGACGTTTCGTCGCCCGGGACGCCAGTAGTCATCGAACACGTGGCCTCAGTAGTTAATGCGGTAATTAATACAAGGGATTTGAATCGTCCGGCGAGAGTCGAGACAAGACGGATGAAACAAGCGGATGGGATGGGGCTGACGCGTCGCCCGCGGCCGGGGACATTCGGCTCAGGTCGCTCTGGCGAGTGACCCACTCGGAGGTGCCAAGCTCGCTCTAAATCCATAGTCCAGTCAGTCGGACTCGACGCCTCCTTCGACTAGACTCGAAGGGGATGCTTATGATCTCGACCTAGCTCACGTGTTGCTCGGCCAGCCAGCCTGACACCACCTCACGGGCCCTCCAGGGAGGGGGGTTGATTACTTTAGCTGGTAGGGTCATAAGCCCAGGGCCCGCTTGGCCCCAGTTGCTCGATTGGGCAAGCAGTTAGGTATATTCCAACTCGATTCTCCGGGAAAGGGGGCAAAGAGCCCGACTCTGTCAGTCGCTTGTAGAGTTGCCGACGAACGCCCGAACCATAGCCGAGTAACTCCCAGTTGGCAGTCTTCCTTTGTGCTAACATGCTTGGCCCAGAGATATAGCTCAGAAGCCCTGCTTGAGCGCCCATCGACTTGGCCAGTATTTGGTCCTCAGCAAAAGGATGTTGGTTATTGGTTTCATGGCCCGAGTCGGAGTAGCCGGTTGGCACGCCAGCTCGGTATTATCGTCGCGTAGTAAAATATCTACCCCCTGACTGGTCAGAACTTACGCAGGTCGGCTCAGGCCTAATGTCAGCCCTGCCTGAATCGCTGATATCCCGCTGACACAGTATGATCGTCTGACACCGTACCTTCCTGCCATCTCCTTACACACCGTACCACGACCACCCTTGCTCGGGCCAGACCGAGCGGTGCCGGACGGTGTCAGTCGGCGGACTATCAGCGCCCCTTATCCTGCCTCGCATAAGACAAAACGTGGCAGGTATGAGCAGAGGGCAGAAGTTGTCAGTTTCCTCGGCTATATAAGCCCCTCCATCCCCCCACTTCGCAGGTACGCGCACGAGTCATTTTGTCCACTGTTCCATTGTTGTTGTTCTCTTCTCTCGTGAGGACTGACTTGACCGTCGAAGGGTCTTGCCGGGGACTTTTCCCGACGGGTTGCAAACGATCACTTTTTTTTGCAGGTCGGAGCTAGCATCAACAGTACTTGGTCCACTTCACTTTTGGAAGTGTACCTTATTCTGTGACAGGATCAGTATACATTGTAAAAAAAATATGGTAGCAATTATAAAATCATATTTATTATCATTGAAAAAAATTTAGACCAAATATAACCCTACTGAATAATAGGGCGGAACGTCCTTTTATAACAAAATTAAAATGGAACATATCTACCATGAAATCACAATAAAACATATAAATAATTTTGTTTCGATAAGATACAATTTGAGATTCAGCAATTTTAGCAGATTATACCACAATTTATTAAATTGCAGATTATACCACAATTTATTACAAGAGTCATGTAATTTGACTCAGGTATGTAACATGTATAAAACCTAATATATTATTTAGAGTTGGTTTAGTAAGCAAGTATATGGAAACTTCAAAACTTCTCACTTATATGCAGCTAAGAGAATTCTTAGATATATCAAAGGGACAATTGATTATGGACTTCTCTATTCATCAATGAAAGATATGAACTTTTTTGGTTTCAGTGATAGCAATTGGGCTAGAAGTTATGTTGATCGCAAGAGCACTACTGGTTACATGTTTTATCTTGGTAATGTTGCATTCACTTATACTTCAAAGTAACACTGCACTATCAACTTATGAAGCTGAGTATATTACTGTAGTCACTTGTGCTTGTCATGCTATTTGGCTAAAGAGATTATTCCAGGATCTTAGATTGCAACAAGAAGCTACAACCAATATCTATGTGGATAATAAATCAACAATTACTTTAGCTAAAAACCCAATTCATCATGAAAGATCTAAGCGTATCGATACTCACTTTCATTTCATAAGGGAATATGCTAAGTCAAAAGAAATAGAATTGTTCCATGTGAAATCAAGTGATTAAGTAGCTGATATATTTACAAAGTCTCTAAAAGCGAAAGTTTTTCAATACCTAAAGAATTTGATGGGAGTTTAAGAAAGAACAAGTTTAAAGGGAGTAGATGTTGACATGTAAACTTATTCCAAAGACAAATTGACTTTTTCAACTATGCAAGAACAATGCCAATAACAACTTGGCTTCATCAACCATGCAAGGAAGTTGTGAAAATCAATTTGACTTCATATGACTCTTCATCAACTAAGCAAAGTTCAATTATCTTACTAAGTTCACTGAAACTCTTTATGACAAGAGTCATGTGTTTAATAATGTGATGTATTAATTGCAGAAGGTTGTGGAAGTATGAATCTAAGTATATAAATAGGGACCTTGTATGATAAAGAATAACAAGTAGTAAATATTTCTATTCATAGAATCTTTTTCCAATTTTTATAGTTTCTTATAAAATCTCTCCAACATTCTTATTTTCTCATCCTAAATCCACCAAATTCCAACAATATAACCCTACTGAATAATAGGGTCGAACGTCCTTTTATAACAAAATTAAAATGGAACTGTCTTCCATGAAATCACAATAAACATATAAATACTGTTATTTCGATATGATACAATTTGAGATGCAACAATTTTAGCAGATTATACCACAGCTCGATTCTCTGTCCCAGGAGGCATCGCCATTAGAGACTTAATCTTAGGCTTAACCTTCTCGGCGAGCTTCACTATGCCCAAGAACATCAACCTGTAGAGCACGGCCATGCCGAACAAGATCCCAAGGTCGACCCACTTGGAGTATCCCATCTCCACTTGCCAAACGTCCCTCAAAATCTCCTCCCCTGTGACGGTGCCGTTCCCTCCGGCACCAGGGAAGACCGTCCCTAAGAACTCATTCTTGTAGAATCCCTGGTTTGCATACTTGTGGAACGAGATGTAGTACACGGGGTACCTCCACACTGGCTTAGGCAAGTCGTGGGGAAGCCGGAAGAACCCTCCGTTGAGCATCATCACTCCCTGAATCCCTGCTCCGGTGATGATCCCCATCAGGAAGTCCGGGACGACGCTCGCCACGATCATCATCAGGCCCTCGACGAGCATCATGCACATGAACAGCACGAGCGCGAAGTAGAGGAAGTGCTCCGGCGAACTCCGCAGGCGGACTAAGTAGTAGGCCAACGCGCCCGGGAGCACGGAGATGAGGGCCAAGAATGGAGCTGCGGAGAGGGTGTTGGCGATAGTGAAGGCAGTTGCGCCGTAGTGCCCGTTCAATCTTTCTCTTCCAAATATCTAGTTAAGGGTCGAGTTGAAGGTGAATTCAGATTGCTCTTTAATTACTATGAATCTATGATCTATGAACGCAAGAACTAACTGACCTTCATGTCCTCTACAAAGGAAGGGAAACCACCAATCGCCATGAAAGTTAAGAAGGCAGCTACGAACATGAGCATAGAGACTCGGGCCTGGAAACCACAAACAGTAAAGAGCGAAGAAAAATCTGATATTTGAGTTCTGGAATTCCATGAATGATCTCTATAGATACCTGGATCGATCCAAAACTGTGGCCTACATCATAAAATATTGTGCCCAAACAGAGGCAGAGGGCAATATAAACTGCAAATCTCAGCCAGTAGTACCCCAAGTCTCTGTACATGTTCACGAAGGATCTTCTTGTGAGCACCAGTGACTGAGTCGTGAAGCTTGCTTGACTCCTCTTCTTCACCAAGGCTCCTCTCTTTGGCAAGCAGCTAGTCGAGTAATTATTATGCATAACGAAGCTAATGAGTACTGCTAATGTTTGTCGTCGTGTTTACCTGATCTTTGATTTTTGCTATCTGTTCTATCACTTGTTGTGAGTCGAGGGAAGATCTGTAAGCTTTTACGAGGATTCCAATGGCTTCAGAAGCGCTTCTTGAGTTCGGCTCGAGTTCCTCTCCTTCCTTATCCTGATGGTGATTGAGTTCGAGATTTAGAAACTTGTTTCTTTAATTGTTGGTTTATGAGCTGCGACTTAGAAGCACTGACCGTATCGAAGTCTTTGTTGATCGTTCTGAGATAATGATCGGAAGGATTGCGCAGAGAAGGGCAGGCGAACCCGTTGGAAGCAAAGAACTGGAGAAAAGGTTGGGCAAGGTTGAAAGAGGGAATTCAAGTCTTTATTGAGCTTTGAGATCGAGTTGGGTACCTCGGCAGCCGCCGGAGCAGGGCCGAAGAAGACGGTGCTGCCATAGGCGAGGAGGCAGAGGCGATCGAAGAGGTCGAACACCTCGCTGCCGGGCTGGTGGACGGCGGCGACGACGGTCATCCTCTCGAGGCGGGCGAGGCGCGCGATGCGGTGGACGACGTGATAGGCGGCGGCGCTGTCGAGGCCGCTGGTGGGCTCGTCGAGGAAGAGGAGCGGCGGCCGGGTGAGCAGCTCGACGCAGATGCTGACGCGCCGCCGCTGACCGCCGCTGATGCCTTTGACGTGCCACCCGCCGATTCTGGTGTCCATGGCGGCCTCCAATCCCATCTCCCTCATCGTCGCCTCCGCTCTCGCCCGCTTCGCGGACGTTGACATGGAGTCCGGCAGCTGGAGCTGCGCCGAGTAGCACACGGCCTCCCTCACCGTCAGCGTCGTCATCAGCACGTCGTCTTGGGTCACATAAGCCGACGTTCCAAAGGCGAGCTTCTGTCTCTGGCCATTGATCAAGATATCTCCTTTCCGAGTCATGCCGGATCCCAACCTCCCCGCTAGTGCATCGAGAAGGGTTGACTTTCCACATCCGGAAGGTCCCATGATAGCCAAGATCTCGCCGGGTTTGGCATAGCCGGTGACGTCGTGGAGAATGGAGACGGCACCGACTCTGCGTGCGGCGACGGAAACCGAGAGATCCTTCCATGTAAGGGAGACGCCCGCCTCCGCCACGCACCCCCCGATGGGGAAAGAAAACTCGCCACCGCCGTGCAGTTCGATGCCTTCATCATCGGCGCGTTGCGGATCACCGAGGGGGCGGATGGGAGTGGGAATGGTCGAAATCCATGCCTGGGCGACGCTGCTGCCGGAAGCCATGAACGATCCACGAAGCAGAGACTAGATTTATAGCCGGATTCGCTCGCAAGTCGCAAAGCAAAACTGGTCAGCGGACGGAACCTGCTGTCGATTTTTGACCATAAATGATATTTGCCAGAAAAAGATTAACCTCCTAATTTTTAAAATAAAATTTAATTGAAGTTTTCAATTTAGATCAATTCGAATCTTGAAACTAAATCAATTCTAAACGAATGTAACTCGAATTCCCAACATGAAATTAATTTTATTTTTAGAGTCAATCCGATTGAATTGGCATGTCAAATTAATTTGCGAAACTTCTAAACCATACCGTCGCGCGAAGCCAAAAATCGTTTGTTGAAAATACAGAAGATAACATTTGCATCCTCCTGTCTCTCATAAATAACTATTTCAAGAACGGATCAAGTTGGACAAAAATCAAAAGATTATTTTTCTTAAATCATCACACGATGCCTTTTCTGTGAGTTTTTAATGTAAAGGACGTTCATCCCATTCTTTACCCATGTACATCACCCAACTGCCTTCCAATATACTATTCACATATTATTTTCGAGATCAAATTAGTTAATTGCATGAACAAAATAAATTCATCTTATATCTTATATCAGCTAGTAACCTTAACTGTTAATATATTTAATAGGTTAAAAAATATTCACATTATAATAATTATGATTTCATAATTATTATAAAATAAATTTAACATGCTATTTAATATTAATATAATAATTATGAAATTATAACAATTATAACTCAAACTTGTTCATTTTATATTTATATTATAATAATTATAAAATCATAACAACTACCATTCAAATTTATTCATTTAATATTTACGTTATAATAATTATCGTAATGATTACAACTCAAATTTGTCATATCGATATTATTCTTATTAAAATAGTTATGCTTCTAAGATTATGATGTAATGGTAGAGTGATTAACATCCACGGTTCATTTCCCAACTACGACGTATTTGAAAGAATTTTTTCTCCAAATAGAGTTCGAACCCTGAGACGCTGAACTTCTAGACCACCCATCACGAACGCTTTTCGATTTATCCTGATGACCGATAAAAAATTTCTATGAAACCAAATTAATCATCCCAAATTAATTTACTATCTAATCCAACATTATTGAAATATATAGTTACTGCTTAATTGTGGACATTAACACTGTTGAAGAATATTTTAACATTTTATATGGGCAGATGGGATAAGAGATTTTTTTTTAAATGCCTCTAATGTCTGGTGCTTTTAAAAAACTTAGAAAACTATTTTTTTTACTCATTGAAATTTAGAGGCTTTATATTCAATTTTAAAATTATTCGAGTTATATCACTCAACAATTCAATCACTCAATTAATTTATTAAATAAATTTAATAACCATGATTATTTGTTCTTCGTATTTGGTCGAAAATGAAAAATAAGGTAAATCAAATCCAAAAATATATAAAACAGAAACTATTATCGGTTTGTTTGAACTGGTCAAAGAAAAAAATAATTATAAGGATAAAAGAATAAAAGAACGGAAGTTTTATCTTAATTTTTTTTTAAGATCTTGATTAACTTCAACGATTAAAAAAATAAAACAAGAGTTGCTTTTTATTAGAGTGGAAGAAGGATTAGGATGGTTGTAGATGGACTAACGAGTAGCTAGCAAGGAAAAAAAACAGAGAGAGGACTCCGGTCAAGAAGAAAAATACAAAGAAAAGGGACTGAGAAAATCAGATTAAGTCGACACAGTTGTAACAAGTAAGCCAACTAAATTTAAAAACAAACAAAAAAAAAACGTGGCTCACAGAATGACAGTAGGTTTTAACATATTTTTTTGGTGTTTAAAATAAAAAATAGTTAAATATAAAGTGTGATGTAGCTAAGGATCACTGTTTATGATCGTGTTCGCTTAATGTTACTATATTTAAATAGTAATAATTATAAAATAAAATTTATGATATAATAAAAGTACATTGGTTGTTGTGATTGAGCTAAGAATTATTTAATTGCCCGAGATTGCCGTCTAATAAATAGGGCGTAAACAAGTAATGATTATTTAAATTTGGTTTTAATTATATTAATGAGTTTTAGTTTATTTAAATTAAATATGAACTTGAATTCATTTATATATCGATATTAGATTTTTATTTTATTTTTAACTAATGTGATTAATTATAGAAATTTTCCCCAAATTTATTAAAACAATCAAGTCATTATAATATTATTCACGAATGCAAACAAAATAAATACATATATATTTAAATTTATTAATTTAATTTAGCAAAATATTTAAATTTATTTATTTAATTAAATTTATTATACATTCAACAAATATAAATATTTTTTTAGAGAGTGTATAATAGTCGAAATATAATTCGAAATAAATGAAGATAATAAAAATTACTCGTACACGGACAAAACTAGGGAGAAGCCCCAAAACGTACTTTAGTTTGGATATAGTTAAATAAACACATAGAACATGCTTAATTTTTCAGATTTATTCCGATACATATCAATAAATTTTTATGAAGTCTAATATTAAATTTATTTATAAATACTTAATTCATTTACAAATATTTATGACACTATTTATATTTATGTATAAACCTTATATTTTTTCTTAATTAATATAACTTTGTTTGATTATTTATCCATCCAATTGTCTTTTGTTGTGCTTTATCTTTTTATCTATTTCATATATCTGTACGGTGAATTTTTGTTTACCTCATCAAGAGGTAGTATAGTTTAAGGGGAGCTTCCTTCAAGGGGAGTTTTGACTATTTTTACTCTCTCTATCTTTTTGTTGTGTGACAAAAGGGAAGAATTGGATAGGTTAAGTTAGATGAGCTCTATGATCATATTTCTTTTAATGTTTTCTGATCATTATATATTTAAATACCTAACTTAAATAAATTTATCAAACATATAAAAGGAGAGATTGTTAATGCAATCATGCTTCAAATATTATTTATTTTTGATGTTTGGTTAAATAAGTTTAAGTTAGGCAATGCTGATGATCTAATATGAAATTTGAGTAAGCAGGTACAAAGGAAAATCCAGGTATGAAGACTTGGAAAGAGATGTCCAAGAAGATTGTCTTGGCGGACGAAGTCCCGAAGGTGCAACCTCTTGGCAAAAGAAGACTTAGCATGATAAAGCCGACAAAAACACTTAAAAGCAAGTGGAAGGATGAGGAGTCGAGGTCTTGGAAGCATACTAAGGGTGCAAGGTTGATGGAAAGTGTTTAAAGGCATAAGTCTACACTAAGGGAAAGCAGAATATCACATTCAGGATGTATCAGTAGACTGATGGGAGGATCAGTCGACTAGTACACCGAACAGAGAGTTCAGTCGACTGGTACACCGAACAGAGAGTTCAGTCGACTGATAAGAGGAATCAGTCGACTGTTACCCAACACTGTACCAAATAGAAAGATCAGTCGACTAGGTTAGGCCTCAATCGACTGATATATTACCATTGCAAGCTGACGGCAGAAAATCAAATGCAATCTACAGTGACCGTTGAAGCTAATCAGTCGACTGATGATGATACGAGTTGACTGATGTCGAGGGTAATACAAAAGTAGATTTCAAAGCTTGAAGAAGACAACTTGATCTTCTTATTTTTCTTGCACGTTCTGAAATCTTCAAGTTTTCAAGTTCTCAATTTTTTCCTCCAAAATCATTATTATCTTGTAAGAGGAAGAGATCATCTTGTAAGGATTTTTCCACCTTCAAGCTTGATATGAAAAGAAGAAAAACATAGTAGAGATTGATTGTGTGGGTGTGGATCCTTGGATTAGTCAACTCAAGGAGGTGGAGACTAAATAAATCAAGGGAGTTAGCATTGTTTTAATTATTTTTGATTTTGTCTATATATTTCTTGTATTTCTGCTAACAATTTGTAGATAAAATCGAAAAGAAGCTATTTACCCTTCTCTAGCTAGACGCAAAGGTCCTGACAAGTGGTATCAGAGGTTGGATCACCTCAGTAGAACCCACCGTCAACTGAAGCATCAAGATAACGTTTCAAGAGGGATATAACATCGCTCGACCACCTTTCTTTGATGACAATGATTTCATATATTGGAAAGGTAGGATGGAGTATTATTTGATGAATGATTTTGAAAATTAGTTTAGTGTTGTAGATGGTTTCGAGAAACCAAAGGATGAGTTCGGTGCACCTATTCCAACCAAGGAGTGAACAAAAGAGAAGTCCAAGAAAACTCAAGCAAATGCAAAGGCCACAATTACCTTATAATGTGAACTTTCCAAGGAGCAATTGAACAAGGTTAGACCATTTAACTCCGCTAAACAATTTTGGGAAAAGCTCATGGAGTTAAATGAAGGATCAATCGAATCAAGGAGAACCAAGAGATATTTATTGGTGGGTCAACTTCAAACTTTCACCATGAAGAACAATGAGACTATGAGTCAAATGCATAGTAGATTCAAGGAGATTATAAATGGTCTTCATGTAATAAGTGAGAAAATTGACAATCGAGATCTAGTAAGGTTTGCGCTTCAATCCTTTCCTAGAATCATCTTATGGGCATCAATGGTTGATGCGTATAAGGTCTCTAGAGATTTTTCAAAAGTTAAGATTGATGAATTATTTTGTGAGTTTGAACTACATGAACAAGCTAACGTATCGTCAAAAGAGAAAAACATAGATTTTGTTATAGAGAATAAGAAGAAGAAAAAGAAAAAGAAAGAAATGAAGGAAGAATCTTCATCATCCGAGTCCGATCAAGAGTCTTGGGATAGCAATGAAGAGATGTTGGCTAGTGAGGTAGCTCATTATGTCAAGAAGATGATGGGAAGGACAAGAAAATTTACAAAAAGAGATGTGAAGAATATGTTTCAACCTTCAAAAGATAAAAGTGGTCAAAGTTCAAGTTTTAACACTAATGTCATTTGCTATTAATACAACAAGAAAGGACACATCAAGCCAAATTGCCTGAAATTGAAAAAGAAAGAAGAAAAGGAAAAGAAAAAGGAGAAAAAGAAGGAGGCAATGATGGCTCAAGCTACATGGGGCACACCAATCATTGGCTCATCGGATGAAGATGAACTATGCTATGCCACGAGACACATGACATTTATGACTTTTGAAGATGACAAAGAAACTTCAAGCGAGGAGGAAGTTTCAAGTGAAGATGACTCAAGTGATGAATCATCATATAGTGACGATGAGGTAAAAGAATTTCCCAAAATGGGATTTCTTTATAAAACTATTGCTTATCTTAAGAATGCTTTGACTAAGTCACAATCTAGGGTTATGACATTAAAAGAATAACTTAAGTCTATTAAGAGTAATGCATGTATGCATAGCGAATCAAACATGTAAAATAACGATTTGAAAAATTAAGTTATTGACTTAAGAATGTGTTTAGAGAAAGTTATAAATGGGTCAAAGTATATTGATATGATTCTTGGTATTCAAAGAGATGTTTACAACAAGGCCAGATTAGGATATAAACCTAAGACCAAAGAGGTTGCCTATATTTCTCTTATAGGAAGATAAGGTACACCTAAGAAGCCAATTATTAAAAACAATGTAAAACAAGCTTGGATCCCTAAAAAGTATTTGAATGATATTATTGAATCAAGTGTATGGGTACCAAAAGATTGTGTGTTTTATATTGTTTAGGTAAAAGAAGAGAAGGATTCAAACATGTGGATTGTGTATAGTGGTTGCTCAAGGCACATGACCGATGATGTGAGCAAGTTCTCCACAATTAACTATATAAAGAAAGGAACAATATCTTTTGGAAATGATAGGAAGCTCAAGATTATAGGTAGAGGTACAATTGAGGTATCACTTATAATCACCATCCATAAAGTGCTTATAATTAAGAATATGGAATTTGATTTGCTTAGTGTTAGTCAATTGTGTGATGCTGGATATAAAGTGGAGTTTCATGCAATTAAATGTTTGCTTAAATACAATAGCTCAAAAAATATTATGTTGGAAGAGTATAGGAAAATAAATCTTTATTATATTAATCTTTTCTATGCTTCCTTTCTACTAAGTGTCTTTTATCAAAAGAAGAAGGATAGCTATGACATAAAAGACTTGGACATATCAACATGAAGAGCATAGCAAAGGTAGCCAAAATGGAGTTGGTAAAGGAACTATCAAAGATCAAATATGTCAAGAATAAAATGTGTGATGCATGCCAAGAGGGTAATCAATCTAAGTCATCACACAAAGGTAAAACTCTAACTAGCATTTCTTTACAATTAGAATTGTTGTATTTAGATCTTTTTGATTGTCATATTACTCCTTCATTAGTAGGAAATAAATATTGCTTAGTGATTGTTGATGATTTTTCTAGATACATTTGTGTCTACTTCATGAAACATAAGGATGAAACTCTAGACATATTCATAGGATTTAGCAAAGGGTTGAAAATGATAAAAATCTCAAAATCAACCGAATTAGGAGTGATCATGGTTGAGAGTTTGAAAATTCAAACTTCTCTAGTTTTTGTCTAGAAAATGGGTATAAACATGAATTTTCTTGTCCAAGAACACCTCAACAAAATAGGGTTGTACAAAGAAAAAATCCAGCCATGCAAGAAGCGGGTAGAACTATGCTTAATGCTTATTCTTTACCTAATTATTTTTGAATGAAAGCGGTAAAAACCATTTGTTATATCCAAAATCATGTTTTAATTCATCGATTTTTTATATCCAAAATCGTGTCTTAAATACTAAAGATGATTTAAGAAAATTTGAGTCTAAGACGGATGAAGGAATTCTAGTTGGGTACTTATCTACTAGTAGAGGATATAAAGTATACAACAAAAGGACTCACATGATTAAGGAGTCATCTAATGTTGAATTTGATGAGTCTACTAGTAATTACCCTAGGAAATCCTCCATTGATAAGGATATAGATGAAAGAAATCAAAATATTACCTAAGCAATTCAAAATTTATACTTAGGGGGTATTGATCAAGGAGGAGGAAGAAGTACTTCGGATGATGAAGGAAGCAATGATCATCATAAAGTTGATAAGCCCACAATCTCTGGGACTAAGGCATCATCAAGATCATCCTATTGATCAAGTAGTTGGAGATGTTGCGCAAAGAGTAAGGACTAGATCTTATTTTAGAAAACATAGTAGTTAAATTGTTCTAATATAACAACTTGAAACGAAATTGATTGATGAAGCTTTAATTGATACGGATTGGATCCTAGCAATGCAAGAAGAGTTGAATCAATTTGTGAGAAGTGAAGTATGATAATTGGTCCCAAGACCCAATGATAGTACAATTGTCACAACAAAATAGGTTTTTAGGAATAAATTGAATGATCAAGGGAGAATCACTAGAAACAAAGCTAGGTTAGTAACTAGGGGTTTCAATCAAGTAGAGGGACTTGATAATGATGAAACTTATGCTCTCGTAGTTCGATTAAAGTCCATCCGGATCTTATTAGGATATGCTGCTCACATGGGTTTTAAACTTCATCAAATGGATGTGAAATCAACATTTCATAATGGGTTTATTAAGGAAGAAGTTTATATGGAGAAACTACCCGATTTTGAAAACATAGATTACCCAAATCATGTAAATTGAAGCAAGCCTTATATGCATTAAAACAAGCACCCCGAGCGTGGTATGAAAGACTCTCATCCTTCTTAATCTCTAAGGGTTTTAAAAGGGGAATAATTATCTCTAAGGGTTTTAGAAGGGGAACAATTGATCCAACTCTATTTCTAAAGTCTACAGATAAAGATATTTTTGTTGCCTAAGTTTATGTTGATGACATCATTTTTGGTTCAACAAATATTGAACTTCTTCATGAATTCATCAAACACATGGAAAATGAGTTTGAAATGAGTCTAGTTAGGGAGTTGACATTCTTTTTAGGATTGCAAGTCAAGCAAACAAATAAAGGAACTTATGTCTACCAAACAATGTATGCTAATGAAATTATAAAGAAATTGAGTTTGAAAAATGCTAAAGTAGTATCTACTCATATTTGAACAAATATCAAGATAGATAGAGATCATGAGGGATAATTAGTAAACTCAAGGTAATATAGAAGTATGATTGATAGTTTACTATACCTAACAGCCAGTAGATCAGATATACTATTTGCGATAGGCATGTGTGTAAGATATCAATCTTGCGCTAAAGAATTTCACCTAATAGTGGAAAAAAAACCTTAAGATGTTGGTGCAAGTTGCATCAATGATGTTCCTCTTTAAGTGTTTTAATGTTTGACAATTCACTTAAGTCAGTGATATATTGAACAGACAAAGGGGAGCAAAAGAGAAGTAACCTTAGCTGAAGAAAAGTCCTAGTTGATCTAGGCATCGGAACTCTAAAGACCTAGCGAAGGGCTGCTAGGTATCGTAACTCTAAGACCTAACGAAGGGCTGTTAGGCAACTAGCGAAGGGCTGCTAGGTATCGTAACCCTAAGACCTAGCGAAGGGCTGATAGGCACCTAGCGAAGGGCTGCTAGGCACTTGGCGAAGGACTGCTAGGGAATGAAGACTTGGTCCAAGGGACTAAGCAACTTAGCTGAGCGATGACTAAGGACAGGAGTAGAGACGGGTCAGGGTTTGGGCATCTCGAGGTCCGGAGGTATCGGAAGCTAAGCAAAAGTCCACCCGAAGGACTGGGTGGCAACCGTCTCCTGAAAGGAGTAGGTGAAGGGCGAATTCTCGGGGATAGGAACTCATGCCGGTTCAACCTAGGGTTTCGTGCAAATCCGAAGTCCGAACTAAGTCCCTAAGGCTAACATTATATGTATCCATGCTTTGTGTTTGTGTATCTTGCAGGTATCAAGAACCGGAGACAAAGCAGTTAAACCAGGCAAAAAGTGGTTGGAGGCCCTAAGCAGGGCGCCCCCATCATTGGGGGCTCCCCCATGCAACCAGGGCGCCCCCAACACTGGGGGCGCCCCTAGACTGTACTAAAGAAGCAGGAAACGTGGTGTATGCAGAACAGGTGTCAATCGGGGCGCCCGTAGCGTCCGGGGCGCCCGGATTAGTAGCTGTTTTGCTGTTTCGAAGTCAGAACACAGGATAAGCCCTCACGGGGGTGCCCGGAGTGTCCGGGGCGCCCTGGTCAATGATCTTATCACCTGCGGTGAGGTAGGCGCAAGGATAAGGGTTGACCGAGTCTTCCGGGGCGCCCCCAGCTTCCGGGGCGCCCCCAGCGTCCGGGGCGCCCCCAGGAGGCCTATATAAGGGGCTTCGACCCCTCTGCTTCAGACACAACTGCTAAGTACCGTTCTGATCATTCTGACCAACGACAACGCACTAAAGATGAGACTATACGACCGGGAGGCTCCAGGAGGAGGTGCGCGGCACTTCGGAGGTCCAGATCGGCTAACGCTTCGACATAAATAGTCTTGGTTTGATTTACATTCTGCAATTAATTTTATCTATCTTTCTGTTTGTAAATCAACTGTAAGACGGGTTTTCTCCGCCTCCGGAAATTCCGGAAAGGAGACCAATAGTGGACTCACGCCGAGTACATAGGCCTTGGACGTACTGACCCAGGGGGGTCGGGAACCAAGTAAATAAATCCCGCGTGTCATTGTGTATTGCTTTTATTTTATTCTTTATTTATCTTCCGCTGCACTAACGCTTTGAGTTCAGAACGAACTATAGTATTACGATAGTTTCACGAAGGTTTTTTGCGATCGATATTCACCCCCCCTCTATCGACGGCACCGGTCCTACATAAGATACATCAAGGGAACTTTCAATGTCGGTCTTTGGTACCCTAGAACTCAAAATATTAATTTATTTGGGTACACCGATTTCGATTATGTGGGTTGCAAATTGGATAGGAAGAGTACTAATGGTGGATGTTAATTTCTTGAATCCTCCCTTATGAGTTGGAGTAGTAGAAAATAATCATGTGTTCCTTTATCTACAACCGAGGCCGAATATGTGGTTATGGGTGATTGTGTAGCTCAATTACTTTAGATAATATGCATACCTTAGAGGATTATGAGTTGTCCAAGGTCAAAGTTGTTGATGCAGTCTGACCCGATTGTTATTTTGGTGTTGACAATGATTTAAGTTTGGTTGAACGAATTTGGATTAAGTCCTGGTCGGGGACTGGGCATGAAATCCTGGTGAGTGAAGCTATGTCCTAGCTTGGGAAGCTAGGTGTTGGAAATCCTGGTGAGTGAAGCCAGGTCCTAGCTTGGGAAGCTAGGTGTTGGAAATCCTGGTGAGTGAAGCCAGGTCCTATCTTGGGAAGCTAGGTTGGATGAAAGCCTGGTGAGTGAAGCCAGGTCCTAGCTTGGGAAGCTAGGTTGGATGAAAGCCTAGTGAGTGAAGCCAGGTCCTAGCTTGGGAAGCTAGGTTGGATGAAAGCCTGGTGAGTGGAGCCAGGTCCTAGCTTGGGAAGCTAGGTTGAATGAAGTCTCGGTGAGTGAAACTGGGCACGGAGTCTTGGTCCGGGGGACTGAGCATGAGTCAGAGAAGTCTGGGATCCCGTTCTCTTGACTTAGGGTGGAATTGGAAGTCTCTGGATCGGTCTGGTGACCGATCAGGAAAGTTGGCACGAACTCCCTTTGTGGATCGGTTTGGTGACCGATCCAGAGAAGGCTGATCGGTCTGGGGACCGATCAGGGAGAGAACAGAGAACCCTTGGTTGGCTTCTGTGTGGCTCCTGATCGGTTTGGGGACTGATCAGGGAGACTTCTTGATCGTTCTGGTGAATAATCAAACATCGCGAGTTCCTCATTATGATCGATCAGGCTGGAGCCTGATCGGTTAGGGAGTGCCCAGATCGGTTTGCAGACCGATCAGGCCACAACCTGATCGGTCTGGTGACCGATCAGTGAGGTTTGGCTGTGAAGGCTGGGAATCCCATCACTGCCGTGGATCGGTCTGGTGACCGATCTGGTGATCGATCTGGTGATCGATCACTAGAAGTTGCGATTTCCAGTTTCTCACTGTGGACCGATCAGGTTGGTGCCTGATCGGTTAGGACTATACCTGATCGGACCGGTGATCGATCAGGGTCCTCTCTGATCGGTCTGGTGATCGATCAGAAGCTGAACTTTAATTCAAAATGCGTTATCAGATTTCTAATCGCGCTCTGAACACTTCTGTTTTTCTCTGATACTTACCGATTATGCTTGATATGCTTTGCTAAGCTCCTGATAAGTGTGTAGGTGATTCAAATAATGGAGGAGAGTCAACTGGGGGCTTTCCATGGAGCAGGTTTGGCTCTTTTCTCTTCTCAGGTCTCAATGGGCGTCTGGCGCGGCTGGCAACTTACGGAGGCTCAGCAGAAGAGGTCTTCAGTGGACTGAGCGCTCAGGGAGTCAGGGGGTCAGGATGTGGCTCAGTGGTTCTGATGGAGCCTAGCGACGTTGAGCAGAAGCTTAAGACAAAGCTGGAAGCAGAGGAGCGTGACAAGGGGTGAACAGACAGAAACTTGGGAAATTTGGCTGGGCTGGGATTATGCTCTCTGTTGCTTTGTGCTTGAGTGTTCTTGCTTGAGTGTTCCTTGTGAGCGTTCCTTCTCATTGTCTCCTGATCTTAATTGTCATCCTACTGAGACTTGTGGAGAGGTTTCTCCACCGAGAAGGAGGCTTCATTATATTTGGGGTCGCCTAGGGCTTGATCTACCGACGATCAAGGGATCGCCCACCTCACGGGCACGCCAAGGAGTAGGGGCAAGTTATCCCCGAACCATGTACATCGTAGTGTTAGCGTTTGTTTGGTTTGCTTTTCTTTCTCTGCTTTGTTCTTTCTTCTGCATTTCTTCCGCTGCTAATCTGATCACGCAGAAAGTTTCAAAGAGCAAGATTTGGGTGTCTGGCTACATTCACACCCCCTCTATAGCCATCCAAGCTCCAACAAGTGGTATCAGAGCTTGGGGCTCTATTCAAGCGGCTTAACATTCGTGAGTCTACAAGATGACCATGGGAAGAGAAGGGTTTAGCACCAGCCGACCTCCACTCTTCGATGGCATTGATTTTCAATATTGGAGGTCAAAGATGGAGTATTATCTCAAGATGAACATCCACACATGGTTCGCTGTGAAGGAGGGTTTCTCTCCTCCAAAGGATGTTGAGGGAAAAGATCATGACTTCTCCATGTGGTCGGCTGAGCAAACTCGCAAAGGAGAAGCCGATGCGAAGGCGGTGGTTACCTTGCAATGTGGGATGACCAAGGAGCAGTTGATCAAGGTTGACCCCTTCACCTCTGCCAGAGACCATTGGAACAAACTCATTGAACTCCATGAGGGAACTCAAGATACACAGACTTCCAAGAAGGACCTCCTTTTCAGCCAACTCCAGAATTTGACAATGGGAGAAAATGAAACTATAAGTATGCTTCATTGTCGGTTCAAAGAGATCCTCAATGGTCTACATTCCATCAATGAAAAGGTAGAAAATCGAGATCTAGTAAGGTTTGTTCTCAAAGCTTTTTCGAGGAATACTTTGTGGTCATCCATGGTGGATGCCTACAAGGTTTCCAAGGACCTTTCCTTTTTTTTTTTGGGTGAATAGAAAAATCTTATTCCAAGAAGTGAAGAAATAAATCATATTTAGAAGGGGGACCAAACCTGACCTTCTAATATGGAGAAAAACAACCTGATTTACAATTGGTAATCAAAAGCAAAAGGTACTTCTGCCTTGAACTAATCTATAACCAATTCGAAGATGAACCATGAATCTCTATCCATTTTCTAGATTGACCTCTTTTTGAAGCTACTCCATAGCTCTAGCTTCCAATCCTTTAGCTAACAATCAACTTTCCAGGAGCACATGCAGGCTTTGAGTACAACTCCCGCATAGGTTCTTCAAACTCACAGCCCAGAACAGAAACTCCACTGAGAAATTGGCACGCAATATTATAACAAGAATTTATCATCATACTTCAGAGTTATACAATCAACAAATCAACCGATGAACCTTCATGCTTTAGAGAAAACAAAGAATAAGATCTTCAACATATTCAACCAAAACAAACTGAAAACCATTCAGATAATTATAAACTGGGAAACTCCAGCTAATATAACAGAATCTCCATATATATTCAGCAGCACCAAGGACCTTTCCTTTGTTAAATTAGAAGATTTATTTTGTGAAATGGAATTACATGAGATCTTTAATCAAAGCCCAAAGGAGAAAGGGTTGGCTTTAGTGGCAGGTGACAAAAAGAAGAAGAAGAAGGCCTTGAAGGCCACATGGGATGAATCGTCCTCTAGTTCATCCGAAGAGGAAAAGGAGGAGAAGAGTGTTGGATCGAGAGAACCGATAGAGGGGGGGTGAATATCGGAAAACTTTCGGATTTGAAAACTTAAGAGAAATTGCACAGCGGAAGTAAAAACACACAACGCAAACACGGGAGGTTTTACTTGGTTCGGAGCCTAGGTTGACTCCTACTCCAAGGCCCACGGTCGTTGACCGTTTACTTTGGGCAATTCTATATAGGCGCAAAAACAATTTACAAATATTGATTACAGAGTAAGTGTAGTAAATTGAAATTCACTCTTCTTTACTGACGTCCGGAGTGGATTGACTTTTTCCGAAGCAGCAGGACGTCGTCAGCTCGAGTTGGGCAGTTTCCGGAGCGAGGCGTGAGAGCAGAAGAGCGTAGAAGATTTGTGTTCGAGATGTTCTTGGAAGCCTGGGCGTTGGGTGCTATTTATAGCACCTCGGGGCGCCCTAGACGTCGGGGGTGCCCCCCCCCCCCCACGTGTCAAGCGATCCGAGCTTCGCTCGGTCAAACTTTATCCCACCCGAATGGGGATGAGGTTTGACCCTGGGGGCGCCCTGGACGCTGAGGGCGCCTTGCTTGACTCCTTCCGCGCGGGCTTCTCGGCTGGATAAGGGTGATTGGCTTCGCTGGCATAGGCGCGGGGCGCCTTGGCTGCTGAGGGCGCCCTGGGCGCGGAAGGCGCCCTGGCTGCTGAGGGCACCCCGGCCAGTATTCAGTCGAGGCTCATTTGCTTCATTTGTTTCATCTTCACCTTGGGGGCGCCCTGGACACTCAGGGCGCCCTACTCAGCTACTGCCTCACTCCTTTGAGGCTTTCTGAGCTGCAGGCACTCGTTCCTTTGGTCATGCATCCAGGGTTAGTACGAAAACAACAAAAAGTAATAAGTTGTTAGTTTCATACAGCCTTAGCTGTCTTGGTTCTGACTTTGGGTCTCCAAAATGGAACCCTAGGTCGAACCGACGCCTACTGTTCCCTCGACGGGGAACGCGTCCTCACCTACTCCTCTCGGGAGAATGTACCTGATGCCAACCGCTCCTTTGGTTGGACTTTTGCCTGGTGGTCCTTTGCCAGGTCTTGGATGTCGAGCTGTCCTTCGCCCTGTGCCTAGCAGTCCTTCACTAGGTCTTGGTGACTAGCAGCCCTTCGCTAGTTGCCTAGCAGTCCTTCGCTAGGACTTGGTGACTAGCAGCCCTTCGCTAGTTGCCTAGCAGCCCTTCGCTAGGACTTGGTGACTAGCAGCCCTTCGCTAGGACTTTGTATCCTGGCATTCCTTCGCCAGGTGCCTAGCCATCCTTCGCTAGGGCTTTGGATCCTGGCAGCCCTTCGCCAGGTGCCTAGCAGCCCTTCGCTAGGACTTTTCCTGCACACTCAGTGAATATTGTTAGATTACAAACAAACTTAACTTTGAATCCTTTGCCAATATCAAAACAAGGTTCGATATGGTGCTTCCTGCACCAACAAAGAGTACTCGCCATGTAGCACTCATGGCCATTAAAGTCAAGAAAGCAGTGATGAATCCATGGACTCTTCAACCGCGCCTTCAACATCTTCGGATGATGAAGAGGTAATCTCTCCCGAGTTGGATAAGTGCTATAGAATCATCACATGCTTAACTAGTTTACTCAAAAAATCTAAGAACAAGGTTAAGCTATTGAGATTAGAAGTAGAAAAATTAAAATCCTCTAAGGATGAGGATATTGATGATTTGCATGTAGAAATGTTAGAAGATGAGAACAAAACCTTGAAGGGTGAAGTTGAAAATCTCAAGAGTATTCTTGAGAAATTTTCAACTAGTTCTAAAACATTAGACATGGTACTAAATTCCCAAAGGGTGGTTTACAACAACACCGATATAGGTTACCGACATAAAGAACCAACCTTTGTATTATTAATGTCAAGAATCCAATTTAGAGCACAAAATAAATCTAAGGGTCAAAAGGTTAGAAAGAAAATGATTAAGGCTTGGGTGCCAAAGTCATTTATTGTAGATGCTTTAGGTCCCAAAATATGGGTACCCAAAACATCTATTTTTAGAATTGTATAGGCATTGATTGAGGGGGAGCATCTATCAACATGGGTGGTTGATATTTGGTGCTCCAAACGAATGGCCATTCCTAGTAAGGAATGTGCTTATCATTCCCTCAAATTCACATGAGTGGTTTAGTTTAACACATAACTTGCTCTTGCCATGGATTACTTAGGATAATAAGTTTTCTTGTTGCAATTTATGTTTTCCTGCAAATTATATGTCTTATCTCAAGCCTAAGGAGTCTATTTTCTTGTATGTGTTATACAACATAAATGCATACTAAGGAAAATATCATACTTAATTTGTGTTGATAAGGCATCAATAGACAAAAACATGAGCTTAAGGTTTAGGCTTAGGCTTTGCTTAAGGTATTTTGTTTGGTGAACATGATCAAGTATGACATGATTTACTGTATCTGTTAGTAACATTAATGTATTGCATGCAAATTTGTGAGGAATACATAGTTTGTGATGATCATCATAAAACCTCACAAGGCATCATCAAACAAATAACATGAGTTTCAAAATTCACAATGATGTATGACTTTGGGCTTTCTTTGTATCAAACAAAATCAAGGTTCTAGGACTTAGTATATGTATATGTATACATCCCCAACATCTAGATTATCATATTCAGTTTCACCATGTTTTTCTGGATCATGTTTTAAACCTTGTATTTATGTGTTTTACCCTAAAGTTATATTATCAATAGAATGGGAAATTAGGATTATGGAGTTGATACAAATATAATTTGAATTAGGTGGAGCAAACATGTTATACATTGAAATATGGAAATGTGATCATAGTTTGATACTAATTTGATACAAGCATGTTTTGGAGATGTGAACACTCATTGAAATTGATACAAACCTGTCTTTGCTTCTTTTCATAGAAATTCTTAATGTGGAATAAAATTTAGTTAAGAGATACTAAATCATGTTGTTTATTTTGGATAAGGGAAACCCTTTTTAGGATCAAATAAATTAAAACTAAGGGGGCGCTTGGTATAAATTTGGTAATGAGAATGGTAATGGGTTTGATTGAGGGGTTTATGGGTTTGGTGATAACCTAGTGGGGGGTGGGTTATGAAATCAAGGTTATCATATCCTTATATTGATTTCGATTCCCGTATACCAAGCATCATCAATGGGAATGAAATAGATTTCATTCCCATTCCCACCTTCTAAACCCGCTTACCAAGCGCCCCCTAATTGATTTAGGGTTTGGGAATGGTTAAGAGGTGAAACAAACAAGTTTCTGAAACTTCTCAGAATTTCTGAAATCTGATTTCTAAAAGTGCAAGCTGAGAAACTTCCTATGTCGAACCTGATCGGTCCATCGACCGATCAGGACTCACCCTGATCGGTCCACCGACCGATCAGGACTCACCCTGATCGGTCTGGTGATCGATCAGATCAGGAAAATCCCTGATTGATTCAAAAACTTCTCAGTCTGATCCCCTTTCATCCAATTGTATCAGATTACTTGATCATACTGATACAAACAAACATGATACAATCCAATTACAATTGAAACATACTTGATCACCCATTGGTACAAACCTGGTACTAAGGGAGCACAGATTTGTTCAAGTGGTAAAATATGGGTAGGAATTTTTAAGACCCTTGATTCTCAGAAATTTTTCTGAAACATCAAGTGTTAAAATGAGGTTTAGCTAATCATGCTCGGAACAAAACTTGATATTGATTTGAGACAAACCTATGTTGGAATGTTCAAACTCATAAAAAAAGATTGGTTGAATCATGACCCTTATTCCTTGATGAGGAGTAACCTTTAGCCAAGAAACTAAAATCATGTTCCTGAAATTTTGCTGAAATATAGAGTGTTAAGAGAGTCTACACCCCTATTGTGGAATGCAAATTGTTAATGCAGTCTGATCAGGAACGTATCAGAGTTTCAACAATTTTTCTGAAATTTGATCGCTCCCCAGACTAATAAGAAATATTTCTGTATCGAATAATCAATGAACCTGATCGGACACGGAGACCAATCAGGATTGTGTATCGTATACAGCTGCATTCCTTACTTGTCATATGAAACATATACATGTTTGACCATGATATAATTCTGTATATGGTTTCATATGCAATTCACACTTATTGTCGTATGATGCATATACATTGTTGCTGTGATACATTTATGGTATATGCCTCTCATATGCAAATAAAAAATTATCCTTTGATGATTTTGGGTTTTGGGGGGAGACCCTTGATTGAGTGGGAGTTATGTTAGAAATTAATAACCATACCCTTTTTCGATGTTTGACAAAGGGGGAGAGAATGATTGATTAAGTTTGAGGTTATTATAGGGGGAGGATTTTGATTCCCTTATGATAATTGAATTGACCTCAATTGATCATTAATACCAAAACTTAAATCGGATTGTCAAACAACAAAAAGGGGGAGATTGTTGATGCAGTCTGTCCCGATTATTGTTTTGGTGTTCACAACGATTTAAGTTTGGTTGAGCGAATTTGGATTAAGTCCTGGTCGGGGACTGGGCATGAAATCCTGGTGAGTGAAGCCAGGTCCTAGCTTGGGAAGCTAGGTGTTGGAAATCCTGGTAAATGAAGTCAGGTCCTAGCTTGGGAAGTTAGGTTGGATGAAACCTTGGTGAGTGAAGCCAGGTCCTAGCTTGGGAAGCTAGGTTGGATGAAACCCTGATGAGTGAAGCCAGGTCCTAGCTTGGGAAGCTAGGTTGGATGAAACCCTGGTGAGTGAAGCCAGGTCCTAGCTTGGGAAGCTAGGTTGGATGAAAGCCTGGTGAGTGAAGCCAGGTCCTAGCTTGGGAAGCTAGGTTGGATGAAACCCTGGTGAGTGAAGCCAGGTCCTAGCTTGGGAAGCTAGGTTGGATGAAAGCCTGGTGAGTGAAGCCAGGTCCTAGCTTGGGAAGCTAGGTTGACTGAAATCCTGGTGAGTGGAGCTAGGTCTTAGCTTGGGAAGCTAGGTTGAATGAAGTTCCGGTGAGTGAAATTGGGCACGGAGTCTTGGTCCGGGGGACTGAGCACGAGTCAGAGAAGGCTGGGAGCCCGTTCTCTTGACTTAGGGTGGAATTAGAAGTCTCTGGATCGGTCTGGTGACCGATCAGGGAAGTTGGCACGAACTCCCTTTGTGGATCGATCTGGTGACCGATCCAGAGAAGATTGATCGGTCTGGGGACCGATCAGGGAGAGAACAGAGAACCCTTGGTTGGCTTCTGTGTGGCTCCTGATCAGTCTGGGGACCAATCAGGGAGACTTCCTGATCGTTCTGGTGAACGATTAAACATCGTGAGTTCCTCATTATGATCGATCAGGCTGGATCCTGATCGGTCAGAGAGTGCCCTGATCGGTCTGCAGATCGATCAGACCACAACCTGATCGGTGTGGTGACTGATCAGTAAGGTTTAGCTGCGAAGGCTGGGAATCCCAGCACTGCTGTGGATCGGTCTGGTGACCGATTTGGTGATCGATCTGGTGACCGATCACTAGAAGTCGCGATTTCTAATTTCTCACTGTGGACCGATCAGGCTGGAGCCTGATCGGTCAGTACTATACCTGATCGGTCCGGTGACCGATCGGGGTCCTCTTTGATCGGTCTGGTGACCGATCAGAAGCTGAACTTTAATTCAAAATGCGCTATCAGATTTCTAATCGCACTCTGAACACTTCTATTTTTCTCTGATACTTACCGATTATGCTTGATATGCTTTGCTAAGCTCCTGATAAGTGTGCAGGTGATTCAAACAATGGTGGAGGGTCAACTGGGGGCTTTCCATGGAGAAGGTTTGGCTCTTTTCTCTTCTCAGGTCTCAACAGGCGTCTGGCGCGGCTGGCAACTGACGAAGGCTCAGCTGAAGAGGTCTTCAGTGGGCTGAACGCTCAGGAAGTCAGGGGGTCAGGCTGTGGGTCAGTGGTGCTGATGGAGCCTAGCGACGTTGAGCAGAAGCTTAAGACAAAGCTGGAAGCAGAGGAGCGTGACAAGGGGTGAACAGACAGAAACTTGGGAAGTTTGGCTGGGCTGTGCTTGTGCTCTCTGTTGCTTTGTGCTTGAGTGTTCTTGCTTGAGTGTTCCTTGTAAGTGTTCCTTCTCATTGTCTCTTGAGCTTAATTGTCATCCTACTAAGACTTGTGGAGAGGTTTCTCCACCGAGAAGGAGGCTTCATTATATCCGGGGTCACCTGGGGCTTGATCTGCCTACAATCAAGGGATTTCCCACCTCACGAGCACGCCAAGGAGTAGGGGCAAGTTATCCCCGAACCTTGTACATCGCGGTGTTAGCGTTTGTTTGGTTTGCTTTTGTTTCTCTGCTTTGTTCTTTCTTCTGCATTTCTTCCGCTGCTAATCTGATCATGCAGAAAGTTTCAAAGAGCAAGATTTGGGTGTCTGGCTACATTCACCCCCCCCCTCTATAGCCATCCAAGCTCCAACAAAAATTGTTATGTGATAATGTGAGCACTATTAATTTGACCAAAAAATCGGTGCATCACTCTAGGAAAATACATATTGAAGTGAAGCATCACTTCATTAGAAAAAAAAAATGATGAACCAGGCAGCAGACAAATTGAACCTGGGGTGATCGGCCCGGCCCCACGGAAGTTTCCCACCGGTCACCAGGGTAAATCGGGAAGCGCTCGCGGTGTCCAATCTAGAAGCCCAGCGGCCCAGGGTTCGCGCCCCATTTGGAGGAAAAATTCCTGCAAAATGCGCCGTAGCTGGGGATCGAACCGCGGATGCGTGGGTTAACAACTAATGACCTTACCGCTGCACCATAGCCCCGGGGGCAAGCATCACTTCATTAGAGATCATGTGGCAAGAGGTACTATTGAACTACATTATGTTGAATTAAAATCTAACCTCGCCGACATATTTACCAAGCCTCTACCCGAAGCGGAGTTCACCTCTCTAAGGAGAGGACTTGGTATGTGCTTTGTAGACTTATAACTTTAGACTTGCTTGTGTATTTCTTTATTTCATCTCAAAATGACTTGATTTATCATTTTATTTATGCATATGAGATGTTAGAATGATACAAATAATTCACTTGTGCTTATCACATTTTGATAAGTTATTAGATATATCAATTTAGTAATAATAGACCAACTATGAGAAAAGTAAATGTTTAATTAATGGACATCTTATCCATAAATCATAGTTGAGCATTTTAAATGTTTTGAAAATCATTCTATGTTCTACTTACAATGGTATGAATTTGAAAAACATATGATTTCAAAACTAGGTTTCAAAGTTGATAGATAACTTAAGTGTTTTTCAAGATTTTAAGGTTTGATCAAAAATTCAAGCATACTTTGACTTTTAATGAAAACATATTTTTCCCTATAAGAGGATATTAAAAGAAATATATAAGTAAATTTTTAATTTTTTTGAAATTTTTAGAATTTTTTATGCATTTCTAAAATTCGTCAGAAATGTTGGAAAAGGCTGAAATCAGTGCCAGTCGATTGGTCCATTATCAGTCAACTGATAATTCTGTTTCCTACATTAGTCGACTGTGTTGGTGCAAAGTACATCAATTATGAACAGTCAACCTCTAGTGTTTCGATGTTTGACAATATACTAAGGTTTAGTCAAAGTGATAAAGGATTAGCCAAATAGGACATGATGCTTGGTAAGGTAACCCAAGTTTGATCAGTTTGCCAAAGTATTAGCCAAACAAGACCTGATATTTGACAGTAACAATATACCATGGTTTAGTTAAAATGATCAAGAGTTAAAGCCAAATAAGACTTGATGTTTGGTAGGGTAAAGGGTTAGCCAAACATGATCTAATGTTTGACAGAGTATATAAAGCCCAGTGTTGGTCAGGTTTACCTAGGGATTAAACTAAACTGGACTTGAGGTTTGGGATTATACTTACCTGAAGGTTGGAAGAAGTCTAGTCAGGATTAAGATGACTAGCAAAAAAGTCATTATGAAGGAAGAAATCCTAGTGAGTGAAGCTAGGTGGAAGAAATCCTAGTGAGTGAAGCTAGGTGGAAGAAATTCTGGTGAGTGAAGCTGGGTCCTAGTGAGGGAAGCTAGGTGGAAGAAATCCTGGTGAGTAAAGCTGGGTGGACGAAGTCCTGTTGAGTGAAGCTGGGCAAGAAGTCTTGGTCTGGGAGACTGAGCATGAAGTCCTAGTTGGGGATCGAGCAATGAAGTCTTTGCCAAGTGAGGACTATGGACAGAAGTATAGATGGGTCGAGGTCGGACGTCTCGAGATCCGAGAGTCTTGGAGGTCAAGCACGAAGTCCTGGTCGAGGATATGGCAAAAGACTTAGCCGAGCGGGGATCGCGGACAGAAGTAGAGACGAGTCAAGGATGGACATCTCGAGATCCGGGTTCTCGGAGGTTGAGCAAAAGTCCAACCGGAAGTCCCGGTTGGCAAAGGTAACTTCTCCAGGGTGGAGTAGGTGAGGACGAGTTCCCCGGGAAAGGGAATAGTAAACGTCGGTTCGACCTAGGATTTCAATTGAAATTCAAAGTCAGAACCAATAAACTAAGGCGTAAGATTATTTGTCTTGTTGTATGTTCTGTTGTCTTACAGGTACATGGAGTTGGAGGCATGATTGGAGAGCAAACGCAGGAAAAACATAGACTTGGGAAAAACTTACTGGGCGCCTGATTCATATCAGGCACCCAGTATGGACAGGCGCCTGAGAGCTTCCCAGGCACCTGGGAAGGGATGCTTATCCATGCGCCGATTTAGCTGTTATGGATCCATTTTTGACCACTAGTTAAGCGCCCCGGAAGCTTATCAGGCACCCTAGATAATAGTATAAAAAGGGGTTCGACCCCTCACTTCAAGACATCATGTTTTTCATCCGCTCAGTGTTTCTGTGTAAAACAAAACCGCTCAGATGAAGCTCTGCGACCAAGGAAGCTCCAGGATGAAATGCGCAATGCTTCGGAGTTCCAGAGTGGTCGAGATCGTCGACTTGTTTGGTTTGCGTGTAGTTTCAAGTTGTACTTAAGTTTATTTATTTGTGCTTGTTAAATTACACTGTATGATGGGTATTCTCCACCTCCGAAAATTTTAGAAAGGAGACTAATAGTGAGCTCATGCCGAGTACATAGGCCTTGGACGTACTGACCCTGGGGGTTGAGCACCAAGTAAATAAATCTCGCGTGTCTACTGTCTGTTGTTTATTTTCTTTATTTATTATTCCGTTGTGTACTAACATTCTGATAGAAAGATGATCGAACGGACGACGAAGTTCCGCAAATAAGTTCAAGTAAATATTCACCCCCTCTATCGACCGAGACTGATCCCACAATTGGTATCAGAGTAGGTGGCTTTGATCAGACTACTCGCCGAAGGAGCAAAGAAGTAGAGACTCGGATAGAAGTAGAGACGGGTCAATGATGGATGTCTCGAGATCCGGGTGTTAGGATCGATGGCTCGGCTTTTCTCTACAATAGGGTTAGCACAATACAAGATATAGAATAAAATCAATGCTAACAATAGTGTTTTACTTGGTATCCACCCCAAAGGGTGACTAATCCAAGGATCCGCACGCGTACACCACTTCCACTATGAATGGTCTCCTTCAAGGTGGAGAAAACCTTTACAACTTTGCCTTCTTCCTCTTTACAAGATCACAATGAAGACTAGAGGAAGAGTTGAGGACTCTTGGCACTAGCAGCACTTCGTTACACACAAGAACCGTTGTTTGCTTGAGCCAAACAATCCTCCTTTTATAAGAGTAAAGGACAGCCTCGCATGCTGTCCAGCCCGCACCAGTCGACTGCCCCTAGGGCAGTCGACTGGCCCAGCTATAAATGCTGGCCAATGGCTAGCCAACGGCTAGCAAACAGCTAGCCAACGGCTAGCAAACAGCTAGCCAACGGCTAGTTTTGGGGTATACCAGTCGACTGCCCCAAGGCCAGTCGACTGGTCTGAAGCTGCGAACTCTCTGTGGGTTTTGGCAGTCGACTGCCTCTGGGCCAGTCGACTGCCCTGCCTCCCAGCTCAGCTCCAGCCACTCCGAACCTTCTCCTTCGCGTGTGCCTTCAGGTCTGCTCCCTTGGCTCGCCTCTTGAAGTCCTCTTCCTCTGGCTATCGTCCCTCGGATGCGCACTCAAGCCTTCCCTTGGCTTGCCTCCATGCCACCCTTCATGTGTGCCCTTTGAAGTCCACTTCCCGGCTTGCCCTTGGAACTCTCCTCCCTCGGCTCTTGTCCCTCGGATAGGTCCACCAAGTGTGATTCTCCAAGTGCTGCAAACTTAATCACACATATCAAATACAACCAACACCCTAATTTTAAACATATTGGCACACACATCAAAACCATGATCTTCCCGATCATTCTTAGGCCGATTGCCTCAACACCGAGTTCTTCGAGGCTGAACAAAAGTCCAACCGGAGGTCTCGGTTAGCAAAGGTAACTTCTCCAGGGTGGAGTAGGTGAGGGCGCGTTCCCCGGGAAAGGGAACAGTAGGCGTTGATTCGACCTAGGATTTTAGTTGAAATCCAAAGTCAGAACCAATCAACTAAGGCTTAAGATTATTTTTCTTGTTGTATGTTCTGTTGTCTTACAGGTACCTGGAGTTGGAGGCAAGATTGGAGAGCAAACGCAGGAAAAACATGGACCTAGGAAAAGCTTCCTGGCGCCTGATTCATATTAGGCGCCCAGTATGGCCAGGCGCCTAATTTACCAGGCGCTTGAGAGCTTCCTAGGTGCCTGGGAAGGGATGCTTATCCCTGTGCCGATTTAGCTGCTGTGGATCAGTTTTTGACCACATGTTAAGTGCCCTGGAAGCTTATCAGGCACCCTAGAGCATAGTATAAAAAGGGGTTCGACCCCTCACTTCAAGAAACCAAGTTTTTCATCCGCTCAGTGTTCTGTGTAAAGCAAAAGCGCTCAGATGAAGCTCTGCAACCAAGGAGGCTCCAGGAGGAAGTGCGCGATGCTTCGGAGTTCCAGAGTGGTCGAGATCATCGACTTGTTTGGTTTGCGTGTAGTTTCAAGTTGCACTTAAGTTTATTTATTTGTGCTTGTTAAATTACACTGTATGACGGGTATTCTCCGCCTCCGGAAATTTTAGAAAGGAGACTAATAGTGGACTCACGCCGAGTACATAGGCCTTGGACGTACTGACCCTGGGGGGTTGAGAACCAAGTAAATAAATCTCGTGTGTCTACTGTCTGTTGTTTATTTTCTTTATTTATTATTCCAATGTGTACTAACATTCTAATAGAAAGATGATCGAACGGACGACGAAGTTCCGCAAATAAGTTCAAGTCGATATTCACCCCCTCTATTGACCGAGACCGATCCCACAATTGGTATCAGAGCAGGTGGCTCTGATCGGGCTAACCATCGAAGGAGCAAAGAAGTAGAGACGCGGACAGAAGTAGAGACGGGTCAAGGATGGACGTCTCGAGATCGGGTTCTTGGAGTTTGAGTAAAAGTCCAACCGGAGGTCCCGGTTGGCAAATGCAACTTCTCCAGGGTGGAGTAGGTGAGGACGCGTTCCCCGGGAAAGGGACAGTAGGTGTCGGTTTGACCTAGGATTTCAGTTGAAATCCAAAGTCAGAATCAATCAACTAAGGCTTATGATTATTTGTCTTGTTGTATGTTCTGTTGTCTTACAGGTACCTGGAGTTGGAGGCAAGATTGGAGAGCAAATGCAGGAAAAACATGGACCTGGGAAAAGCTTCCTGGGCCCCTGATTCATATCAGACGCCCAGTATGGCCAGGCGCCTGATTTGCCAAGCGCCTGAGAGCTTCCCAGACGCCTGGGAAGGGATGCTTATCCCTGCGCCGATTTAGCTGCTATGGATCAGTTTTTGACCACATGTTAAGCGCCCCGGAAGCTTATCAGGCACCCTAGAGCATAGTATAAAAAGGGGTTCGACCCCTCACTTCAAGACACCAGGTTTTTCATCCGCTCAGTGTTTCTGTGTAAAGTAAAAGGACTCAGATGAAGCTCTGCGACCAAGGAGGCTCCAGGAGGAAGTGTGCGATGCTTCGGAGTTCCAGCGTGGTCGAGATCATCGACTTGTTTAGTTTGCGTGTAGTTTCAAGTTGTACTTAAGTTTATTTATTTGTGCTTGTTAAATTACACTGTATGACGGGTATTCTCCGCCTTTGAAAATTTCAGAAAGGAGACTAATAGTGGGCTCACGCCGAGTACATAAGCCTTAGACGTACTGACCTTGGGGGGTTGAGAACCAAGTAAATAAATCTCACGTGTCTACTGTCTGTTATTTATTTTCTTTATTTATAATTCCGCTGTGTACTATCATTCTGATAGAAAGATGATCGAACGGATGACGATGTTCTGCAAATAAGTTCGGGTCGATATTCACCCCCCCTCTATCGACCGAGACCGATCCCACAATTTGTATCAGAGCAGGTGGCTCTGATCGGACTAATCGCCGAAGGAGCAAAGAAGGCCAGACATTGAGGGGGAGCCAAGGGTGAATACAGGTATAATTTAATTGTCATTTTTTAAATTTCATATAATCTGTTTTAAGTGCAAGGATAGAGGACACTACAAAAATCAGTATCCTACTCGTAAGTTTTGTACTTTACCACCGGCAGCAACGAAGGAATCAACGCCAGGAGTCCGGAGGGACAAAAGTTATATCTAGTGCTTCAAATGCAAAAAAGTAGGGGCACTACAAGAACTAGTGTCTGATCATGGTAATGAAGGTACGAAAAGTTAATTTCTACAAAAATTCCTTTCAAATTCCTACAAAATTAAATAAATCTCATGTTGAGTTTACTGTTAAATTAGATTATTCTCATAATAAATTAAATATGTTGTATGATAAGTTAGCTAGTAATGGATTCAAATCAAATATTAACAATATTAAAATATTGAATATTAATTCATTGATCTTTAATATCAATGCTATAATTTTTTAAATTAATTCTATTATTTTAATTAATAATATTTCTGATAATTCTGAGGATAATGATGAAACCTTAATTAATAATATTTCTAATAATTCTAATAACTCTGAAGATAATGTTGATGATAATAGTTAACCCTTAATTAATAATTCTACTATTTTTGAATATAATGCTACAACCTTAATTAATAATTTTGAAAATTATTCTATCTATTGTGAAGATAATGATACAATTTTAATTAACAATTCTGAATATAACTTTGAAGATGAAGATGAAGATAAATTTATTAAAATTAAAGCTATATTTAATAAGGCTTACAAAAATTCAAATAAAATAGAAGTATTAAACAAACTTAAAAACTTAAATACAAAAAAATAATAGATGAATCAGAAATTTTTGAATTAATGAAAATAATGCAACTAGACCCAAATTAATCACAAATTTAAAAACCTAAGTTAATTCTTAATAATTTAAACTTTTATTAATTCTTAACAATTTAAACTTTAATTAATTCTTAACAACTTAAACTTTAATTAATTCTTAACAATTTAAACTTTAATTAATTCTTAACAACTTAAACTTTTATTAATTCTTAACAATTTAAACTTGTATTAATTTTTAACAATTTAAACTTTATTAATTCTTAAATTTTAATAAATTCTTAATAAATTGAACTTTAATTAATTCTTTAACAACTTAAAATCTTAATTAACTCTTAATCTTAGTTAATCATCAATTCAACTTTAATAACAGATTCAATTCTTAATTCAACAAAATCCACGAACTAAATTCTAATTACCTTCAAATATGAAACTAAATAAAATCCTACCCAACTGAAACATTTAACTTAATAATAATAAATATGTCAAAATTGACTTGACATATTCGCGGGTTCACACGTTTCAAATCGAGAATTTGATACTTTATTAGAAACCAAATTAAAACTATTTGACTTGATTGATTCATGCATAATTGTCATGCTCATGCATTAGTTTACTTTTGTTTCTTATATATTTGCCATGTCATTCATGTTAACTTTTTTGCTTAGAATGGCTAGATAGAAAAAAGATTGATTGATTCTTGCCTAACATAGTACCAGGGTGGGGCGAGATGATAGGACGTTGGGAAAGCTTGGTCTAGGAAGTCAGAAAGGGTAAGGAGTACCCGACTTGGTTAACCTAGCTAAGTGGAACTAGCCGTAGCTACCTCGCCACATCCTAGACTAGTTAGACCAGAGTTTCTCAAAGAGTAAATTAAAAGTATTATTTTCTTGAAAGGCTTTGTCTAAGAAAAGGGTTGTTGATCCAATAAGGCTTAGGCCAAAGAAGGCCCATGTGTCTCGCCAAAACCTAGAAACCAATTATAAAATTTACTTTTAAGTTACTAATTGTTAAACTTGAATCTAACTCAAGGTCAAACAATCTACATTATTAAATTGAGAAAAATTATTCAAGCATCTCACAAACACTCATAAGGCAACCGTGCTTGCTTGTACTGCGACATTTAGAATGGGTGAGATGATAAGGACTAATCATTGATAAATATTTTCAAAATGTTTTAAAAAATTCTTAGAATATTTTCTTAAAAATCTATTTTCAAAATAATGTTTAAACATAATAATGTTTTAATGAATTTCATGCTTGATTGGGTGCTTACCTATAAATACATTCTTGAAAAAAAATTTATATATCGTTTCGAAAAATTGAATGAATTATACTTAGACACAAACCTTCTAGGTTCACACTAAAGTCTCTTAAGACACTTAGGTAGAGTTCCTTGTAGTTAACAAGGGTAGTCAGAAGGTGTCAGGTTCAGGGGGAATCTTATTTCTTTAATTCTTTTGAAAATTATTTTTTTTTATTTTCAAAAATTTATCACTTTCAAAATTGTTTTTGCAAAAAAAAAATTATTATGTCTTTCAAAATTCTTTTTTTCGAAAAATGTTTTTCAAGAAGTCATTATGCATTTCAAAATATTTTTTGAAAAATACTTCTATAAATATTTTATTTAAAAATATTTTTCTAAAATATGCGTTAATTGCTCTTATAATTTGGATAAACTCTAAAGACACATAGAAAGTTTTCTTTATGATCTACAAGAATTTCTAAGATTGTGTCAGGTTTAGGAGGAGTTCTAATCAAAATAAAATTAATGTATCTCTATTCCTGATTATTTCAAAATATCTCTTAAAATTTCTATAGTAATTCTTTCTATTTGAATCAAACACTAAGACTCAAAGGAAGATTAACTTTTAGTCAACAAGATTCCTAGGACTGTGTTAGACTTAGGGGGAGTTTAAATTAAAAGAACCATTAGAAGTTTCAAAGGTACTATAGTTTCAAAAACTATGAAATACCTCTTAAATTTTTTCGTTTGAATCAAACCCTAAGACTCAGAGGAAGATTAACTTGTAATCAACAAGCTTCCTAGGACTGTGTCAGGTTTAGGGGGAGGTTCAAATTAAAGGAACAAGTATTCTGAAAAAAAAATAATATTTTTTAAAAAAAATATTTTTGTCTTTTGGATATTTTTTTAAAAATACTTTATCTTGAGTTTGGAAAAATCTTCAAGACACATATAGGAATGTATCAGATTAGGGAGGAATCCAATTCAAATAAATCTGTTATTTTTCAAAAATCAAAATACTTTAAAAATACTTTATCTTGATTGAAAATCTCTAAGACGCATAGGAAATTTTCTTGTAGTCAACAAGATTCCTAGGACTGTGTCAGATTTAGGAAAATTCAAATCAATAAAGTAATTATCTTTTCAAATTTTAATCAAGTACTTAGCATCTCTTAAAATATTTTCTAATAAGGTACTTGAATTTGCTAATAGAAAAAAGGATGTTTGAAAATTATATTTTCTTATAGAAACTTAAATATTTTCAAAAATCATATTGTTGGTGCAATTCTTTAACTTAAAATCTTTGTTTTTATTCTTTATTTTCTTTTTGATGTATGCCAAAGGGGGGGGGGGGAGTACTTAAGTTAGATTTTTTTATTTCTCCCAAATTTTAAACCTAGAACCTTTAGACCAAACCAAACTTAAGATTATTGTCAAACATCAAAAAGGGGAAGATTGTTGGTGCAAAGTGTTGGTGTCGGAAGCACCAAAGTCAAACCTGTGTTTTGATAATCACAAAGGGTTCAGAAGTTAAGGTTTTATTGTGATCTAACAATGCTACTCGAGTGTGCAGGAAAAGTCCTAGGTATACTAGGCACGAAGTCCTGGTTCTAAGAATTGGGCACTAAGTCCTGGCCATGGGCTGGGCACCTAAGTCCTGACATAAGGTTGGGCAATTAGTCCTGATCGCGGACTGGGCACGAAGTCCTGATTCGAGGAATTGGGTAATAAGTCCTGGCCGAGGGCTGGGCACCGAAGACCTGGTGAGTAAAGCTGGGTAATAAGTCTTGGTCATGGACTGGGCACGAAGACCTGATCCGAGGGATTGGGCAAAAGTCCAACCGAAGGAACCGGTTGGCAAAAAGGTAAACACTCCTGAGAGGAGTAGGTGAGGACTCGTTCCCCATAGGAGGGAACATTAGGCGTCGGTTTGACCTAGGGTTCTATTTGGGAAGCCCAAAGTCAGAACCAAGGCAACTCAGGTTGTAAATCATGCTTAAATCTATATCATTTATATGTTATTTGTGTTTTGGAACTAACCCTGGTTGCAGGAATGAAGGGATGAAGGTTTCTGCTCCCAAGCGCCTCAATGGTGTGAGGCACCCTGTTTGACTAGGCGCCTGTTGTTAGTAGGAGCCCTAGAGCCAATTATGTGATGATTGACTAGGGGCATTTTGTATCATATTCTATCATTAATAAAGACATGTTTGGTTATTATACTTACTTTGTATTTGTGTTAAATAACTAAGTATAATAACGTCCTTGTGTAGTAGGTTCTTATCTACATTATATCGATTGGTTAAATCGATAGTGAGATAATGTAGAGAACACTACACTAAATTATTCCTTGTCAAGCATTAATATTCAGGGGCAATATTAATGCATAGAGACTAGCATGTAGGTCAACTGATTACTTGAGCTCACAAGTCATGTATATGTGATATCAAGTTGACACATGGGTATACATTGGAGAATGTATACTGAATTGACCCGCCATGAGAAAGTTTCATAGATTGTCATGTGAGTGTCATAAACTTTCTCATGTGACTATTGGTATGAATAGTCCTTAGACCTGAAGTCACTACGGTTCCCTACATAAGAAGTTATGTACTTTGGTATCGTCAAACGTCACTCGTAACAGGGTGGACTATAAAGACGATCACTGGGTATGTAATGAATTATACGGAGGGATGTGAGTGATGTAGATAGAATCTATCCCTCCCATATGACAGGAGTGATATCTGTGGGCCCCTTGATCGAGTAGGACTACTGAAATGCATGGTCATGCTCAAATGAGTCAATATGAGATATTGAGTTCATTTGTTTGAGTGAGTCTACTCGGGGATCAAGAAACACAAGATTGATTGAGGATGACACGGTCTATGCCTCATTGGTCAATCTAGATATCAAGAATAGAAGGACAAAGTTATACACTATCATAGTCATGGAGGTTTAGTCGGATCTCGACTTTTCTTGTTACTTGGGTAGCAATGATGCATTGCTAGATGCCGCTCATTGCTTATGTGTCTAAAGTGTTTAGACACATTGCCAATGTCGCGAGAACCTATTGGTCCACACACTAAGGACATGATGCTTCAGGAAGTCCGAGCCCGAGTTGGGAACTCGGGAAGTCTGAGCCCGAGTTGGGAACTCGGGAAGTCCGAACCCGAGTTGGGAACTCGGGGAGTCTGATCGCGAGCCCGAGATAGGAGCTCAACAGACTGGGTCGGCACTCGGCCGACTGGGTCGGCACTCGGTCGACTGGGTCGACACTCGGTCGACTGGGTCGGCACTCCGCAGACGAGCTCGACACTCGGCCGACTGGGTTGACACTTGACAGACTGGGCTGGGAGCTCGGCAGACTGGGTTGGAGCTCGGCAGACTGGGTTGGGAGCTCGGCACTCGGGAGACTTGGTCGGGAGACCTAGTAGGAAGCCCGAGAGGCCCGGTCGAAATTGCATGTGAAGGAAAGAGAAAAGTCTCTCTCTATTGGATGAAGAGAAGGTGAAGAGTCACATGAAAAGATGTGCTCTTTATTGGCTTTAATGAAAGGAAGTCAAAGAGACAAAAGACTCTTCATATTCATAGGATGAATATAAAAGAGGGGCTTTATCATTTTGAAAAGAAAGTGTGGGTGCCTTTCTTCTTCCCTTCCTCTCTTCTTCCTCTCCTCCCTCTCTTGGCCGAAACCTTCTTTTGGTTTCTTGGTAGTCTTGTGAACTACCTCAAGTTGCTAGCACAACTAAGGTAGTTTTTCCAAAGTTGAGAGATTGTGTCCATGTGGATACGAATAGAGGCACGGACGTTTGAACATGCAAGAGATCTGGCGCATCTTGGACGAGCGAGATAAGCAAAGGGCACGCTCTAAAGGTATATCTTCTTGAGAAGTAGATGTAGACCAACTTTGTACGAGTTTTTCTTTGGCATGGATCGCTCGTGGGTTCTTGTTTCAGCTGCATTTTTATGTTTTTGTGCCGGGAGAACCCAACACCTATGTTGAGACAGGCGCCCCGGACAATGGGTAATTCCAGAACCACTTGAAGCAAAGCCTCAGAACAACAACAGAGGCGCCTATGTTAACATAGGCGCCCCAGTCAGCTCAGGTGCCCTGGTTGAGGGGATAAGCGCTGGCCAAGTCTGCGGATTGAGTTTCGCACAGTGAAGGCCACGTGTCAGGCGCCCCCTTCAACACAGGCACCCCAGCTACGAGTATAAATAGGGGTTCACCCCCTTAGCTTCAGAACAACAATTTCCTAAGCATTCTTTCAAGCGCTCTGCTCCAAACGCTCCGTGTTCAAGACTCAAGCACCAACGACGACCCGCGGCTACGACACTCCAATCTTCCGATTGCCAGTATAATTTTGGTTTAAGTGATGTAATTTTTAATTTTATATTCGAACTTCAACTTGTAATTATTTTACGAAATATAAAATTGCCCGTCGTAAACGTTCAAGGACCGTGGGCCTTGAAGTTGGAGCCGACCGCGACTCTGAACCAAGCAAAAAACAAACATGTTAGCGTTGTTTTTCTTTTCCGCTGCGCAAATTACTCTTAAGTTTTCCGAAAAATTTGTCGATCGATATTCACCCCCCCCCTCTATCGATTCAAACTGATCCCACACAAAGTGCATCTGTTATGAATAGTTAACCTCTAGTATTTCGATGTTTGACAATATACTAAGGTCTAGTCAAAGTGACAAAGGGCTAGCCAAACAAGACCTGATGTTTGGTAAGGTAACCCAGGTTTGATCAGTTTGATAAAGAGTTAGCTAAACAAGACATGATAGCAGTAACAATATACCATGGTTTAGCCAAAATGATCAAAGGTTAAGCCAAACATGACATGATGTTTGGTAGGGTAAACCTAGGTTTGATCAGTTTGATAAAGGGTTAGCCAAACCGGATCTGATGTTTGACCAAGGGATTAAACCAAATTGGACTTGTGGTTTGGGATTATACCTACCTGAAGGTTGGAAGAAGTCTAGTCAGGATTAAGATGACTAGCAAAGAAGTCATTATGAAGGAAGAAATCCTAGTGAGTGAAGCAAGGTGGAAGAAATCCTAGTGAGTGAAGTTAGGTGGAAGAAATCCTACTGAGTGAAGCTGGGCCCTAGTGAGTGAAGCTAGGTGGGCGAAGTCCTGGTGAGTGAAGTTGGGCAAGAAGTCTTGGTTTGGGGGGGCTGAGCACGAAGTCATAGTCAGGGATCGAGCAATGAAGTCTTTGCCAAGTGAGGACTACGACAAAAGTATAGACGGGTCGAGGTCGGACGTCTCGAGATCCGGGAGTCTCAGAGGCCGAGCACAAAGTCCTGGTCGAGGATATGGCAAAAGTCTTAGCCAAGTGGGGATCGCGGACAGAAGTAGAGACGGGTCAAGGACAGACGTCTCGAGATCCAGGTTCTTGGAGGCTGAGCAAAGTCCAACCGGAGGTCCCAGTTGGCAAAGGTAACTTCTCCAGGGTGGAGTAAGTGAGGACGCGTTCCCCGGGAAAGGAAACAGTAGGCATCGGTTCGACCTAGGATTTCAGTTGAAATCCAAAGTCAGAACCAATCAATTAAGGCTTAAGATTATTTGTCTTATTGTATGTTCTATTGTCTTGCAGGTACTTGGAGTTGGAGGCTAGATAGGAGAGCAAACGCAGGAAAAACATGGACCTGGGAAAAGCTTCCTGGGTGCCTGATTCATATCTGGCGCCCAGTATGGCTAGGCACTTGATTTACCAGGTGCTTGGGAAGGGATGCTTATCGCTGCGCCGATTTAGCTGCTACGGATCAGTTTTTGACCACATGTTAGGAGCCCCAGAAGCTTATCAGGCACCCCAGAGCATTGCATAAAAAGGGGTTTAACTCCTCACTTCAAGACACCAAGTTTTTCATCCGCTCAGTGATTCTGTGCAAAGCAAAAGTGCTCAAACAAAACTCTGCGACCAAGGAGGCTCCAGGAGGAAGTGCGCGATGCTTTAGAGTTCCAGAGTGGTCGAGATCGTCGACTTGTTTGGTTTGCATGTAGTTTCAAGTTGTACTTAAGTTTATTTATTTGTGCTTGTTAAATTACACTGTAAGACGGGTATTCTTCGCCTCCAAAAATTTCGAAAAGGAGACCAATAGTGGGTGCACGCCGAGTACATAGGCCTTGGACGTACTGACCCTGGGGGTTGAGAACCAAGTAAATAAATCCCGCGTGTTTACTGTCTATTGTTTATTTTCTTTATTTATTATTCTGCTGCGTACTAACATTCTAATAGAAAGACGATCGAACAGAAGACGATGATCCGCAAATAAGTTCGAGTCGTATATGGTGTGTCATCTCTAATTGGAAGGGTGGCTAACTTAACTGTAGCAAAGTTGATATTTTTGGACATTTTCAAGGAATTGTGATATTTTTGAGAATGTGAAATAAAAATTTATTTTAGAATATTTCTATAGTGTGCCAATAAGAAATGTGTTCTTAAGTTGATTAAAATTGGCACCATATGATAAAATCATGAAGTGTACCAAGTGTGAGTTTTTAGCACATTCGAGGATGTCATGCCCTTGAGGGTATATTTGTCCGCCAAATCAGACAATACCCTCTAGGAACAATGTAAGAAATAATTGGTACTAAACCAATTAAAACCAATACAACTACCAAAGCGATACGAAAGTCACTAAGTTATTAAAAGTTGATGTGTATATGTATGAATAAGCATGAGATCATATTAAACTACACAAGATAACAATTATACTATTATAACAAAACTTCAACAATTTGCCAAGGGAAAGAAAACAATAACAGCAGCAGTGGAACAGAAAATAAAACAACTCTAAAAGGAGAATCTAACTCGAGTGGGATCGGCAACCAAGTCCTCTGAGCAATACAACACATCCTATATCTGCTAACTTGGAAGTTAAAGGAAAAGCAAGGGATAGTGAATATAAAATACTCAATAAGTATCAGAAGATAGTGCATGAATAATATAGTGTAAAGAGATAAAAAGAAGCAGTCTCAGATAATAATTTATTTACTACCAAAGTAAACGTAAGAGCAACGAAAAACACTAATATAAACATATACTAACCTGATCAACCAACTATATATATCAAATAAACGGTCTCAAGTGACCGCACCTACCATAAGATATCGAGGGTACCAATATAATATCTACAAACTTGATCAACTAAGTATGACCAATAAATGAAGTGTATATTCTGTACATCCTAAATCTTTCACAACAAATATATAACAACATACAACAAGCTCATAACAAACATATAATAAATCCTGATTACGCTCAAAAATATACTATCATGAATGGGTCTCATGGGTAGTCAGGGTATATTACTAGTCACTGCCCATAGGAGAAACACTCTACTATGGATGATTCCCGTGGGCAGACAGGATGAGGTAGTTATCTAGCTCCTCAGCTACTGACCACGGGAGAAACATTCTACTACAGATGGGCCCTGTGAGCAGTCAGAGTATATAAACAACTATAGAGCTACGATCCATGGGAGAAACATTCCACCATTGACATGTATTGGACAATCATGATGTATACACATACATAGCCCTAATAACAAAGTAAGCATTAACAATCCATCCAAGGATAATTCTCCACAAACCACACCACAGTCTAACCTCACTAATTATAGGCATGAGCCTAATTAATAAACAAGGGTCTAGTAGGATACTCGATATCCAACACTATGGTATTGTCTTACTAACATATTGACATGAGTTTCAACAGCCGACACGGGTCCGGTAGGATGCATGATATCCTACATTGGGGTATATCATTACTATTATAGAATCATGAATATAAATGTCAAGTCAGTAATCTAGTTCAACCTTTTACATATATACTATGGTACGATCGTTCTAACTATAAGCATAAGTTTAAAGCACCAACCACTATTCTAGTAGGATACTCAACATCATACACTATAGTATGGCAATATCATATGTATATAACAATTAAGCATAAAGAATATGAGACTGCATAGATATCAAATGAACTAAATATTGTAAGTACCCTGAGTTGGTATTGATTTAGTCAACTGAGTCAAGTTAGGTCATGTTGTGTTTGATCCTTATGACTAAGTATGCAGGAGCACAAAAAATTGAGCGGAAGACACAACGAATGAGAAGAATGGTAGAGGAAGAGAGTCGACGGACTCGGTGCATCCGAGGGATGAGAAACTGTGAAAGAGTACACTGGTGGACGAGAAGGGCGTATGTGACATTTGAGAGATGAGAAATCGTGGAGAAATCCAGCTCGAGGAAAAGGTCAAAGTTGAATTTGGGTAAGCTCAACTTCGGACAACTGTGACATCACCCAAATGAGGGGAGCTGAAAAGATCAACTTAATAGTTGATCTTGATGACCCAAGGTGCCTCAGGTCTAGTTGAGGACGCATTAGGTGCAAGAATTGAAGCTGCATAAAATTGTAGCTAAGGTGCCTCAATTGTTACTAAGGGCGTCCTACTTTGGAACTGAGGCGCCTCAATGAACAATACCATTAAGTGAACGTTTGTGTAGTAGACAAAACTTTATCCATTGAAGGCATTCTGAGCTATAAATAGCTCCCTAGAGCTAAGAATTTATAACAATTGTAACTCAATTTCCTAACTCTTCTGTGAGCATTTCAACATCTGTAAGAGGTTTCTTCACCTTCAACGAAGGAGATATTTTTAGTGTTTTTTCATTGTCTTGGAATAGTAATTTTCCCAGTTGCAACTAAGTAAATCCCAACCTCTTTCTTTTATTATATTATTATCACTTTATTCACTTTATTGTATTGCTTACTTTGATTATCCTTGCTAATTTCAAAAAACAAGAGATTTGGCTATCTTAATTGCAGGGCTATTCACCCTCTTCTAGTCGGCCTACTAGGACCTTCAAGTGGTATCAAAGTCCAACCACTTCAAGAGGAGTAACTGTTGGATCGAGAGAACCGATAGAGGGGGTGTATATCGGAAAACGTTCGAATTTAAGAGATAGAGAAATTACGCAGCGGAAATTAAAACACACAAATGCAAACACAGGTAGTTTTACTTGGTTCGGAGCCTAGGTCGACCCCTACTCCAAGGCCCACGGTCGTTGACCATTTTCTGCGGACAATTCTATAAGTTCGCAAAAGGTTTACAAATCAATATTACAATTGCAGTATCGTAAACACAAAAAGGAAATTGCTCTTCGTTACCGACGTCCGATGTAGATTGACTTTTCTGAGCGGAGGGACGTCGTTGGCTATAGTTGGGAGGTATCCGGAGCAGAGTGCGGGAGCAAAAGAGCGTGGAAGCGTTGAATTCAAGTTCTTGTCGAAAGTCTTGGCGTTGGGTGCTATTTATAGCACCTCGGGGCGCCCTGGACGTCGGGAGCGCCCCCCCACGTGTCATGCGATCCCCCTTTCTCTCGGTCAACCTCTATCCCACTCGCATAGGGCTGAGGTTTGACCCTGGGGGCGCCCTGGACGTTGGGGGCGCCCTGGTTGACTCCTTCAGCGCGGGCTTCTCGGCTGGATAAGGGTAATCGGCTTCGCTGGCGTAGGCGCGGGGCGCCCTGGGCACTGAGGGCGCCCTGGGCCTCCGGGGCGCCCTGGGCCTCCGGGGCGCCCTGGGCACTGAGGGTGTCCCGGCCAGTAATGTTGGGATCTTCAGGTGACATAAACACAAAAACGTAGCGGAAACAAGATCCCTCGAGCGATCCATGCGAAAGAAAAACTCGTACGAAATCATCTATCTAATAGATCTATCTAAAGTGTATACCTTTGGAGCGTGCCCTTACGTTTATCCCGCTCGTCCAAGCGCCGCCGGATCTCTTGCACGTTCAGTGTTCGTGCCTCTATTCGTATCCACACGAACACGATATCTCTACTTCGGAGAAGAACTACCTTAGTTATGCTAGCAACTTGAGGTAGTTCACAAAACACCAAGAGCCCAAGATGTGGGTTTCGGCCAAGATGGAGAAGAGAAGGAAGAGGGGAAAGAAAATGAGAAGTTGTCTTCCAAATGACAAGGGGCAAACTCTTTTATACTCATATCAAGAGGAGTTTTGCCTTTTAAACTTCCCTTCATTAAACATTTTAATGTAATTCTCTAACTTTTCATGTAACTCTCTAATGGTGAGAAACTCTCCATCTTCATCTCTTATTAATTCATTAAACATTTTAATGAATTAATATTTCATCCAAATGTGGTTGAGTCTAATCTAAATGAGTTTAACTCAAATTAGATCTCAATCCATAATCCAATTAGATTCACTTGAGTCTAACTCAATTAATCCAATTCCGATTAAATCTTAGCCAAACCAAGATAAATTAATCTCTGAAGCATCGTGTCCTTAGTGTGTGACCCAATAGGCTCTCGTAACGTTGGCAATGTATCTAAACCAATTTAGACACAAAAGCAATGAGCGGCATCTAGCAATGCATCAATGCTATACCCAAGTACAAGAAAGTCGAGATCCGACTTAACTTCCGTGACTATGGCAATGTATGACCTTGTCCTTCTATCCTCGATATCTAGATTGACCAATGAGGCATAGACCGTGTCATCCTCGATCAATCTTTGTGTTTCTTGATCCCCGAGTAGACTCACTCAAACAATTGAGCTTAATATCTCATATTGACTCAATTGAGCATGGTCATGCGTTTTAGCAATCCTACTCGATCAAGGGGCCCACAGATATCACTCCCGTCATATGGGAGGGATAGATCCCATCTACATCACTCACATCCCTCCGCATAATTCATTACATACCCAGTGATCGCCTTTATAGTCCACCCTGTTACGGGTGACGTTTGACGATACCAAAGTACATAACTCCTTATGTAGGGAACCGTAGTGACTTCAGGTCTAAGGACTATTCATACCAATAGTCACATGAGAATGTTTATGACACTCATATGACAATCTATGAAACTTTCTCATGGCGGGTCATTCAGTACACATTCTCCAATGTATACCCATGTGTCAACTTGATATCACATATCCATGACTTGTGAGCTCAAGTCATCAGTTGACCTACATGCTAGTCTCCATATATTAATATTGTCCTTGAATATTAATACTTGACTAGGAATGGTTTAGAGTAGTGTTCTCTACATCATCTCACTATCGATTCAACCAATCGATATAATGTAGATAAGAACCTACTACCCAAGGACATTATTATACATAGTTATTTGGCACAAATACAAAGTAAGTATAATAACCAAACATGCCTTTATTAATAATAGAATATGATACAAAATGTCCCTAGTCAATCATCATATAATTGGCTCTAGGGCTCCTACTAACAATCTCCCACTAGCACTAGTGCCAATCACTGTAGTATCTAATACCGAGTGACCTGGTATGACCATCATGCTTCTTTTGTGCCAAAGCCTTGGTCAAAGGATCTGTGATGTTAGAATCAGTGTGTACTCTGCATATCCTCACATCTCCTCTATCGATGATCTCTCGAATGAGATGGAAGCGTCGTAGTATGTGTTTGGTCCGCTGATGGGAGCGAGGTTCCTTAGCCTGCGCAATAGCCCCATTGTTGTCACAATAGAGGTCTATCGGGTCTGCTATGCTAGGAACCACACCAAGCTCTATAATGAACTTCCGGATCCAAACAGCCTCTTTTGCCGCCTCTGACGCGGCAATATACTCGGCCTCTATTGTAGAATCTGCGACTGTGTCCTGCTTCGAACTCTTCCAGCTCACAGCGCCACCATTCAGGCAAAATACATACCCTGACTGCGATCTATAGTCATCCTTGTCTGTTTGGAAGCTTGCGTCACTGTAACCCTTTACAGCTAGCTCCTCATCGCCTCCAAATATCAAAAAATATTCTTTCGTCCTTCGTAAGTACTTAAGAATATTCTTGACAACTGTCCAGTGACATTCACCTGGATCTGACTGGTACCTGCTCGTCATGCTCAAAGCATACGAAACATCTGGACGAGTACATAGCATGGCGTACATGATAGACCCTATAGCGGATGCATAAGGGATCTGATCCATACGGTATCTCTCCTCCTTAGAAGAGGGACATTGAGTCTTCGAAAGACTCACACCATGTGACATTGGCAGAAATCCCCTTTTGAAATTCTGCATGGCAAAACGATTAAGCACCTTGTCAACATATGTACTCTGACTTAAGCCAAGCAATCTCTTAGATCTATCTCTATAGATCTTAATGCCTAGGATGTAGGCTACTTCACCTAAGTCTTTCATTGAGAAACAATTCCCGAGCCACGTCTTCACAGACTGTAGTGAAGGGATATCATTCCCAATGAGGAGTATGTCATCTACATACAAGATCAGGAAGATAATTGTGCTCCCACTAACCCTCTTGTAGACACAGGGTTCATCTTCATTCTTGATGAAACCAAACGCTTTGATTACATCATCGAATCGAAGATTCCAGCTTCGAGAAGCTTGCTTTAGCCCGTAAATGGACCTTTGCAACTTACATACCTTTCCAGCATGCTCTGGATCTACAAAACCCTCAGGTTGTGTCATGTACACATCCTCGAGTAGATTCCCATTTAGGAATGCGGTTTTGACATCCATCTGCCAGATCTCATAATCATGGTAAGCTGCAATAGCAAGCAGGATCCGAATAAACTTAAGCATCGCAACTGGGGAAAAGGTTTCATCATAGTTGATACCATGAATATGCTTGAAACCTTTAGCTACCAATCGCCCTTTGTAGGTATGCATGAGTCCATCCATGTCAGTCTTTCTTCTAAAGACCCACTTACACCCAATGGGTTTAATCCCATCAGGTGGATCAACCAAGGTCCATACCTGGTTAGTGTACATGGATTCCATTTCGGACCTCATGGCTTCTAGCTATTTCTTAGAATCTGGGCTCATCACAACTTCCTGATAGGATGTAGGCTCATTCAACTCAATGAGCGTCACGTCATCATGGTCAGACAAGAGAAAAGAGTTTCTCTCAGGCTGACGACGTATCCTATCAGATCTGCGAGGAGGTTGGTCTACTTGAACAGCCTGTTGTTCCACAACTTCTTGTGTAACAACCTCATGATCCACAACATCTTGTGGTGCCTGTTCAATGTCCATTAAGGCCTCAGTACTGTCTGCATCTTGAACTTCTTCAAGATGGATTTTACTCCCACTAGTCCTTTTAGAAATAAACTCCTTTTCTAGAAAAACACCATTTCTAGCGACAAATACTTTGCCTTGTGTGGGATTGTAAAAATAATATCCCTTTGTTTCCTTGGGATATCCTATAAAGTAGTACTTATCAGATTTGGGTCCTAGTTTATCTGAGACTTGACGTCGAACGTAAGCCTCACAACCCCAAATCCTCATAAAAGACATCGTGGGACTCTTCCCAGTCCATATCGTATATGGTGTCTTTATAACAGCCTTTGATGGAGCTCGGTTAAGTGTGAAAAGAGTTGTCTCTAGAGCGAAACCCCAGAAGGAAGTAGGAAGATCCGTCTGACTCATCATCGATCGTACCATATCTAATAGAGTACGATTTCTCTGCTCGGACACACCATTCCACTGTGGTGTTCCAGGTGGAGTGAGTTGGGATATGATCCCACACTCTGCTAGATGGTCACGAAACTCTTGGCTAAGGTATTCACCACCTCGATCTGATCGAAGCATCTTAATACTTTTGCCAAGTTGGTTTTGTACTTCACTCTTGAATTCTATGAACTTTTCAAAGGATTCTGACTTGTGTTTCATGAGATACACATAGCCATACCTACTTATATCATCTGTGAAAGTGATGAAGTACTGATAGCCTCCTCTAGCTGCGACATTGAAAGGGCCACATACATCAGTATGTATGAGTCCTAACAACTCTGTCGCTCTTTCGCCGTGTCCACTAAATGGAGTCTTGGTCATCTTGCCTAAAAGACAAGATTCACATGTCTCATATGATTCAAAATCAAATGAGTCCAGTAATCCATCCTTATGGAGCTGGGATATGCGACTCTCATTTATATGTCCTAAGTGACAATGTCAGAGATATGCTTGGTTCAAATCATTTGGTTTGAACCATTTGGTATTTATGTTATAGATTGGGTTATCTAGATCTAGAAGATAGAGTCCATTTATCAATGGTGCATTACAATAGAACATATCATTTAGTATTATAGAACAATATTTGTTCTTTATGGTAAATGAAAACCCTTTCTTGTCCAAACAAGATACTGAAATAATGTTCTTAGTTAATGCAGGTACATAAAAGCACTCTTCTAGTTCTAGGATAAGCCTAGTGGGCAAAGACAAGAAATATGTTCCTACAGCAATAGCAGCAACTCTTGCTCCGTTGCCTACTCGTAGGTCCACTTCTCCCTTGGTCAATGATTTAGCTCTTTGAAGGCCCTGCACATTAGTACAAATGTGAGAAGCACATCCAGTATCTAATACCCAAGAAGAGGAGATAGATAGATTGACTTCTATAACAAAAATACTTGAGGTAGAAGTCTCACTTTTATTCTTCTTTGCTTCCTCCAGGTAGAGTTTACAATTCCTCTTCCAATGTCCGGTCTCACCACAATGGAAGCAGGTCCCTTCCTTAGGCACTTTGCCTTTGGCTTTGGATGTAGTAGAATTGGCCTTGCCTTTGGCTTGGGTCTTACCCTTGCCTTTAGGCTTCCATTTTCCTTTGCCTTTGTTAACCATCAGTACATTACTGGTCTTGGCTTTCTTGAGATTGGGCTCAGCAGTTCTCAACATGTTGAGCATCTCAGGTAAAGGCTTATCAATTTCATTCATGTTGTAGTTCATGACAAATTGATTATAACCCTCCGGCAACGATTGCAGGATAAGGTATGTTGCCAATTCTTGGCCCAGTGGGAATCCTAGTCTTTCAAGGTTCTCCACATACCCAATTATCTTGAGTACGTGAGTTCCTACAGGAGTTCCCTCTTGAATCTTGCATGCAAATAGGGCTTTGGACACCTCAAAACGCTCGTGCCTAGCTTGCCCTTGATATAGTTGTTTTAGATGCTCAATCATATCATGTGCATTCATGTTCTCGTGTTGCTTCTGAAGCTCAGAGTTCATGGTGGCAAGCATTAGGCATGATACATCCAATGCATCATCCTGATGCTTCTTGTAAGCATCTTTTTCAGCACGGGTGGCGGTAGCGACGGGTGCTTCTGGAAGGGGTTGCTCTAGAACGTACAGTTTACGTTCTTGTTTGAGGACTATCCTCAAGTTCCTGTACCAGTCCAGGAAATTAGCTCCGTTGAGTTTGTCCTTCTCAAGGACAGATCGCAGAGAGAGTGTGTTCGACGTATTAGATGACATGGTGATCTACAACAACACAACATGCAGAAATAAGTATCATATCTAGATCATTTAATTAGGCCTTTAATTAAATGATGCTCCCACTAAATCATAGAGCTTTTGTAGGGGCTAGTCATGGATGTAGGCAAACTTATTTTGCTCACACTACTAGCTCCAAACCAAACAGCGACTACATTTATGTGGGACAAGATCCAAATTATACTTCATCTTGAGTTAGCTTTGGCTAATCGCCCAAGACTCGGTACAATTAGGTAGGTAACCAATTACATCGTATGCAACTCTTGAAAAAGGGTTAAGATTCACATTACACATCATCTTGAGTTAGCTTTGGCTAATCGCCCAAGACTTAGTATAATTTTTCTTCTTACCCAATTTTCCTAACTTTTGGGGTATGCCTCTAAGTTTCTCAATCCAATTGAGGTGACTTAGTTAAGTCTCACCCAAAGTTCGATAGCGGGACATCACAATTGTCCACTCGTACTCTACTAAGATAAAATGCGTTGCTTTGCTTTGGCAAACCCAACAATAAATGATCGAGGTAGTTTATGAGTACCGAACCTTGGTAGGCATATTGAGTTGACTTAATTAAGATTAACATCTAAGCATGCATCACATACACACACATAACATATATCAATATATAAGCAAGGAAATGTGACATGGTTATGGCCAGTATACTATGATCTTCTCAAGCCAATGAGAAGATCTATGGTCAACCTAAGGATAACTTCTTCTCCAAGAGCATCCTCCGGACATCATGTGTGGTTGGCATCTTCCTTGTAACTTCATTCTTCAATGGACACTCCATTCCTCTTTTGTACATTACAATGTTGGAAAACTCGAGTTACATTCGAGTCTAAATCTAATTTTACAATTAGGAAGAATAGAGACAAGGCACGACACGCAGGCCGTATTATGAATTACAACATGCACACACACACATACATCCAATCACATTGGGGTTAAGGCCATAACCATTCACCATGTCATCATTTATACACAATAGATGTAGGACAAATTTTTTATTATGAGTGCAATATAAAATCGCTCAAGAGTAGAAACTCCGTTGGTGCATTCTTGCGACAAAATTGCATAATCTGTTCACAACAGATTGACACAACTTCATCAATATTAACACCAAAGGTTATAATATTTTGTCAAGAGCGATCAGACTATAGCACGCTATCATATGAATGATGATGTTATAGCCTTTTAGTTTGATCAACACAAACATTTGCGTAATGACAAAATATTCAAACTATTATATATAATCCATAAAAAAAAAATTGTCCTACTTCTATATCACATATAAAAGTGCATAAAACTTCATACGATCTTTCGCAAGTGGCTCTGATACCACTGTTGGGATCTTCAGGTGACATAAACACAAAAACGCAGCGGAAACAAGATCCCTCGAGCGATCCATGCGAAAGAAAAACTCGTACGAAATCATCTATCTAATAGATCTATCTAAAGTGTATACCTTTGGAGCGTGCCCTTACGTTTATCCCGCTCGTCCAAGCGCCGCCGGATCTCTTGCATGTTCAAGTGTTCGTGCCTCTATTCGTATCCACACGAACACGATATCTCTACTTCTGAGAAGAACTACCTTAGTTGTGCTAGCAACTTGAGGTAGTTCACAAAACACCAAGAACCCAAGATGTGGGTTTCGGCCAAGATGGAGAAGAGAAGGAAGAGGGGAAAGAAAATGAGAAGTTGTCTTCCAAATGACAAGGGACAAACTCTTTTATAATCATATCAAGAGGAGTTTTTGCCTTTTAAACTTCCCTTCATTAAACATTTTAATGTAACTCTCTAACTTTTCATGTAACTCTCTAATGGTGAGAAACTCTCCATCTTCCTCTCTTATTAATTCATTAAACATTTTAATGAATTAATATTTCATCCAAATGTGGTTGAGTCTAATCTAAATGAGTTTAACTCAAATTAGATCTCAATCCATAATCCAATTGGATTCACTTGAGTCTAACTCAATTAATCCAATTCCGATTAAATCTTAGCCAAACCAAGATAAATTAATCTCCGAAGCATCGTGTCCTTAGTGTGTGACCCAATAGGCTCTCGTAACGTTGGCAATGTATCTAAACCAATTTAGACACAAAAGCAATGAGCGGCATCTAGCAATGCATCAATGCTACCCAAGTAACAAGAAAGTCGAGATCCGACTTAACCTCCGTGACTATGGCAATGTATGACCTTGTCCTTCTATCCTCGATATCTAGATTGACCAATGAGGCATAGACCGTGTCATCCTCGATCAATCTTTGTGTTTCTTGATCCCCGAGTAGACTCACTCAAACAATTGAGCTTAATATCTCATATTGACTCAATTGAGCATGGCCATGCGTTTTAGCAGTCTTACTCGATCAAGGGGCCCACAGATATCACTCCCGTCATATGGAAGGGATAGATCACATCTACATCACTCACATCCCTCCGCATAATTCATTACATACCCAGTGATCGCCTTTATAGTCCACCCTGTTACGGGTGACGTTTGACGATACCAAAGTACATAACTCCTTATGTAGGGAATCGTAGTGACTTCAGGTCTAAGGACTATTCATACCAATAGTCACATGAGAATGTTTATGACACTCATATGACAATCTATGAAACTTTCTCATGGCGGGTCATTCAGTACATATTCTCCAATGTATACACATGTGTCAACTTAATATCACATATCCATGACTTGTGAGCTCAAGTCATCAGTTGACCTACATGTTAGTCTCCATATATTAATATTGTCCTTGAATATTAATACTTGACTAGGAATGGTTTAGAGTAGTGTTCTCTATATCATCTCACTATCAATTCAACCAATCGATATAATGTAGATAAGAACCTACTACCCAAGGACATTATTATACATAGTTATTTGGCACAAATACAAAGTAAGTATAATAACCAAACATGCCTTTATTAATAATAGAATATGATACAAAATGTCCCTAGTCAATCATCATATAATTAGCTCTAGGGCTCCTACTAACAAGTAAGTAGCCGAAGCCCCTGTTGCTTCGCTTGTTTTGTGTTGGCCTTGGGGGCGCTCGGGACACTGAGGGCGCCCTGCTCAGCTACTTGCCTCTCTCCTTTGAGCATTCTGAGCTGCAGACACATGTTCTTTCGGTCCTGCATCCAGGGTTAGTCCAAAACAATATGAAGCAATAGTGTATTATGTTTATACAGCCTTAGCTGTCTTGGTTCTGACTTTGGGTCTCTAAAATGGAACCCTAGGTCGAACCGACTCCTACTGTTCCCTCGACGGGGAACGCGTCCTCACCTACTCTTCTCGGGAGAATGTACCTGATGTCAACCGCTCCTCTGGTTGGACTTTTGCCTAGCTGTCCTTCGCCAGGTCTTGTATACCAAGTTGTCCTTCGCCCGGTGCCTAGCTGTCCTTCGCTAGGGCTTTAGTACCCTGGCATTCCTTCGCCAGTGCCTAGCAGTCCTTCGCTAGGGCTTTGTGACCTGGCATTCCTTCGCAAGTGCCTAGTAGTCCTTCGCTAGGACTTTTTACCCTGGCATTCCTTCGCCAGTGCCTAGCAGTCCTTCGCTAGGGCTTTGTATCCTGGCATTCCTTCGCCAGGTGCCTAGCATCCCTTCGCTAGGACTTCTTTCTGCACACTCAAGTAACTTTGTTAGATAACAAATAATACTTAACTTTGAATCCTTTGCCAATATCAAAACAAGGTTCGATATGGTGCTTCCTGCACCAACAGTAACCGCCACTTATAGTAACAAGATAGCCAGACCGAGTATTTATCCACCAAAGTTTGAGGGAGAGTTCACGATGTGGAAATGCCGCATGGAGGTATTTTTAAAAATTGATTTCAAATTATTATTAATAATGAAGCATGGTTTTGTAATGCCTAAAGATAGTAATGGTGAAGACAAGGAAGAGCATCTTTGACGAAGAATGAGCAAGTCAACTTCGTGGACAACGAAAAATCAGAATTTCATATGCTAACCGTATTGCATTCTCAAGAAGTCAACCGAGTCGGCACCTATTAATAAGCAAAAGATCTTTGAGAAAAGTTTGTGGAGCTGTATGAGGGAACCTTGAAAGCTAAGCTAACGAGAGGAGACCTACTCTGGAATCAGCTAATGAATGTCCGAATGAAAGATGAAGGAACGACAGCCCAAGTACATGCGAAGATCAAGGAGCTGATCATCAGACTCATGAATCTTGAAGAAACGATAACAAACTGAGATTCGCTAAGATATACATTAAATGCATTTCCAAGAATACCATAATGGACCTCAGTTGTAGATTCCTACTATATTTTCAAGGACCTCGAGGTAACTACGTTAGAGAATCTATTTTCAACTTTGGAATTACACGAGTCTAAATATGTAGGACAAAGAAAAGGACTGAACCATGAGTTAGTACTACAAGCCAATAAGATCGAATCAGATGTATAATCTTCAATAAACGAAGAGAAAATGACATATGTGGTAAGAAAACTAAATAAATTTTTTAAATCTAATAAGTTTAATTAGACTCAAACCAAGAAGTATATTTTAGAAAAAAGAAAAATTAGATGTTATAACTGCGAAGAAGAAGGGGACATTAACAACAACTGTCCAAAACTGAACAACAAGGAAAAAGACAAAGGATCAAGACGATCGGAGCACAATAACCTAAAAGCTACATGGGACGAATCGTCATTGGAGTCCCATATCGAGGCATACGCTGGATTTGTACTAATAGTAAGTCACCAAGAAAAGGAAGACGACAAAAATTCATCCGAGATGAGCAACGATAAAGGGGGAGATACTTCAGAAGAAAGCAGCGATAAAAAGGGAGCATCCAACTTCAAATCTAACATGGTAAATGAGGTGTGTCTTCTATCTCCTGATTAGTTATATTCAAGTATTAAGTTAATGACCAAGTCTTTGTGTAAGTTAAAATCTAAAAACCTAAAATTAAAAAGAGATAATGTTGAGTTGAAAAGTAAGTTAGCTACTGCATATACTTTGGAATTGTATGATAAATTGCAAATAGAAAATGTAAATTTGAAATATCAAATAGAATTGATGAAAAAAAAATCATGCATATTCAAATGTTTTAAATAACCCAAAAAGAAATATTTGATATTCTAGAGGGCTTAATTGGTATTTAAAAAATCATAAGGTCAAATTGCAAGAATATCTAGCCATTACATTCCTCTAAAATTTTTAAAGTAGAGATCTTTATTGGGTTTCCAAATCTATTTTAAATTATTAGATTTTTTTTCACATGCTAGACTATAATTGCTTATTTTTGGAAAAGTAAAATTGTATGTTTTTAGTTCTTTTAGGAAAAATTATTTAAAACAACAAATAGAAAATGCAAATTTGAAACAATAAATAGTTTTGTTGAAAAATCATTCGTGTTCAATTATTTCTAGCTCAAAAGCTAAGTATTTTGAAAAATTAAATTGGTTTTTGACCAATAATAGAGGCTAAATTATAAAAGTGTCTAAAAATTATATTTCACCTAAATTTTTAATTAATCTAGCAGGTAGAAATCTTTATAAGATCCCCAAATCTATATTAAACTGTTAGAAGATTTTTTATGCACGTTTAGTAGTTAGAAATAAATTACTTTAGAAATTTATGAGTAATTAAAAAACCTTTCAAAAACATATTTAATCTGTTTGAAATGTTTTATGATAGGTGAAATTTTTTTTTACCCTTTAAGAAAAGGACTTTTTTGTAATATTTAAAAACCTCGATTTTTGATGTGATCAAAGGAAGTGAATGTAAGGGTTAAGTTAAGGAGGGAGGTTTATTTACAATATCTTTGTGCTAATGTGTTTTATTATTATTTTTAAAAATAATGTTATTTTGTCTTTTGGATTACCCTAACTTAATTTGGATTGATGCACATAAAAAAAGAAGAGATGTTAAAATGCCACGGGTTGAATTTGATGTGATCAACCAAGTCAAGTTAGATCATGTATGTCTTTGATCTTTGTGTCTAAGTGTGCAGGAGCTTAAGAGTGCAAGATTCAAGTGGAAGACGTAGTAGACGAGAAGGATGACATAGGGAAGGAAGTCGACGGGCTTGGTGCATCCGAGAGACGCAGAGGCTGTGGAAGAGTACACTGGTGGATGAGAAAAGCGTGCACGACGTCAGAGGGATGAGAAGCCAGGGAGGAAGCCCGTTCAAGGTAAAGGTTAGAGTCAAGTTCGGGTGAAACTAACTCTGATTTGTCAGAAATCATCCAAACGGACGAAGATGAAGAAAATTCAACATGGATGTTGACTTTGACCAGATGATCAATTGAGGTGCCTCAATTAAAAGAATCAGTGTTGCGGAAAAATAGAATTGAGGCGTCTCAAGTTCCACCTGAGGCGCCTGAGGTCGCAACTGAGACGTCTCAGATTAAGAGTTATCACTGAGTTACCATTGGTGTCATGGATAAAATCTTATCCATCTAAGACACCTAAGATCACAACTGAAGCACCTCAAGTTTACGTTAGCATAACGTTCACTTTCTTTTTTAGGCTATAAATTATCCTTAGAGCTAGGAAGATAAAACAACAACTTATATTGAATTTCCTACCCTTTCTTTGCCCTTTTCAAATTTGTAAAAAGCTTCTCCGCCTATACCAAAGGAGACTTTTAGTGGAGGTTTTCAACACCTTGGATTAGTAACCATCTTAGTTACAATCAATTAAACAGTGCCTTGTTCTTTATTTCTATTAGTTATTCATGTTCATTTTAACCGTTTAACTAATCTGTCCGTCTTTACTTTGAATCTGTAAACGATATAGTTTAACTTTTTAAGATTATTTATCCCTCCTTCTAGCCGGTCTGTATGAGATCTACATTTATAAAACTTAATTATTGTTCTTTTAGGTTTTAAGATGGATTTTGGGTGATCAAGATCTAAGTGAATCAATTTCTTTTTCTTTTATAATTCTAACCTAAAAGAGAAAAAGTTTGGAAAACTCTATCGAATCGACTTTTGTTCTTGAAATTAAGAAGGCGTCAATTATAATAAACGAATCATTTTTAGTTCTTGAAATTAAAACTTATTTTTCTTACCCAATCACGAGGAAGTCTGCGTTGACTGCCGGTTAGCTATGGCCTAAAACTTTGAAACGAATCGTTCGACGGAGCTTCATAAGACCTCCATCCTTGAGAGTTTCAGTCAAGTATTTGAAAAGTCAAGGGGCCATTAGTAGTTGACTTCTTCCTAAGTCCTTGGCGTCTGTAAATACGCATTTGTACCAATTTGCTTACCGCTAAGATGATTGAAGAATGGTCCCTCATGGTAGGAAAAACGGGTGACGTGTGGGTTTGGTCGAAACAACGGATGGTCTAGATTTGTCCGGCGTATGCATTCTACGGCTTAGATGAAGCTCGTCAAACACTAGGAAATTATAATAATTATGCACCAGAGATTCTTATACTGTAAAAAAAAATGAAAATCGGTCAGCGTGACCACGACTACATCATTAAAAAAACAAAAAATTAAAAATAATCATCATATTAAAAAATAATTTCTCTACTTTTTTAATAATCAATTTTATAAATTTATATAATTGATCAATTTTATAAATTTATATAATCAATTCGAATATGCGCCGGACAATGGCTACTGTTATACGTAAGCGAGGACGGAAGTTAGGCATTTACCCGGATTCCTTCCGATCTTCGCGACAGCCATGCCAATTTCAAGCCGTCCATTTATGAATGGATGGCAGAAAATAATGTATAAATTAGTTGGCAGCGGATCCGGCCTGGGAAAGACGCGTGAGCGAGCGGCCCCGAATCTCTCAACCATCCACTTGCAGCGTCGGTGGCCATTCGATCGTAGATCCACGCTGCCCGCCCTGCCGGAAATATTCCAAGTTCGAGTGGAGAACAAATTGTGTGGCTGGAAAAAGGAATTCGACCTCCCCGGACGCGGCCTCCCCTCCTCTGCTTCCTTCTTCTTTCTCCTCCATCGATATGCTGTTTGGTTTTGCGAAGACTCCTCGCTATAAATGGCCTCCGACGCTTTCTCACACAACTCGTACTTCCACACGCAGTTTCAGTATTGCATATGTCTCAAAGGTCCAGCGTGCCACACTCTTCCTCCGTCGCCTTTGCCCTCCACTCCCATCTCTTAGTTTCAAGCGATTTGAGCCCCAATTGGATTTAGCTGAGCTACATTTCCCAAGTTTTCAGGCGAAAGCTTGGATTTGGAGGCCTAAAGAAGCGAGGTTGGATTGATTGAGATGGGGCTGAAAGGATTCGTTGAAGGTGGCGCCGCCTCCATTGTGGCTGGGTGCTCCACCCACCCACTTGATCTCATCAAGGTACGGATGCAGCTCCAGGGAGAGTCCCTTAGTCCGGCAGTCTCCGCTCTCCGCCCAGCCGTCGCGCTTCATAGCGGCTCCGGCGTGGCCGCTCTCTCTCACCCCCACCCTGCTCTGCCGCCGCCGCCGCGTCGCCCTGGGCCGATAGCGGTGGGGGTGCAGATCCTACGAACCGAGGGCTCCGCCGCTCTGTTCTCCGGGGTCTCTGCGACTGTCCTCCGACAGACCCTGTATTCCACCACCCGGATGGGGATCTACGACATGCTGAAGAAGAAATGGTCCTCGTCGAGCGACGGCGGATCGCTGCCGCTCCACCGCAAGGTCTCTGCCGGCCTCATCGCAGGCGGGATCGGCGCCGTGGTGGGAAACCCCGCCGACTTGGCCATGGTCCGCATGCAGGCCGACGGGCGTCTTCCTCCGGCCGAGCGCCGCAACTACAAAAGCGTCCTCGACGCCATCGGACGTATGACAAGGCAGGAGGGCGTCGCGAGCCTCTGGCGAGGGTCGTCGTTGACGGTGAACCGAGCCATGATCGTGACGGCGTCGCAGCTGGCCACGTACGACCAGGCGAAGGAGGCAATCCTGCGGCGTAGCGGGGCGGGCTCGGACGGGCTGGGGACGCACGTGGCCGCGAGCTTCGCGGCGGGCTGGTGGCTGCCGCAGCGTCGAACCCGGTCGACGTGGTGAAGACGCGGGTGATGAACATGAAGGTGGAGAAAGGGGGGGCGCCGCCCTACGCCGGAGCGCTGGACTGCGCCGTTAAGACGGTGCGGGCGGAGGGACCCATGGCGCTCTACAAGGGCTTCGTGCCCACCGTGTCCCGCCAGGGCCCCTTCACCGTCGTCCTTTTCGTCACGCTCGAGCAGGTCCGAAAGCTCCTTAAGGACTTCTGAAATCAAAACTACGTCGACGATTTCGAGTTATAACCACGACGATGGCGATAAAAAAAAAGTAGTTTTTGCACTAATTTTGAAGGTTTAGAATTCTTGTAACGATATACGTTTATTTGAAATGAAAATCGGAGGCTTTTCCATATTTACAACAAATCAAGTTTTGCTTAAGTTAATTTATTCTTCAAAATCTCCACCGTTTCTGTGATTCTTTTTGAAAATGGCAAATTTTGGATAAAAACATATGAAACTTATGTGGCGGTTTCCTCCGGCCTCTACATGTCCCATGAGTTAAGAATCGTGTTGATCTATTAGTCAAAGTTAGTCACACATGATTCAAAAAAATATCATGCTGATCTATTAGTCAAAGTCAAAATAAGTCAGACATGATCCAAGGGAATTTCGACTATGCTCAGACGAGACTCGGACATGATTGAACTAGCTCAGTGCCCTCATCTCTGCCCGTCAAAGCTAATTAAAGGATGAACCCGATCGTCATCTCAGTTTCAACAACATATACTATCTCGGTCTCAACCACAGTCTTCCTCTTAGTTTCGGCCACAGACTCCATCTTTGTTTCGGACAAAGACTCTCTTTAAATCTTGACCACAGACTCTGCCTCCGTTCAGCAACAAACTTCTTCACAGTCTAGGCCACAAGCTCCATCTCAGTCTCGGCCATAAATTCTCTTTCAGCTAGGCCATAGACTCCATCTCAGTCTAGCAACAGACTCCATCTCAGTCTCAACCACAGACTCTATCTCAGTTTCGGCCACATACTCTCTCTAGCTCAGTCTCGGCTATATATTCCATTTCAGTCTTGGCCACAAGCTCTATGTCAGTCTAGCCACAGACTCCCTCTTAGTCTCGTGACTGACTCCATCTTAGTCTTGGCCGTATATTTCATCTTGGTCTCGGTATCTAATCCTAATTTTGTCTATTACCAAGGTCACTTCATATCGACCTCACGTTTCCACCCTCAAGGTAGGCCTATGTCATATATGAGCTCCCTGACAATAATTGCAAATATTCTAGGAACATGTGGCATCCTAAGAATAGAGGAGCAATTATTAGGTTATCAAATCTGGTTTTCTAAATGCTCTCCTACAAACAAGTGACATTGGATGAGCGAAGCAACAACTAACGGATCCGGTCTCCTCCTTGGTTCCCACAATGATGATATTTAGGCTGACACGGAGATGCTCTCCCGGATAATCATATAAACACTCACAAAGATAATGACAAAGGATTTCGAGTTTTTACGACTCCACCAGGTTCCACCTTTCTTCTTCATCTTGGGTCTTTAACATCTAGACCTAAACCAGACCCTAACTTGAGCGTTAGAGTGACTCTAACATCTGTCTCTTGACCAGTCTAACTCTCTCTTTAAATGCATCTCAGATCTCTTGACCCCCTTGATCGATGGTTTTCGGATTGCACGCACGTCAGCTAGTTCGTTGAATGGTGGATTGAGTATTTGACAGGAATAAATTGGTGTCATTTGTGCGAAGTTTGAGCAAAGACGTTGCAATATATAGTTAACATTAGAAGGACTACTAGTCTACTAACAACTGTGACTAGCTCCGTGAGAGAAAAAAGTCGTCGTGGAGTAGCGGCCATTATGCAAGAAGACATCAAGGAGATGGATTCCTAGAACAACACTCATCCCTACAACCACCACTAGCAGGAAGCCTCCCTTCCTTAGCTTGTGTGCCCCCTCTTGTGAAGTAGGATGCCTCACCCTTTATTGGGATCCTACCGATTGTTGTCTCAATACTCGATCGGGGTGTTGATCCATTAGAGAAGGGTTGCATGAATCATAAGTAAGAGAAACCCTGCCTCGCAACCGCAAAAGAAAAACCCTCGATTTCGATGAAGGGAGTGTTCAAGGAACACCTTTCTCCATATCAAGAATTTCCTCGCTGTTTCCGACAACCACAACTAGGTGAATACACTACGTCATCGAACCTTGAAGATTATCTTTGTTGTTTTGAGAATGCTCCCCTATTGGTGTCAGATCTTCCTTACCACTTTGTCGGCCGATTTATCTCAATTGTGGTTCTATTGCTTCCTGGCCTCCTCTATCAACTCCTTTGATAGCTTTGAAGTTGTCTCCTTGCACTAATTTGCTATCAACAAGAGGTATTAGAAGACTCCTCTCAACCTATTCACTATGAAATAGAAGCCTCAAGAATCCCTTCGAGAATACCTTCAATATTGATTCAACCTAGTCATGCGTAAGGGCGGATCAAGGATTTTAGATTTGGGAGGAGTCACACATTAAGTGACAAAAATAATTATTATACGTTGTATTTGAAAGTTGTGTAGCTAAGGTGGCAGAAGTTATTAGTGAGCAGACGGACGAAGCTGATGATGAAATCAAAGCGGTAGTGTCTGTAAGCTTCAGTGTCAGGTCTTGCCAACTTCCATGTTTCTAAAAAAATAATTGAAATGAAACTTTTAAATTAATAATAAAAGCTCTCAAAATATATAAACAAGTTTATAATATCAAAATTAAGATAAATAAATTTAAAAATATAAAAGTTTTAATTAATCAAGTAAATTTAATTACTAATCACATTTAAACAAATTAAATTCTAATCAAGCTTAAATTGAACTCAAATTTGTAAAAAAGTAATCAAACTAAATTTGAACATTCACCTTAACGGTTTAATTCATTTAAATTTAATTTGATTAATTTAATTATTTTATTAAATAAATTTAAATAAGTATTAGTTGGCTGAACTCGTTTTCAGGCTTAATTAGAGTTGCTCACAATTGTTCATCTCGTTTACAACCCTACTGTCATGGTCAAGGGGGTACACTTGGATTCCTCCGCCGTCTTATCTAATCAAGTGACTATTACGAAGGGATTATGTTCCTACAAATTGACTCCTGGCTTACTAGTGTTGATCGCCTCAATGTCTCCCTTGCTACTGTGTGCGCTAGGCGAACCTCTTCACCATCCAGAACATGGTCTAAGTCCCCGTCGTCATATTTTACATACCTCATCTATCTCAACTTCAAGATTACGGATAAAATTACGGGTCCCTTCGATTTCAACCACGTGAAATCGTAGAGAAATTTACTGATGGTTGTCGACGACTGCGTGACAGATTTGTCGAAGCTCTGCTTAGTCTTTGTGATAAACAACGACAACTATGGACCAATGTAAATTCGCCTATGTTCCTATGTGTTGTTGTTGGATGAAACCTCTGATTATTGCTTCCCTTTCAGACCGTGAGAGGCAATTTTAGAGGGGTCGTCGAATTGACAATTTAACCTTTTGCTAATAATATAAATTCGTCTCTAGTCGAGTGGGATGTCCCCTCGACTCCTTATGAGATCCTCACTATGTCTTCTCTCAAGGCCTGATGCAAGAAGCAAGGCGGAGGGAAGGGTAAACCCAAATCGAATCAACCTCACAAGAATTCTAAGTTGTTTAAAAAAAAAAAATTCTGTTCATCTTCCTGTTTTGTTTGCAAAGGAATCTTTAGAGTTGTAATTAGAAACCTCTTTCAGGCAGTCGCCTTGTATGCGTAATTATCTTATCTCAGGTCAGGTTGATTATTCATCATCATATACGGTTAACATGATACTTTTGATTGACAAAATTGATTAGGTAACTTTACATGATATCTTCAATGAATCTATGATCTTTGTTCGTTGACGTTCTCTGACCTGTTAATCATTTTGCCTCTAGTGGTATGGTATCATGGTTAGACTTTCCAATAATAAATCAGAGATCTAGAATTCGAAACTCAATAACGCCGTATTATCGGAAATTTTCCTCCTTAATAGATAAATGGACCTGAGAATACTGGTTGTCAGGATGAGTCTCTATATGTATTTCTCTGATTTACTTTGACGGTCGATGAAAAATTTTCATGAGACTTAGATTGATCACTCCAGATTCAATATTACCTAACCTGTTTAATTATTTTTTTTCCATCTATGATCCTTATTCCTTGATAGTATCTGTTATGCTTTTGATCTTAATTTGTCTTCTGCTGTAGAAGGATTGAATCCTATCATAGGCCTCTTTTAGTAGATTAGTGAAATTACAAAAGTACTCTTAACCAGTTTTTCAGTTTCTGAGCTAGTACTTGTACATTTTAAGTATTAATATTGTAAAATTATTTCCACCATTTTTAATCAATAGTAGCTGCTTTTAAACTTAGTTTTAAATCACTCCTAAATTTTTAAAATCATTTCGAAATCAAATGCGTGTCAAAGTGATTTAAAATTATTTTTACATTTTTTTATATCTATGATATGCAGGAGTGATTAAAATTGTTTTTACATTCAATAAGTTTTTAGCATGCGTTGCGAAATTACTTTTATATGTATGGTATGCCGGAGTAATTTAAAATTATTTTTACATCCAATAGGTTTCATAAAAATGATTTGAGCCACTCTTAAATATCTAATTTAAATAGAACTTTGATGTGTTCCTATACTCATGACATTTAGGTGTGGTTTGAAACCACTATCTAATTTTAGCATTTCTATATATCACGTGTAATTGAGCGATGTAAATTATACCAATAGAGCATTTAATATCTAATTTAAATAGAACTTTGATGTGTTCCTATACTCATGACATTTAGGTGTGGTTTGAAACCACTATCTAATTTTAGCATTTCTATATACAGCGTGTAGAGCGATGTTAAACCATTCTTATACCAAAAGGGTTTTAGAGCTGTTTGAACCGCTCCTAAATTTCTAACTTTAATAGTATTTTGACGTGCACCTATACAAGACATTTAATAGTGGTTAGAAACTGCAGCTAAATTTCTAACATCAATAGCGTTTCGAAATCGCTCTTATATGCATGGTGTGTAAGAGTAGTTTAAAATTATTTTTACATCTAAAGTATTTTAGAGTAGTTTGAACCACTCTTGAATTTATAGCTATAGAAATGGTTTGAAACCGTTATCATATGCACAATGTGTAAGATTAGTTTCAAATCGTACCTACAAAGAATATTAGAAGCGGTTGTCCAACTTGTACCAACGGTTATGAAAACCACTTCTATAGAATATATGGACGACAACAAGAAGATCGGTTTTGTAACCGATGGTAAAAATGTAGGAGTGGTTGAAAATCACTCTTAAAAGTCAAAACAACTGCTCCTATATGGTGTTTTTTTTGTAGTGTATATGCAGATTGGAGCTAGATCCCTAGAACTATGTTTAAAGGGATAACCTAACTGCACCGACAAAGTTGCTCACTGTGGGGAATAACCCAATAGATCAGTGAACGATGAAAGTTAAGCACATGACTTTTAATGATCCAGCAGAGTAATATGAAATACTCTTGAGAGATTAACAATGTGAGAATGAAGTGGGACCGATTCAGAAAGAATTGGAGATACAATTCTTATAACTTCTCATAGAATCATACGTGTTCATGGCTAAGAATGAGTACACTGATGAGAACTAAGTTATATTAATGAAAGTCTTGGGTGAAATATGTCAATCCTTATATAGATGACAAAATAGTTCAAAAACACCATGTTTACTATCAGCTAATAAGCAAATAGATCTTCACAAAGAAAAGTTAAAAGGGTAAAATCTACCTGTTATATATCAAACTCAACTTTTGAATGTTATCACATACTCTGTTTTCATTTATATGGGAGATTATTAGAAATGTGAATGAAAAAGGAAGTGGAAAGAAAGAAGGAGACTCCTTTGTATATGAGTTTTAGTCCACGTTGGGAGTTTTATGATACTATTGTTGGTTATATTGTTATACATGTCTCTATGATGTGAACAAATGCATGAGGAAATACTCTCTCTCATGTGTGGGTACGCATGGGAGGGGTGGTGTAAATCAGGGTCCAAATTTGCATTGAACCAAATTGTCTTATGCCACGTGAATCATTTTTTTGCTTGCTTCTCAAAAGTGTAATGGAAACATTAACTACGGTTAATGACAAATCCGTAGCCTCTCGGGTGAAACGATTGGTGTTTTGATCTAGGATCCACTCGTGATAGCCTTCGAGTATAATCTTAGTTCGCTGTGAGACCAGTGTTTGGTGGAGATTCGTAGTTTGTCGTTGTATCTTGGGAAACTGATGTCCATCATAACCTCGAAGCACAACTAGAGAAGGACAAAATCATAACCTCAAAGTACAACTAGAGGAGGACGAATCTATTTTAAGAAAACTGCTTGAAATCAAGCCTTGATATCATCCACTCAGAGTCGGCACTCGGATTCAACGAGTTGACACTCGAATTTGGTGAGTTGGTACATGGATTCAGTGAGTCAACACTCAGATTCGATGAGTCGACACTTGGATTCAGCAAGTCAGCACTCGGAATTTACACTCGGACTCGACGCACTCGAAATCGACAGTCGACACTTGGACTCGGTAGTCTGCAGTCGGTATTCGGCCATACAAGACAATCCAGTTTCTAGCCAACTCAGTCATCCCAAGCCGATTTTCCTTGTTTGCTTGATAGTATGAAATTATTAGTTCAGGTTATTTAACAGATACGTCCAAATTTATTTTTTTTATAAATTTAAAATCTTTTCTCTCTATCTCCCACTACAAGATTGTCCAACATAATATACATAAGTAAATAAATTTGAATATATATTATAAGTATCCTGGTATAGTTTTGATGTGGTCAACTGAGTCAAGTTAGGTTCTGATTATTTTGATCCCTATGTCTAAGTGTGTAGGAGCTTAGGAACGGAGGAAGTCGAGCAGAAAACGCAACAGACAAGAAGGATGACATTGAAAGGGAGCCGATGGGCTCAGTGCATCCGAGGGACAAGTTCTGCTGAAGAGTACACTGGTGGACCAAAAGGGCATACATGATGTTCGAGGGACGAGAAGTCGGGGGAGGAAGACTGCTCGAGGAGAAGGCCGAAGACGCGTTCAGGTGAGCCCAACTCTGGATGGCAAGAGATCACCCAGAAGAAATTGAAGACTGGTCAAAGCCAAGGCTGACCAAAACTACTCTGGAAAAGCTGATTTCGGGCGCCCGAGTCAACATAGGCGTCTGAGTAAATAGGTGCCCGTGTAGAGTTGGTCGCTCGTCTTCATATGGGCGCCCGAGATTTGACGCTTATCGATAAACGAATCATTGTTTGGCCGTTGCATCGTGGATAAGCACTGACTTAGTATTAGGCACCCGTGTGCACTCGGGTGCCTGAGAAGTGCCACTTCAGCATTTCGATAAGGTTGCCCAGGGCTATAAATAGACCCCTTAACTCAGAGCTTTTCAATCCTTGAAGTTGTACTCGATTCTGTTTTCGTTTTCTTCTCTTTTTTCTGAGTATTAAAGTTTGTAAGAGACTTCTCTACCCACAAGAAGTTGATCTGGAGTTAAGCTGTTCATTTATTTTGGATTAACAGTCATTCAGGTTGCAAACTAAGTACATCCTTGTACCTCTTTCTTTTAATAGTCAATAATTGTTTTTATGTTATTGAATTATTATAACTAACTCTATCTTTGTTAAAAATGACAAAAGATTAATTTATTCTTACAAGGCTATTCACCCCCTCTAACCGGGCATTCAATCCTAACATAAAATTGTTCAATTTATTAATGTTGACCAACAAAGATTACGAATTGTTTAAGAACAATTTCCCTCAAGAGAACTTATTAATCAAATTCATGAACATATCTTTGATCAAATTTATAAATAAATAAAAAAGTTCTTAAAACTAACAAATAAATTTGTAATAAACGAGTTTGAAAATATAAAAATTATAAACAAGCTTAAAAATATAAAAATTGTAAACAATTAAACAAATTTAAATTAGGAGTTCGATAATATCTAAATGAAGCAAGTTCAAACCAAACTAAAAAAAAATTCAAGTTTTTAAAAAAATTAAGCTAAATTTGAACACTCATTTCAAGGATTTATTTCATTTTGGACTCGATTTAATTTGATTTGATTACCTTATAATTAAGAACATACAATTTAATTTGTTTATGGCCTACCATCAATTTTGGACTCGATTTAATTTGATTTGATTATCTTATAATTAAGAACATACAATTTAATTTGTTTATGGCCCACCATCAATTACTAAATGCATAGATTTTTTAAAATGGATGCATTAGGGAAGAAATCGTGCATCTACTACATCAAAACATTTTTGAGGGCTCACATGTACTAAAAAAAAATGATCAACGAGGTTTTTCCAACAACCTCGAGCGAAGGGCTCACATGTACTAGTCATATCATCTGGACTAGTAGTCTCTATAATTTATTTCCTCCGTATTGACTCTAAGACGGGTTAGCGGGTACTGAGGGCGAGTGAATTGCCTTTTGCTACCTCCAAGAATGGAGGACTGTCCTCACGAGATGAACTGATGATTAGTACGTGAGTACTGCAACTTTGAGATCTGAGCATCACAACCTAGCAAAGTCAGTGTGCTCGCCCTTCTCACACCCTAGCCATAGCATCTGGGTTAGTAGCCCCCATGATTTACTCCTCCGTGTTGGCCCTAGGACGGGTTGGCGGAGGCGCTGGGGCGAGCTAATCAACTTTTGCCACCTCCAAGAATGGAAGACTGATGGCTAACACGTGCGTGTTACTACATTGAGGTATGAGAGTCAAAATCTAGCAAAATCAGTATATTTACCCTCCCCACGCGTGGGTTAGTAGCCCCATAATTTACCTCCTCCGTATTGATCTTGGGACGAGTTGGCGGGGGTGCTCGGGATAAGCAAATCGCCTTTTGCCACATCCAAGAATGGAGGACTGCCCCCATGGGCGGTTGATTTGTATCATAGGAGCAAGGTGCAAATTTCCTTAGGGAATAAGTTCCTCTCGCCTAGGAGACTGCTTGATTTACCTCCCTTCAAAAGGCTTTAAGATGGATAGTGGAGGGTGTCTGAGATGAACGTTATTATCTTTTTACATCCAAGAAATGAGGACTTGTCCCCTACGACTTGATGCAATGGTGAGTGAATAGATGAGTTTCGTATGCAACGATGATTCAATTCTCATGAGCGTAAATAAACGTCTATGAGCTTGAATAACTTATGGTGCTGGGTCATTGCCCGTGGCCTATCTGTACTTCCAAGATTTATCTTATAGTCAATGGAAAAATTATATGGTCCAACCACCTCTACGCGAATGTGTTAAAAAAAAACAAAGGACTCCCACTCCACGCGCCCAATATATTTTCTCATTCATCGATGGTTCAAATCTTAGGACTACTAAGTTTGAATAATCAAGATAACTTAACGCACCCAGTGCAGCGGAAAGGCGTTAACATATTTTCCCATGCACTGTGAGTTCAAATCTTAGGATCAATAAGAAATTCGCTAATGTGAACTACTGAAACAGCTGGAGCACAAGAAAGAGGGATCCCAATATTTATTTAATTGACATGTTCCCATTGCCGAAAGTTATAGCCTTCAAGGAATTTTACTTCATAATCATTAGGATCCTTTTCATGTTGTTACCCACTGTAAATGCTCATCATGTGACGTTAAGTTGTCATCATAAACCCAAATTTTAGAAATTGCTAACCGGAGGAAGTATGAACATTAACCTTCAAAAGCAGAAGAACAACAGCAAAGTCAAATTTATTCTCTAAAGTCTCCTCTCTCGATCATGGTCACAATTTGTGGGAGCACTAATTAACCCACTAGCTAGCAATAGTCCAAGCCTTGTGGAGCATTACCTGAAAATGGAACACTCTTCCACTCACCGTGTTTGACGAGGATCGACTTCCATAGTGTAAGAATTGCGCATCGAGTAGACCTAATGATCCTCCTCTATAAAAAGCCATCTCCATTAACCTCTCTCAGCACCAATTAAGCACATCTGTTAGCCTTAAAGAGACAAGAGATGGGGCTGAGAGTTGGCCCAAGTTTGATGATAAGAGCTGCCGCTGTGCTCGTGCTTGCTTTCTTTACGAGAACAGCAATGGCTGCAAGGATAATAGTGGGCGACGAGGCACATTGGACCTTCGGTTATAACTACACGGAATGGGCTATCAGAAGGGCTCCTTTCTATCAAAATGATACCCTGGGTGAGTTCTTCCTCTTTTTACGCCTTGTCTCTACCTCAATGAATGAATTGCAATTAGGGATAAGTATTTAAAGAGTTTTAAAAAAAAATTGATTCCTAACTCGACTGTTCAATAGCAATGGACTCAAAATGGATTTAAGATAGGACTATCCTGAGCAGTCCAAAACATAAATATATAAATCTGCGTTAATTGTTGTTGCAGTGTTCATGTACGACGCTCCCAACAGCACCACTTTCCCGCACAGCGTGTACCTGGTGAAGAATTTACGCAGATACCTGGCGTGCAATCTGAAGAACGCGACGCTTCTGGCAAACGTCGTCCAAGGCGTCGGCAGCGGGTTTGAGTACGTGCTGAGGAAGAGGAAGCCGCGCTACTTTGTGTGCGGCGAGCACGATGGCTTTCACTGCACCGTGGGCATGATGAAGTTCGCAGTGCACCCCTTGAAGCGTTGCCACTCTGCTTGATTAACAAGCTGTGGCGTTCAAAAGAAATGGCTAGAGATGAAGTGTTTCTTATAATTCAGGAAAAGTGGTAGCTGAGACTTTTGATGAAATGAATTGTTGAGAACTCTATTTTTCAATTATGTTTCAAGGGATTTTTATTTAAGATCAGATAATTTTGTTTAAAAAAAAAGAAAAAAGAAAAAGGGTGAAGCATAACTCAAAAGTAAATAATAAAAATAAATAAAAGGGTAAATAAATTACGTAGTGAGAAATGGCAATTTAGTAATTGAGTGCTGAGACGCTTCCCCTATCTGCCGTCCCAATCCCGATGGACTCCCCCTCGCCCTCGCCGCTGATCCACCCCAACCCTCTCGCGGCAGCCGCCTCCTTCCTCCGCCACCATGTCTCCCGCCTCGGCTCTGAGCTCTCCGCCCGCGTCGATCAGGGTCGCCGGTTCGTTCTGACTGCCGCATCCCCCCGGCTTTCCTTACCCCCTTTTGCGGCTGCTTCCGTTGGGTCGGCGGCTGCGGCCTCGCCGTCCCAAGGGAAGCATGCTTTTGATCTCGCACTCAGCGCCGACTACGTGGCGAAGACGCTGGCCGGGACGGCGGTGTACACGGTGAGCAACTCCAACAACGAGTTCGTCCTCATTTCCGACCCCAATAATAGCTTCCGGTCCCTTGGGATACTGTGCTTCCGGCAAGAGGACGCTCAGACCCTCCTCGCGCAGGTTCCTTTCTCATCTATTCGGCCTTGGTTTCTCCGCCCATAGTTGTGCTCATCGGCTTAAATCTTGTAACTTTTTTCTCTAATGTTGGGGTTTCCCCTCATTTTACAGGTTAAGCTGCGGCAGCCCATTTTGGGCAGGGGAGCAAAAGTTGTACCCATTACCCTCGATCAGGTTTTTTACCCCTTCGTTTGTTTATTTGTTCCATTTTAATTGCTCAAATAAATCTTCGTATTCATACTGATTTAACTATCATGGATTTTTTTTTCTTCTGATCTTCAATTATTGATGCATAATGTTGTTGACAAAATGCGTCATAGAAAACTCTAATGCATCTTTGAAAATCTAGTTTTTATTTTTTAAGTTCATAAAATAAACTGATACACCTCATCCTTACGGATCAATGAGAATGGAAAGTTTTTCTGTCTGTTTGTTCCCCTTTCCTTTTGGATGAAATGTACTTGGGAATAGTGGTTGCTTGGTCGTATTTTATGGAAAAATCAAGTGGGACTTATAATGTCACCTAATTGAGGCTTAAGTTTGACAATTAGTCAAAAAAAAAGCATGTTCTTGTTATTGTTCTAGCAATCTACTTCATTTATAAATTCTGTTCAACTTCTTTCTTATTCTTTGTATACTGTAATCTAACCATTTCCACATTTCTGCCAATGGGGGAACATGAAATCAGTGTAATTAGTAAGAAAAGTATTTCTTTAGACCATTTTCAATGGGTGCGTGGCCACTATAAGTTGTTACACACTTACACTATTGAAAGAAAGTCTTGCCTGGAGGAAGAAAACAATGAGAACTTACTCTGAATGAGGTTGAGAGGTAATGAACCTCAAGGACTATGAGTTATTATTTGGACATAGATTACTAGGAGTGACTTAGGAGTAGGTAAGAGTAAGTTAATAAAACTAAAAAGGAACAATTTGGCCAATGAAGTGCAGTTAAATATTTACGTACATAAATATAGTGTACGAAAATGAGAATTACTATCAGCGTAAGCCTGGTGCTAACTAAAAAAGAAAAAAAGAAAATGAGAATTACTAAAATGTAAAATTGATGGATTATTATCTTAAGAAATTAAATGTTGATTCAGTAGTTGGAAAAATAAGAGAAAATTTATTAGAATGTCTAGATATATTCAAAGAGGACTGATAGGTTTTGTAATTAAGTTGAGTATACCATAGAAACAAATCAAATCAAACCAAGATGAATCAATAATATTGAAATTGTTGAGGTGATTGCTTCCAAGTTGGTAAAGATATTGGAAGTTACCAAGATCCTATATATTCAAGACCAGCCTTTGTCAAATAGGGCTTACGGCCATACTTATAGCTTTTCCTTTTTTTCTCAACAAAGAGTATGCTTTGTTCTATTTCATTTTGATTTTACATATTAATTCAGTTTGGTTCTTTTTTTTTTCTAAATCAATCTTATAAAACTGATTTAATCTAACTCAATTTGCTTCAAACAAATGGATACTCCTACTCATTGGAGCCAAGGTGATAATACCCATCCCAAGCGGCCTAGTATTGCTGGCTCTCGGCTAGATATAGGTAGGTAAATTATGTGGTAAATTATGGAGGGCATTTTGCCCTAGCACAACACCCTTTGCATGGGGAGGTCAGGTATTCAACAAGGTATTTTGTATCGGTTGGGAATTGGCTCCAAGACCTATTGGAGTAACCACCCATGTAGGTACTAACTATGCCAGCCCATGGGGGCTAGATACTCCTACTCATTTAAAATGACAAAGTAAATTTTGTATGTACAGGATATCAATTAATTAGCAATCATACTAGTTATTTTTGTTGTTTATATTATATAATATTTTCGTAGTCTTTTCTCTACCAAATTTTGCTTTTGTGGGAAAAAAAATAGTGAGGTCAATTGACCCCATCAGAAACTTCTGGTAACGCCCATGTATTCATGTGAAGTCATTTCCAAAGGGCTTGTGCTACACACAAGGATTACTGTTTTATTTAAGACTGCAAGTTTATTATTAAATTTACTTTTATTTTTCTACCTTTATGAAGTTACAGTAAACTTCTCTACCCATTCCATTTTGTAGGTTTATATGCTAAAGGTTGAAGGAATTGCTTTTCGATTTTTACCAGATCCTCTTCAGATAAAGAATGCTCTGTCGGTAAGTTTGTTTGTTGTTGCCCTAATCTATGTTGCTATTTTAGTCAGATCTGTTAGAAAAAAGTGGTTTCCTCGATAATGTTTATTTGGAGGGTAGAAGAGGGATAACAGAGTGGAAAGAAGCTATGGAAAAATTCCGACTAGAAAAAAATATGGGAAAGTAGCAGAACCTTCTGTCCACTTTCAATGTCCTTTTTCTTTCAAGTACATTCTTCCTATTGTTTCCCTTTCCTTCCTCCCCTTCCAGTTTCGACCCATCTATCCATTGGTATGATCGGCAAATACATTTGGTGTTATTTTACTCGAAGCATGTGCAACATTTGACTTTAGATATATTGATTGGGAGCCGTACTCTGTAGAGTGTTGGTTTGTCACTTTGTCTTACGGTTGCCTCTCTCGTGCTCTTTTGTTTCTCCTGCCGTGTACTTGGTGATGGTATGGAAACCAGAGTTAAAGCAGCATGACGTCTTCATCACAACAGGGCGCAACAGATTTTTTTGCCATATCGGAGACACAATGCGGTTATGGTCAAGAACCTCATAAACTATATTTAGCTATGCATTGTACTTGTGACCTTGCTCAAGTTCTTTTTGAGTTCACTAGTAACCTACTATTGCGGTTGTATAAAGCAATCAAGGAAACTATGCCATTGATTTACTTCAACGTTGAGTACTTTTGCTCGGCAAAAAGTGTTTTTGCCATTAACCTGAGATAAATGAATCATTGAATAATTTACGATTGTTTACGAGGACAAAAATTATTAGAAAAAAGGATGGAAAATTGAAAAGCAAGTTTTTTCCTTTTCTTAGAAGGAAAATGACAGAAAGGTTGCAAAGCCATATAAATCTACCTTTATTTCTTTTCCACCCAAAACTAGACAGAAAAAGGAGGGAGAGGCCAAAGGGATGTGTGACAGGTGTGTAGATTGCCTATGGGTGCCCAGACTGGTTAACTGTAATTTGTGTTTATTTATCTCTTCCTTCCCGTTTTCACTTGTTTTAAGTAAATACAAACTAAAATATTTTCTTTGTTAGCCTTTTATTTACCCATCCAATGAATTTTATTATTCTTTACAAAATGATTAAATGTATAAATTGCCAAAATCCTCAATCTATTTCATATTTATCGTCTTTTGCTTTCCTAAATCTTAATAATAATATTTCTTCTCATTCTACTCACTAGTATTTGTTATTTTTTTCCTTTGTAGTTCTTTTTCTTAATCTCTTACCCAAAAGATTGCTGTTTCTTTTTGCTTGTCCTTATGGACTGCATTTTACTAGTTTCAATTTTCAGTTAAGGTCTGCCGATATCTCAAAAGGCTTTGATGGAGTTCCTATCTTTCAGGTGCAGTCAACTATCAATTCCCTTCTTTATTGATTTTATTCACCGATAGCTGGCTCATATGTACTGAAGAATATACTTCTAAGAACTGGAATCTAATGATTACGGGGGTTTTTAGAAGATTTTGTTGATGTAACTGACAGTAGAAACAAAAAAGTGAAGCAAGTTTCTAAACAGCATCTCGGGGGCAAAAATCAATTTTTACAATGTATTAAAATACATGTTCCTCTATGACACTGACAAACATAGAGCCAAAGTTGACTTTTTAATATATGACAATACACGATCCTTTGTATGATAAGATAAACTACATTGTGTGCTTTGGTATTAGTTTCTCTCTTTTTTCCCATAAAGTCTTATGATAACTAAATGTAGAGGTGCCTATTTGCTCACATAACAAAGACTCTTATTTTAACTATCTCCTTTACCATTCTTGTTCTTCTAGTTGATGTTGTTGCATTAACTTCTATGTTACATTCATCACCACAGTGAAAATTAGTAACAATTAATATATAACAACAACCAAACCTTATCGCACTAGATAGGGTCGGCTATATGGATCTTTTTATACTATTGGGCTCTATGCCCTATCATATCATCCTCTATACTTAAATAAATTTTATCTTATTTTATTGTTGCTAACCAAGTCTTTTTTGGTCTTTATTTTCTCTTTCTCGTTTGATGTGTGTATTTGTTGACCATCTAAGTACATGTCGCGTCTTTCGGAGTTTTTCCTCGATAAATGCAATTCTGACTTTCTCACTAACGCTCTCATTATTTATTCTATTCATCCTCGTATGCTCATACTTCCACTTAACATCTTCATCTTTGCAACTCTCATTTTCATATTTCAACATTCAACGTCATATAACATAGCAGATTTAATCGCCGTTTTGTAGAACTTCATTTTAAGTTTTAGAAATACTTTACGATCACATGAAATATCCAACGCTCTCCTCTATTTTAACCATCTTACTTGTATTCTATGTAAGACATCTCGCTTAATCTCTCCATCGTTTTGCAAAATTGATCCTAAATACTTAAAGCTCTCAGTTTGTCATCTCCTAACTTAACAATTCTCTCATTACTTCTAATATTGCTAAATTTAAATTTTATATATTCTGTTTTTACTCTACTAAGCACAAAACCTTTCACTTCTATTGTTTCCTATCAAGATTCTAGTTTAACATTTACTTTTTCACATGTCTCATCTACCAAAACAATATCATCTACAAACAACTTGTGTTTTGAATGTGTCCAGTAAGTTCGTCTATAATTATTGTAAAAAAAATAGGGACTTAGAGCTGAATCTTGATGTAACTCTATTTTTATTGAAAATGTTTCAGTTAATCTTTCCATTCTGGCTGTTACAACCTCATATATATTCTTAATTAATTCAATAATCCGTTGGAAGTAACAATTAATATAATGTTTAAAATTTCCTAGGATATGTCAAAATAGTGCTTAAGGCTCGGTGTCTCGTCCATTTTCACGTTTTTTTTTTATTTTTCAGCAATTTCTGGATAGGCCACTAGCTTATTGTTAAGACTTATTCTAATATCTCATTGTCGTTTCTTACTGGTGACAACAATTGATTTTCTTGTGCAGTCAGACCTTTTGGTTGTTAAAAAGAAAAACAAGCGCTACTGTCCCATATATTTCCAGAAGGTTAGATAGTACTACTGTCTTTGAATGCAGAAATTACACCGCAAACAAATCTGTTATATGCAGAGAAGCTTACTAATTCTTTTCTTTTGTAGGAAGACATAGAAAGAGAACTGCTCAAAGCTTCCAAGCCATCAAGAGGATCAGGATTATATCAAAACATAATGGTAAGAAATTGTCTTTCTATTTAGGGTAAACTTTTCCCCCTGACCCCTTGGACTATATCACTTTTTATAGGATGCACTCCAGACTTTACAAATCTTAGTTAATATCCAATTAGCCCATTTCCAATACTGTCGACATCTCCCCATATTAACCTCAATGAATTTACTACAACTCCATTAGGTTTTAATCTATGGATTTGCCACATGAAATGTTGCCATGCGCCTGACATTGCCACCCTTATTGGAATGAATGAAGAGGTAGATGTGTCAGAACCAGAGTGAGCTAGTTGGGGCATGGCAGGGCTGGCATGGATGCACAAGTAGTCTAGCCTTTTTTCAATCCAATAAAGAATGATGTTATTCTCTTCTTTTTATGCAAAAGAAGAAATTCAGTATTATCGTTTCTCATTTATGTGCCACTTTTTCATGATAATATCATTTCTTAATTTGCCGGTGCCATTCCTTTGTGTGTCGAGCCTTTTCAAAGGATTGTTCTTCGTAGCCATTTTTTTAAGTTGCTTTTTGCCCATTGAACCTCGTAGATTATCCCAAGTGGTATTTATTTTAACAATAAAGAATATAATGCTTGTGGGATGAAATAATGACTTTCCAGTCATGCAGTAGCTAGCCTCCTTATGGCGATGTGTCAATGAACGATACCTAGAAGAGGATGATTTTGCTTAGATCAACCCTCACGTCATGCAAGAAGTGATTTCAAAGGGGTGGCATGATTGATGTTTTATTATGATTCGTGATTCACAAATTTCACATGGTTTTCATGTGGAATGGCTAGGAAGTTTCGAGTGAGCAAGATGGAATAGTCATAGTGAAATAAGTTTCTGTCACGAATTGTCTGAATTTGGCTATATTTTTCATGGCATGATTTGATATTGACATGCTACAATGGTTATAGCAAAAAGTGATTACGTTCCCCATACGCCTCTTATAGTTCGTCCCTAAGTTTTGTGAAGGGAGGTAAATCACAGGGCCGGTATATAGTTGATCGTCAAGTGGTTAGGGGGTGCGAATAATTTTTTTCTCCGTTCCCTTGTAGTAAATCTGTCACCCTCTATCTAACTGGGCATTCTGTGAGAACGACATGCATCATAGTGAAGCTTCCCAAAGGTTATTGATAGTACATTACATTGTACGTTTTGAATTGATTGTCCGAGTTCTAAACTAAGTTCTCACTCCAAAAGGTCACAAAAGGCATGCGGGGTAATATGTTATTGGTAAACTAGGATGCATTTATTTAGAAAGGGATAGATTTGAGATGGTGACTAACAAATGTGATTACCGCTTGTACTTATTAATTTCCTTATTTCCATGTAGGTCGGAAGTTTGGAAGATGTATTGAAAAAGATGGAGGTATAACCATTTAGTCTTTCCCAAATACACTTAGGTTAAGGTTATGCTGTTTCTAACTTCATCTCAATCTGATGCTGATTGCAGATGAATGACAAGGATTCTGGTTGGGATGATTTGATTTTCATTCCCCCTGGGAAAAGCTACACAGAACACATCAATGAGGTCGCAGCTTGATGCGCATGGCACAGAAGGGGATGCTGAGGTGAGTTGTTTGTACTCGTCTCCCCAGCTCTTAATCATACCAGGTCGTCCATCGGCTATCATTTTTTCATCATCAGACTGATTTTTAACTCTCATAAAGTTTATTCATGTGAGTTTTTTCTGGAGGTTTAGAAAACTTGTTCCCCAACAACGATTTGAGGGGTGCTAGGCCAAAAAGGAAGCATACTGGTTAGAGTGAGTGCATTGATAATACTATGCAGGAGATGAATAAATTTCATTCTTTTCCTGTTTCTTTGCTTCATTGATGTCATTACCATAGTAAGTTGTTTACCACTCACATGTTCTTCATTGCAAAGTTTTGGCTTTAATCTTAATTTTTTCGTCGGAAAAAATGCATGTGTTCATGGCTACCATTCCTTATGGACGATTGTTTTGAGCATGATTTGGATGTTCGGATAGTAAATGGTGACCGCAACACGACCGACAAATTTACAGATCGACTTAAATGTTGGGTCAAACAAAGACTTACAGTAAGAATTAATATGATCCGTTAATTCGATTACTAACCAAGTGGAATATATAATAGAACAAAAAAACAGGGGCAGGAAGTTGTTGATGAACTGGTAGTCAAAGTGGGCGAGCCAAATATTTTTGCATGTCCATTACGATTCTGCTTCTAATTCTCTATTCTCAAATAGAGACGCGAAATGCCACAATAAGTTATTGATACACGCAACTTTCTTCCCAGCAAAAGTCAACATTGCATTTTCTTTGAAAAATTTCTCAAAGTTTTCTATTTTAAAAAAATAATTATAATATTGTTTTAAAAACCGAGTCTACTATTTTCATATGAATCTGTATGAAATTATATCTACTTTGCTAATTAAGTTGTTCAATTTTTTTTATAATTTTTGAAAGTTAAATGTTTAAATTGTAGCAAAAAAAACTGATTAACGTATATTTCAGAGGTTTTTTATGATTCTTTTTCATGATTAATGAGATTTTTTCAATTTTGGACGATCGATTCGGTTTCACGGAAATTTTTTATCGGCCGTCAAATTTTACAACCCCTTCTCAAATCATGTGATGGAGTCAATTTATAATTGATTGTCGAGAGAGGGATTTTTTTTCTCAATATGCGTCGAAAATTAATCTTTTATTTTATTATAGTAAAATTATCATTTTCTAATGCTTTATTTTATTATAGTAAAGTTGTCATTTTTTTAATCACATCTCGTGGGGATAAGTTAGATGCTTAAATGTAGTATGTTAAGTATTCATTAGTCTTTCAATTATTATTTTTAAAATGGAGGATCAAATTTATAACGAGGCATCCGAAAGGGTGCATGAGTGGACAAAACACACCGTATGCTGTCCGCAAGATATATACCTGTCTATTCCATGTAATGTAATGACAAATTGCTTCCCGAAGTGAACCGGGGGCTACTACTATTCTCCACTTGGAGGTGGCCCCACTGAAACTGCACCAACTCACCGAATTTATTCAAAGTTCAATGATTGTACCATCTCGTAGAAAAGAACCATAAAGAAAAACGTTGCCAGAATGAATCGGTCTCTTCTTCGTTCCGCAGTGAATTCCAGTCCTAATTCTCGTCCGTGAGCTTGGCCTTCTCCCACCGCCATCGATCAGCGGCCTCCAGATCGGACGCAAAAGAGTCACAGGGCGGTCTCTCGGCCATGGCCGACAAATTTCTCAGCGGCGCGTCCACGCGGCCGCTCCTGGTAGCCGCCGCCTCCCTCACCGTCGTCGTCCTCCTATTTTGGATCTCGGGAACCACTCGCAGCTTGCCGCTCGATTCGCTCATTCGCAGCAGCAGCAGCAGCAACTTCTCGCCCCCTGAGCGAGGTGAGATCCCCACTGTTTTTTTTTTTGTTTTTTTTTTGTTCTAAGGATTTGAGCTTTTTGATTTCGTATGCTGAATGAAAATCAAGATCATCATCTACTAGACATCTTTTGCTGTGATTAAATTATTACTTTAATAAAGATTAAATGCCGTCGTCCTTTTTCTTTTTCTTTCTGAAAGAAAAAGAGGTCAATTTGATTCTTGTGCGTTGCAGATCTCAAGAACTGCTCTGCAGCAGCAGCATCTACCGGCGATCCGCCGCCACGGTCACTGCCGGACAAGCTCCTCGGCGGCCTCCTCAGCCCTGAATTCGACGAAGCCTCCTGCCTGAGCCGTTACCAGTCTTCCCAATTCTGGCACTCCAATCACACCCCTTCCTCCTACCTCCTCCGGAAGCTCCGGAGCTACGAAGCCCTCCACAAGAAGTGCGGCCCCAACACCGAGCTCTTCAACCGGAGCCTCCCCCACCTCAACGCCAGCACCGGCGAGGGCGGAAACTCCGAGTGCAACTATGTGGTGTGGCTCCAAGCCGGCGGCCTCGGCAACCGACTCATCGCCCTTGTCTCTGCCTTCCTCTACGCCCTCCTCAACGACAAGGTTCTCCTCCTCAGCGTCCCCGGCGACCTCCACGACACCTTCTGCGAGCCATTCCCGAACACCTCATGGGCTCTGCCGTCCGATTTCCCCATCTCCAACTTCGAGACCCATGAATTCTACGGCCAGTCGGCGCGCAGCTACGGCAACTTGCTCAAGAACAAGGTGATCAGTATAAACAGCACTGAAAGGGCCTTATTGCCGCCTTTTCTCTACCTCCACCTCACACACGACGCCGGCGACTCCGACAAAATGTTCTACTGCGAGGACGCGCAGTCCCTGTTCCAAAACTTCACCTGGATTTTCTTGAGGTCGAACCAGTATTTCGTGCCTGCTCTGTTCCTGATGCCGCAGTATGACGAGGAGCTCTCGAAGCTGTTCCCGGAGAAGGAGACGGTGTTCCACCATTTGAGCAGGTACCTTCTTCATCCCTCCAACTCCGTTTGGGGCTACGTGACGAGGTACTACGAGGCCTATTTAGCCAATGCCGGGGACAGACTAGGGATTCAAATTCGAATTTTTCCCAACGCGCCGGTCAAATTCGAGCTGATGCTCGCCCAAGTCATCAACTGCACGCTGAAAGAAGGCATCTTGCCGGACACCGTGATCGACGCGCCGTTGAACTCCTCGACGGCGATGGGAACGAAAGCGCCGAAGGCGGTGCTTGTGACGAGTCTCCAGACGGGCTACTTCGAGACGCTCCGGAACATGTACTATGAGCGGGCGACGGCGACCGGCGAGGTGGTGGGCGTGTACCAGCCGAGCCACGAGGAGAAGCAGCGGACGGAGCGGCAGGGGCACAACGCCAAGGCGCTGGCGGAGATGTACCTGTTGAGCTTCAGCGACACGCTGGTGACCAGCGCGTTCTCCACGTTCGGGTACGTGGCGCAGGGCCTCGGCGGGCTGCGGCCCTGGATCGTGCTGCGTCCAGACGACAAAAACAACCCAGCAGCTTGCCTGCGGGCGTCGTCGATGGAGCCGTGCTTCCATTTCGCGCCGGCGTACGACTGCAAAGCGGGCAGGAACGTGGATAAGGGGACGGTGGTGCCGCACGTCAGACACTGCGAGGATTTGAACTTCCATTGGGGGCTTAAGCTCTTCGATTAGGATCGAAGAAGATAGAATTGATGCAACGAGCGATTCTTAATTATTTATTGTTCAATATTTGTCATGATCAAGAAAAATGTTGTCATAGTGAATAAGAAGCAATGTTCTTGTTCTTTGGAGAATTTATACGATAATTAATCATAATTTCTATATTTCTTTCAAACTGTATTAACTCTTTGAGGTGTTGTTTTGGCGTTCAATTAGTGTTTATTTGAGGTGTGAAAAAGTAGAGTAGGAAGAAGTAGCCCCCGGGGCTATGGTGCAACGGTAAGGTCACTAGTTGTTAACTCATGCATCCGCGGTTCGATCCCCAGCTACGGCGCATTTTGCAGGAATTTTTCCTCCAAATGGGGCGCGAACCCTGGGCCGCTGGGCTTCTAGACTGGCCACCGCGAGCGCTTCCCGATTTACCCTGGTGACCGGTGGGAAACTTCCGTGGGGCCGGGCCGATCACCCCAGGTTCAATTTGTCTGCTACCTGGTTCATCAGAGTAAGCGAGAGTTTGATGAAGCTTGATGAAGCTGATAAAGAGAGTTTGTATGAGAGAATAAAAAGTCAGAATCTGACTTTTGTACTTATTTTCTTTAGGATTTATATAGTTGTCAGAAGAGTATTTTTACATCGGACACTATTTCATCCTCGTATGGCTAAGTGGGGAGATCAATTCCGACATATGGCCAAGTGGGGAGATCAGATCCGACAGTCGTTAGCTACCACTCACTTCACCAAGTGCCACATGTTTGTAGGAGGTATCTAGGATACCAAATCTGACAACCATGTCGCTTCTCCATTCATCCAATGCCACGTGTTCTGAAATATTCGCAATCGTCGTCCGTATCTCCTGGGTGAAACGACTTGATTATTGAGGCGGTTATGACACTTCCACATGCACCCCTACACGTTTTCAGTGGGTCAATGTAGAGTATGGGGCAGATTCGAGGATGAGGAAATAAGGCTGATGTAGAATGACCTTGAAGATAGATGAAATCAGCGACTAAGGCCAAGACAAGGAGGATGCTGGATTTGAAGCCGAGAGGTGGAGGGTGTCGACGACTTGAGGCCGATGTTGGGAACGAGATGGCTATAGAGGGGGGGTGAATATAGACAATCACTTGCCCCTTGGAAACTTATCACGATTTCTGCAACTCAAATATCAGTAGCACAGCGGAAAGAGTGGAAAACAGAGTATGCAGAAAAACGAAACGAAAGCAAAACAAACACAACTAGCAAGATCGCTAACAAGGAGGGTTTACAAGGTTCGGGGATAACTTGCCCCTACTCCTTGGCGTGCCCTTGAGGTGGGCGATCCCTTGATCGTCGGCAGATCAAGCCCCGGTTAACACCGGATATGAAGCAACCTCCTTCTCGGTGGAGAAACCTCTCCACAGCGTGTTTCAAACAATGATATATAATGAGCACAATGAAACAACAACAAGAAGGATCTTACTCAAACACTTAGCAAGGACAAAACACAGCAAGCTTCCCTGAGCTCCACCCAGTGGCGATCTCATGCAGACCCCTGTCTGCTTCGTGTCTTCCCACTGTCGGACTCCAAGCCTCTTGTTTTCTCCTTCAAGCGCTCAAGTATGATGAATGCTTCTCAATAGCTTGCTTAGAATGGTTGAAGAACTCAAGAACAACAAGTTTGTTACACAGGAACTCAAGAGCACGAAAAGCTTGAAGAACTGATTAACTCGTTACTCTCCCGTTCCTTTTTGTTTCTCCGCCAAGCGACAAGTGACAACATCTCTGTAGCTCCCAGCTACTCATCTGCCAACGCCAGCCTCTACTGAGCTATCTCTGGACTCACAGAGCTCCCCTCAGTCAAGCTCCAGTCTCAGCTCCAGTCTGCAGCTCGCCGTTGCAACCTGAGATGAGAAAGAGACAAACCTGCTCCAAGGAAAGCACTCCTTGACTTCTCCTTGAGTGTTTGAATCCTCCTCTGTCACCTGAAACTCAATCAGAGCATTAGAGCAGTGAATCAAGCAGCATATCAAATCTCAGGAACATACATCAGCAAATCGGATATGATCAGACGCTTTGACCACGTCTGACAGTGAAATTTGAATTAAAGTGATCGGTCACCGGACCGATCCACAGCCAGACCGATCCACTACTTCGCTGGGATTCCCAGCTCTCGCAGCTATACACGCCTGATCGGTCACCAGACCGATCAGGGTGAAGCCTGATCGGTCACCAGACCGATCAGAATGGATCCTGATCGGTCACCCAGATCGATCAGGGTAGATGAACAGTTATTTTTTAATCAATCCCAAGATCCCTGATCGGTCACCGGACCGATCCAAGACTTTGATCAGCAAGGGAACTCACTCACCGTTTGCTCCCTGATCGGTCACCAGACTGATCAGGAGCAAGACAGCAAGGAAGCAGCCTGCTCCCTGATCGGTCACCGGTCCGATCAGGAGCCACACAGTAGATTCCCAATCTCACTGTGCGCTCCCTGATCGGTCACCAGTCCGATCAGACATAGCTGGATCGGTCACCAGACCGATCCACTAAGGAGCAGNAATAAAAATTTATACTGACTGATCGGGTTGAATGAGCCCCTGGCCGGGACGAAAGATGAAGAAGCTGTTGGGGACGAGATGGCTATAGAGGGGGGGTGAATATAGACAATCGCTTGCCCCATCAAGACTTATCACGATTTCTGCAACTCGAATATCAGTAGCACAGCGGAAAGAATGGAAAGCAGAGTATGCAGAAAAACCAAATGAACGCAAAACACACACAGCTAGCAAGATCGCTAACAAGGAGGGTTTACAAGGTTCGGGGATAACTTGCCCCTACTCCTTGGCGTGCCCTTGAGGTGGGCGATCCCTTGATCGTCGGCAGATCAAGCCCCGGTTAACACCGGATATGAAGCAACCTCCTTCTCGGTGGAGAAACCTCTCCACAGCGTGTTTCAAACAATGATATATAATGAGCACAATGAAACAACAACAAGAAGGTCTTACTCAAACACTTAGAGAGGATAAAACACAGCAAGCTACCCTGAGCTCCACCCAGTGGCGATCTCACGCAGACCCCTGTCTGCTTCGTGTCTTCCCACTGTCGGACTCCAAGCTTCTTGTTTTCTCCTTCAAGCGCTCAAGTATGATGATTGCTTGCTTAGAATGGTTGAAGAACTCAAGAACAGCAAGCTTCTCGCAGCAGAACGCAAGAACACAAAAAACTTCAAGAACTGCAAGTCCTACTGAACTCAACTCTTGCGTTCCTTTTTGTTTCTCCGCCAAACGACATGTGACACCATCTCTGTAGCTCCCAGCTACTCAACTGCCAACGCCAGCCTCTACTGAGCTATCTCTGGACTCACTGAGCTCCAGTCTCAGCTCCAGTCCGCAGCTCGCCGTTGAAACCTGAGATGGGAAAAGGGACAAACATGCTCTGAGGAAAGCGCGCTTTGACTTCTCCTAGAGTGTTTGAATCCTCCCCTGTCACCTGAAACTCAATCAGAGCATTAGAGCAGAAGATCACGCAGCATATCATATATCAGAAAACATACATTAGCAAATCCGATACGATCAGACACTCTGACCGCGTCTGTCAGTGAAATTTGAATTAAAGTGATCGGTCACCGGACCGATCCAGGGTGTGTGGATCGATCACCAGATCGATCCACTGCTTTGCTGGGATTCCCAGCTCTCGCAGCTATACACGCCTGATCGGTCACCAGACCTATCAGGGTGAATCCTGATCGGTCACCAGACCGATCAGATTGGATCCTGATCGGTCACCCAGACCGATCAGAACAGATGAACAGTTATTTTTTAATCAAACCAAAGATTCCTGATCGGTCACCGGACCGATCCAAGACTCTGATTTGCAAGGGAACTCACTCACAGTCTGCTCCCTGATCGGTCGCCATACCGATCAGGAGCAAGACAGCAAGGAAGCAGCCTGCTCCCTGATCGGTCTCCAGATCGATCAGGAGCCACACAGTAGATTCCCAATCTCACTGTGCGCTCCCTGATCGGTCACCAGTCCGATCAGACATAGCTGGATCGGTCAGCAGACCGATCCACTAAGGAGCAGCGTGCCAAAAGTCCCTGATCGGTCACCAGACCGATCCAGTGACTCTACCCAGCCCTCCAAGCTAGGGATTCATCCACCTTAGCCCTCCAAGCTAAGGATTTTTCCATCTAACTCTCCAAATTGGGAATTTGCACCTAACCCTCCAAGTTAGGACTTTTCACCTAGCCCTCCAAGCTAGGACTTTTCACCCAACTCTTCTGAGTTAGAACATCATCCAACCTAGCCCTCCAAGCTAGGCACCTAACCTTCCAAGCCAGGACTTTTTCACCTAATTCTCCAGGATGGGAATTTGCACCTAACCCTCTAAGTCAGGACTTTTCACCTAGCCCTCCAAGCTAGGACTTTTCACCCAACCCTTCCGAATTAGGACTTTTCCAACACCTAACCTCCCAGGTTAGGATTTTCCAACACCTAGCCCTCCAAGCTAAGATTTTCCACACCTAACCTCCCAGGTTAGGATTTTCCAACATCATGCCTAATCCTCGATTAGGACTTAATCATAATCATCATAATCATCACACCTAACCTCCCAGGTTAGGATTTTCCATATCATGCCTAATCCTCGATCAGGACTTAATCATAATCATCATAATCATCACACCTAACCTCCCAGGTTAGGATTTTCCATATCATGCCTAATCCTCGATCAGGACTTAATCATAATCATCATAATCATCCTCCTAAACTAAAATCGTTGTCAACACCAAAACAACAATCAGGGCCAGACTGCATCAACAGAAGCTACCCAACACAACAACGGTAGGAAGAAACAAACCCTCCCGGGAATCCCCGAGGGCGACAGGAAGGGCAGCTGGGGATCCCTCTCGGGAACACCCTGGGAGGATAGGCCCCGAGAGCACCTCGGGAGCCGTGGCACAGGAAAACCCCGAGCTCGCCTCGCGGGGTGGAGCCCCCACAATAACCGACCTCAGACACCGACCCCCCTCGAGGTACGTATAAGCACTTCCGCTAGAAAAGGTCTTTACGACCCTTGGATATCGCAACGGACAGAAGTCGATAACGGTGCAGACCATTTCAAAAGATATCCCGTACTCCCCGAAAGCAGGGGAAACGTGGCTTCAGTACTGGGGGCGTGGCACTGATCAGGGGGAGACGGCTAGCCTGCCGCCATCGGTATAAAAGGTAGTCTCACCCCTCCGGTAAGGGGGATTACGATCTATCGTTCTACATATTGTCTTTCTTTTTCACTGTCGCTACTCTTCGAACGACCTACTAATTTGAGCGTCGGAGTGGACTCTGCTGGGCCTGTGCCGGCGTGTCCCCTAACACTTGTGTTAACTTCCCAAGACCCCAAGTTCCTCCTCGGCGCAACAACTTCCACGCGGGCAGAGCCTCGGTGACTGGCCATCGTCGACGACTCCTTCCAGAACACTGACAATACAAATGAAAAGAAGTTGAAGCTTATCGTTGTCGGAGTAGCGTTTTGTCATCTCTGGATCGTTCCGGCATAGCACACGAGAGCATAAATAATGAGAGAAAGCTCTTCTGAGTTTCTGATCGAGCACCCCTTATATAGGGTCATACGGATGCCCGTGTGCCTATAGGTACATCCGTGTTGCTGCGATCCAGCCGCGGTCTCATCCCCTGATTAGTCCAAGTTTTATCCTAACTCAAGCGCATGACAACTTCTCGAGCACCTGTGTTGCTGATGTGGAGTCCCCAGTCAACGCGCACCAACTCAACCATGCCTAGGCTGAGTCACAAGTACACGGGAACCCGAGACCCTCTCGGGCACCTAAGTGCTACAAGTCTCCGATTTTTTTAACTGTAACATAGGGTTAGTCTAACAATAATATGCAAAGTAAATGCGTGTAAGACAACTAGTGCTGTCTGATCCTGACTTTCAGATTTCAACTAAAATCCTAGGTTGGACCGACGCCTACTGTTCCCTTTTCCAGGGAATGCGTCCTCACTTACTCCACTCTGGAGAAGTTATAGGTTGTCAATCGGCACCTCCGGTTGAACTTTTGCTCGGCCTTCATAGACTCCGGATCTCGCGACGTCCGTACCTTGACCCGTCCCTACTTCTGTCCGTTGTCCTCGCTTGACTATGATTTCTGCCCAGTCTTGCGTATCAGGACTTCGGTACCCAACCCAAGGTTAAGTCTTCATGCCAGTCTTCCGAACCAGGTCTTCGTGCCCAATCATCGGTCAGGTCTTCGTGATCAATCTTGAAGATCAAGACTTCGTACCTAGTTACACTAGGACTTTTCTGCACACTTAGTATAACACATTAGATCACCACAAATCTTGTCTTTTAACTTTTGTCAATATTAAAATCAGATTTGATTATTTGGTGCTCCCAAAACCATCCGATTGTTTCAAAATAAAAAATATAGTGTAGTTTGAATCAAGTGTTTTTTTAATAACTTATCGTATTAAATTTGATGTAGGCTGAGATGTACTAGGTTTTGGGATTTACGTTGGGATGTGATGGATTTGAACTATATATGTTTGTTTTTCAATGAAAATGATAATTATATTTTTTTTGAACCAAGAAGATATTTTAAACATTGCTTTATTGTTAAACATGAATGTTCTTTGGGCAATTTATCAAAAGGCGTATTTAAATATTGATATTTATCAAAAAAACGTTCTATGGTTTCATTTTCACCAAAGGACGCACTAATTTTAGTGAACTTCCTCTTATAACCCTCCTGCTATGCACTGCCTTTCTCTTTCTCTCTTAGTAACAAATTCCGAGACGTCGGCACGTGATGTTTCAGTCTTTTATTTTAAAATAATATATTTGGAATCGGCGCTAAAATAAAAACATGTAAGGTAAAACTGAAAAAAATATTTCAATTAAAAAATATCTCATCTAACTTATTTAAAATATAAATAAATATTTTTTATATTTAATTAATAGAAATTAATATATTAAATAATATTTAATAAATTCATTAATGTAAAAAAATTAAAAAAAAGAATCAGCGTTTTATATTTAATTAATAGAAATTAATATATTAAATAATATTTAATAAATTCATTAATGTAAAAAAAATTAAAAAAAAAAGAATGTGCGTGGGCCTGAAATCAACAGATTTCAGGCCCACGCTGGGCCTGAAATAAAAATATTTCAGGCCCAGCGTGGGCCAGAAATTTTTTATTTCAGGCCCACGTTGGGCCTGAAAATTTTATTTCAGGCCCGACGTGGACTCAAATTTTTTTTTCTATTTTAAAAATATATTAATATATAAAAAAACGGGCCTGAAGTCATCTCAAGAGGGTCTGAAGTCAAATAACTTTAGATCATATAAATAATTAATTTAATAAATAACAATTAAATATAAACAAATATTTTTAAAATTAAAAAAATTTTAGTGCCCTGGGGCCTGAAGTCATCATACTTCAGGCCCTCCATCATTAATATAAAAAAACTTTTTATAAAAATGTTTAATATATAATTACATATTATATAGGAGTAGTTTAGGTATATCAGTGAGTTTAGGTGCCGAAACATCTAATAGGAGTGGTCTAGAAGATGAGATTTTGGGTGCCGAAACATCTAATCTTGCTGTATCACCAATGTTATAGGAGTGGTTTAGGTATATCAGTGAGTTTTGAGCAAAACTCACTGATGGACCTACCATATTTGGAATTCTGAAAACCCTATATCAGTAGACAGGGTTGAGCTAGGAGATGAGATTTTGGGTGCCGAAACCTCTAATCTTGCTGTATCACCAATGCTATAGGAGTGGTTTAGTCAGTGAGTTTTGAGCAAAACTCACTGATGGACCTACCATATTTGGAATTCTGAAAACCCTATATCAGTAGACAGGGTTGAGCTAGGAGATGAGATTTTGGGTGCCGAAACCTCTAATCTTGCTGTATCACCAATGCTATAGGAGTGGTTTAGGTATATCAGTGAGTTTTGAGCAAAACTCACTGATAGACCTACCATATTTGGAATTCTGAAAACCCTATATCAGTAGACAGGGTTGAGCTAGGAGATGAGATTTTGGGTGCCGAAACTTCTAATCTTACTGTATCACCAATGCTATAGGAGTGGTTTAGGTATATCAGTGAGTTTTGAGCAAAACTCACTAATAGACCTACCATATTTGGAATTCTGAAAACTCTATATCAGTAGACAGAGTTGAGCTAGGAGATGAGATTTTGGGTGCCGAAACCTCTAATCTTGCTGTATCACCAATGCTATAGGAGTGGTTTAGGTATATCAGTGAGTTTTGAGCAAAACTCACTGATAGACCTACCATATTTGGAATTCTGAAAATTCTATATCAGTAGACAGGGTTGAGCTAGGAGATGAGATTTTGGGTGCCGAAACCTCTAATCTTGCTGTATCACCAATGCTATGGGAGTGGTTTAGGTATATCAGTGAGTTTTGAGCAAAACTCACTGATATACCTAAACCACTCCCATAGCATTGGTGATACAGCAAGATTAGAGGTTTCGGCATCCAAAATCTCATCTCCTAGCTCAACCCTGTCTACTGATATAGAATTTTCAGAATTCCAAATATGGTAGGTCTATCAGTGAGTTTTGCTCAAAACTCACTGATATACCTAAACCACTCCTATAGCATTGGTGATACAGCAAGATTAGAGGTTTCGGCACCCAAAATCTCATCTCCTAGCTCAACTCTGTCTACTGATATAGAGTTTTCAGAATTCCAAATATGGTAGGTCTATCAGTGAGTTTTGCTCAAAACTCACTGATATACCTAAACCACTCCTATAGCATTGGTGATACAGCAAGATTAGAGGTTTCGGAACCCAAAATCTAATCTCCTAGCTCAACCCTGTCTACTGCTATAGGGTTTTCAGAATTCCAAATATGGTAGGTCTATCAGTGAGTTTTGCTCAAAACTCACTGATATACCTAAACCACTCCTATAGCATTGGTGATACAGCAAGATTAGAGGTTTCAGCACCCAAAATCTCATCTCCTAGCTCAACCCTGTCTACTGATATATGGTTTTCAGAATTCCAAATATGGTAGGTCCATCAGTGAGTTTTGCTCAAAACTCACTGATATACCTAAACCACTTCTATAGCATTGGTGATACAGCAAGATTAGAGGTTTTGGCATCCAAAATCTCATCTCCTAGCTCAACCCTGTATACTGATATAAGGTTTTCAGAATTCCAAATATGGTAGGTCCATCAGTGAGTTTTGCTCAAACTCACTGATATACCTAAACCACTCCTATAATATTGGTGATACAGCAAGATTAGATGTTTCGGCACCCAAAATCTCATCTTCTAGACCACTCCTATTAGATGATTCGGCACCTAAACTCACTGATATACCTAAACTACTCTTATATAATATGTAATTATATATTAAACATTTTTATAAAAAAATTTTGTAAATCAATGATGGAGGGCCTGAAGTCTGATGACTTCAGGCCCCAGGGCACTAAAATTTTTTTAATTTTAAAAGTATTTGTTTATATTTAATTGTTATTTATTAAATTAATTATTTATATGATCTAAAGTTATTTGACTTCAGGCCCTGCGTTTGAATCTGAAATTAAGTGTTTTGATACGTTTTTTTATATATTAATATATTTTTAAAATTGAAAAAAAAATTGAGTCCACGTCGGGCCTGAATCAAAAGATTTCAGGCCTAACGTGGGCCTGAAATAAAAAATTTCAGGCCCACGCTAGGCCTGAAATAAAAAATTTCAGGCCCACGCTGGGCCTGAAATAAATTATTTCAGGCCCACGCTGGGCCTGAAATAAATTATTTCAGGCCCACGCCCATTCTTTTTATTTTTTTTAATTTTTTTTATATTAATGAATTTATTAAATATTATTTAATATATTAATTTCTATTAATTAAATATAAAACGCTCATTCTTTTTTTTTAATTTTTTTTACATTAATGAATTTATTAAATATTATTTAATATATTAATTTCTATTAATTAAATATAAAAATTATTTATTTATATTTTTAAATAAGTTAGATGAGATATTTTTTATTTGAAATATTTTTTCGGTTTTACCTTACGTGTTTTTATTTTAGCGTCGATTCTAAATATATTATTTTAAAATAAAAGTCTGAAACATCACGTGCCGACGTCTCGGAATTTGTTACTGAGAGAGAAAGAGAAAGACAGTGCATAGCAGGAGGGGTATAAGAGGAAGTTCACTAAAATTAGTGCGCCTTTTGGTGAAAATGAAACCATGGGATGCCTTTTGGTAAATACCAATATTTAAGTACGCCTTTTGGTAAATTGCCCATGTTGTTTTGTTGATAAATTAATGTGTTTGTGGATGTTGAATATAGTGTGATTTGCGAATGTTGAATATATTATGGATGTTTGTAATGTAAATATGAATGTATCATGGATAGTTTGAATGTATCGTGAATATTGAATGCGTATCGTGAATGTTATATTGAAATTTGCAGGTAAACCTATAAAAATGATTTAAATCGAATAAATGAAGGAGTGTTGTTGAATTTTTAGTTAAATTTAGTGACCGAATTTTATTTTCGTAACTAATTTAGCGACGTAATTTTGAGTTCCGTCACTAATTTTGCAACATATTTTAATTTCCGTTGCTAAATTTAGCGACTAATTTTAGTATCCGTTGCTAAATTTAACAATGAATCTTTATTTTCGGCACATTTTCGTTGTTATTATTATTGTAGGAAATAAAAATCTAAATTTTTGACGCTAAATGGATTTGGGACGAAAATATTTGTGACTGAAAATTTTCGTCCCTAATTGATCGCTAAATATGGGGACAAGTGAAGGAAATGTCGATCGCTAATCATTATATTTCTTGCAGTATTATTACCACTACAATTTTTTTTTTCAAAATTTAATTATTTTGATGAATTAAACTATGTATATTTATAAAATTCTTAAGTAAATAAAAAGAAAAAAGATTAAAAATAAAAAATTAACAAACTAACAGAAATATTAAAATTTTAAATATATTTTATTCCTGCATCACTATCTTATAAAAAATTATCATTTATTCGAATATTTGAGTCGGATAGGAATATCATTCTATGATCTTCGTATTCGAATTCAAAAATTTTTAAACTCGATTACCTAATTATTTTATCAGATTCTAAAAAATTTCTCTGAAAATAATCATCACCATCTCTCGTTCGGCATTGAGCACCTCTCTCTCTTATTTTATCAGCGTCACTATCTCTCGTATCCCTTTCATTTTCATGTCATTGCCTCCGAGAGGCAAGGCAAATTGCCGCCACTGCGTGTTCGGAGCTAATATAAAATGTCGCCATCCTCTCTCCCTCCTTTTTCTCATTCCTCTACCCACATTATTATGTTTTCATGGGCTTAATTGAGGTGGTAAGTAATTAATTTATTTCTGATTGAGGTTTTGAGGTCGAACTACAAGAACCGTGAAAAACCCATGCCAACTATTTGTCTCATCAATTATTATGATTTATTTTTTTCGTGTTGACTCCAAAAAGCCCCAGGATGAACGTATCACCTCCCGCCCACACATACCTCACTGTACATGCCCTAGCATCATCGCGACACTACCTACTGGGCACACCTAATATCGTCAGCTGACCATCGCTACCCAAGAGTTAGTCGCTTGACCTTCACATTCACCAAACCACTGTCGGTTTGTACCCTTGTGCTAAGTAATTGTTTGCTTACTGTCTAGCATACAAGGGATCAAGGTTATTGTGCCTTACCCTTGCACATCCGTTCTTGTTATTTTAGAGGTAAAAGATTAGTGAGTAATTGCTTTCTTCATATTTGAAAATTGACATCTATTTTGGACTAATAATTACTTAATTTAGGTTAAATTGGTTGAATGTTTTGTATCATTGATGCACATACTTTGTTTCATTAAGTGAGAAGGATTGCTGTGTAAGAACTTGCGGAAGAGTTATACTTGCAAATTAAATTTCGATAATTTGAGGATTAGTAGAGTGAAATTAGATCCATTAACATTGTAAATAGGTGAAATTTTGGATTTAACATTAATCGACGACGAGGATGCAAAAATCTAGAGATGATTAGATCAAGATAGGCAACAAGAACACAAGGTTTTCCCACGACAAAGCCATCATTAGATAAAAAAAAAGACCGAGAATTCAGAGCCTGAAAGAAACAACAAGTGGGGAAACTAACAACGAACTGAAGGATTTGTAGTTCAACATTTCTGGGGGTTTTGCGAGTTGTGTTTTTTTTTTCCCTGACTTTTTGAAAGTGGAGAGAGATCTTGAGGCCATAGGAGTTACAGAGGTATCCATTGTGGAAAAAGAGAGCTGCTAAACAAATAAAAAGAGCCACTTAAAGCACCCGGGACAGATGAATTTCACATCCTTTTTTGCTCCAAAAATTGAGATTTAGTGTGCAGGAAGCTTGTGGAATATGTCAGGAACATTTTCAATAATGAAGAACTATAGAAAAAACCAACAAATTAAGCTTCACTGCTGTTGATCCCCAAAGTTCAGAGATCTGAAATAGTAAGTCAATTTCGAACTATTAGCCTATGCAATGGTCCTGGAAGACCATGGCAAAGGCTTTGGTGAACCAGTTAATAAGCAGCTGATTTGGCCGAATCAAGCCGGCTTTGTGCCGGGAAGACGAGCCAATTAATTATTTTTCTGATTGATCACCTAGATTGAGGCATCCATCAGAAAGCAGACAAAGAGATCCTATCTTTTGCCATCCTCGCCAAACCCAAGTTCTGGATAAGCACACAGTTGCATTTGAATTTGTCTGCATCTGATTGATGGCGATTTCCAACCTAATGGGACAAATAATATTCATCTCCACTGCCATTAATATATGCCATTGCACTGTGGCTCCAGTTCGCAGGGATTTCCTTTATTGGCCTTTTGTCCAGTTCTTCGTCCAGGCTGTTCGCTGAATTATTATCTTCTTCAATAATTGATTCAACTGGAAGCTGCGTCTTCCACCAAGATCTTATCCCCTAGTGCATGTTCTCCCAACACCACAGTAAAGAATATCTCGACATTACTATCTTATTTAGTACTACACTTCTTGCACCCCCTTCACCATCCAAGGTAAACCCTTCCATTAAATGAGGGCCATCTGTTGATGCAACTTGACAGCAGAGAAACAAATGATCAAGACGAGACTAGGTGGCCAAGACACTGCTGGCGAGTCAACCTGTGGTGGAATCCTGCCTCTGCAAGCTACGTCAGCAAGCATGGAGGAAAGGCACGCAGAGCTGAATAAAGAGATAAGCATGGATGTAGCTTTCATCATCCAAGCACTTTTGATAAGGTCTACAGGAACCAAACTGATTTGATCCTTCATGGAGATGTTCATGTGCAATATAGAACTGTTTTTGTACAGGTTGTGAACTACATCCAATCAGCAGGTGCCTGCCCACCATCAGCTAATAAACAAATGGTCAAAAGGTCTCAGCTACTCCTCTCACTTGAGATTCTCCAACAATGGTACAAGCATTGCATGATTGAGGGCCAAAACATTAATCTAATGCAGCAAACTTACCTGCTGATGTTTTAAAAGGCACTCTTTTGAGCCCACTAACTAGCAGTCATTTGCTGTCTCAGGAAAAAGGACGGAAAGATCTCTCTCAATCTGCAGAATAAAAGCTTTGATAGCATGACAATGAAATTATCAGCAACAACCGAGCACAAAAACACCATGCAGAAATCATTAGACATTTTGGAACACACACAGGTTGATAGCTTTCCAGTGCAGCAATGACATGATGATTAATTACCACAATGGAAGTAAAATCATCTGTTATTTTGCTCTGCGAGTTACTTCGTTTCCTCCTCTGACCTCCAAACTTGCACAGTTCTGAATCCTAACTTGCGTAATCTCTCTCTCGATTTCTCTCGACTAATTGTTTGATTGCTAATTACAGAGGTCTGTTCCTCTTGTGGCCGGACTTCCCTTCGGAGTCCCCCTCCGAGGAAGCGTCCATGGACCTGGTGAAGGAGAGGGAGAGGTCGGCGTAGAGGTCGACGACGCGTCGTATGTTGTTGTTGAGCTCGCGAATTAGGCCGACGTTGCGGGTGAGGTTGTCGGGGATCTTGGACTCGTGGTTCTGATTGATCTCGTTGATCAACAGCCTGTTCTGGTCCAAGATGCTCTGCACCTGGAGGAAGCTCTTTTGGAAGGTCGCGAAGACCTTGCCGTCGACTTGACTTCCGTTGCCGAACCCGGAGAAGCTATCCCCTTCCATCATCCCTTATCTCGATCGCCAAAAGCTCCTGCAAGCAAAATAATCAATTAATCGTATCAAAGTCGAGGACTTTTTGATCTCGGCGATAAAAAAATACGGCGCACAAGCTGAGTTCCAGTCTACAGAAAGAGAGATGCAGAGCCAGGACTGAGAGAACGAGAGAGAAAGGGGGAATCTATTGAAAATTTCTCAAGCTCACTAGGGCACGAGAGACAGCAAGTGTCGATAAATAATGGCCGCCGCAGCTCCTTTTCAGAAAGGCAAACGAGATCAGATGGAGCAGCGTGGCTCTTTTTGTATCACGGCGCACAAAACCTGCTCCAGTTCCCACGAAGAAAATGCTCTCGCCTTCGTTCATTTCACAAATCCCACTTTGAATCAATCAACACTAACCATCAACGAAGAACAAGAAAATAATAAAAATAAATAAAAAGGTCATTAGATCGTCAAAAGGAACCCTATCTGGAAAAAAAAAATATGGTACAAATAAAACTTCATCACTGCGGTTCCTTATCGAATGGCAGAAAAAGACGGAGCAAAAACCACAAACAAACGGATCGGCTCCTGTAGCCAAATTTACCGTCCGTCGAGCGACGATCTTTGATGAATAAAACGCATGAAGAAAGAGATTTCAGTGCGATGGAAACTTGTAAACACACGACACAGAGCGAGAGGCCGATCTCTGTCGTGTCGAAATGGTGCTTTTTGTGCGACAAACCTAGGAGATGCGCGGGGAGCAAGGAGACCGTGAAATCGACGGGGGGCGAAGCCTCGAAGGTACCAGCGATTCCCTCGAATCTTGAATGAGAGAGGAGAGAGATCGATCGACGAGAAAATGAGAACCAAAATCCCGCTGCGGAGAATGAGACAAGCAGCCGAGAGGCTCCGATTGCGTGTGCGCCTGCCTCTCCTCTCCGCCGCCAGGAGCTTAACACCGACATCCTTTGGCGATCGCCGATTGGTCGACTTTTATTTTTCAAACCGAGCCGGTCAAGCGACCCGGCTCGACCGCCTATTCTCGAAAGAAAAGAATTATCCGAACCGGGCATTGAGATGGGGACGCCCACACTTCGTAGCCAACTCTAGAAGTCGGCCACGTCATACGCATTGTGTTATCTAGCCCGCCAGATTCTCCGGCAATTTGATATTAGATAAAAATTTTAAAAAGGATTATTTATTTGTAAAACTATAATTAAATATTATTTTTATTTTGGAAATATTTTTATTTCGATATTTTAGATGGAGACACCGTTTTGAGCACGCTAACTGGACTATGAAACTCGAATCTCTTTATTGACACTAGTCATCGCATGAATGAGTTACAATCACTAAATAATTTACTCGCGCGTGAATTTAACTTTTTTGGATTTAAAAATTCTGTCATAAAATAATTCATCTTTTCTGATCGGACGTACAGAGCTTGGTCGGCTTTTTCTAACATTTCCTGCATTGGATAAGATCTTGTTGGCCAAACCTTTTGCAGTTGGACTGTGTTTTTTATAATCCAGATTTGAGTTATTAATTAATTGAATTAATTACACAGATGTCGATTTCATCCCATATAATTTTTTACTGTTCATAAGATAAATTTTAAAATGCAAATGTCTCGAACCACTCGTAAATCGTAATATGATTCATCTATGCTGTCCCTGCTAGTGCTAGATGGAATAATAATTAATTTATTGATTTCGTCATCGCATAGGATTAAAATTTAATAAAATTAATGTGTCATCCTCCCTCTCACGGATTAACCCTACCATAAATTTCCTCGGAGAAGATAAATTAAGCTCATTCCGTAATTTATCTTAGATAAAATTTTTATTTATAGAATTACGGTCAAATTAAGCTCATTCATAATGGCAATCCTGTAGCTAAGATTTAAAATGACTCAAGATTGATTAATGGTATTGGTGTTTCGACGATAATGGTCACAGTCATGTTGTGATGATAGACGGAGTCAAGTCACTTATGGTAGGGAGAGCAACGGCGATAAAATTATCGACAGGGATAGCAATGTACATAATGCGGTGGTGGTTGAAAAAGAAGGTAGCAACGGCGAAACTGAAGGCAACGACTGTAGCGATGGTTGCGCAGATATAGAATGCTAATAAGGAAAATGGATGTCGCAAGTATACTTGTCGAGTTGTGACTGGATGCTTGTAAGGGGGACTAGGAAAGGAGACGGCATCAATTACTCGTGCCGTCGACAAAGTAATACGCGTGGGGAGGTGAAGTAGCCGTGCAACAAGAGAAATTTAGGTTTAATTAAAATTTATGATAAAAAGCTGTGCAACAGAGAGAAATAAAAGTTGAAATAAAATTAAGATGGAGTAATATGGGCTGAAATAAATTTACGGTAAAATTGAAATAAAATTTTTATTATAGTTTTTTAAAAATGGACGGGGTTAAGTCCACCTTAACCCACGCGCGACTCCACTCCTACATGATGGTAAAAATTTAATAATCAAATCGAAACATCATGAATTTTAATAATTATTTTATATTATGGCAATTAAAATTGTTATCTGAAATATTTTAATCAAATTTTAATGATCATCAATATTATTAAAAAACATTACATTTTAATTTTTCATATTTTTAAAGTTTATTATATATTTATACTATTTAAAATTGCAGGGCTAAAGAATTTCAATTTATGTTTCCTACTTACCTCTTTTAATAAATATTAAATTTTAAATACGGCTTTTGGTTATGTGATAATCCGCCCGTTAAATGCGTACCTCAGAAGAGTATAATATATAGTTATATACTCCTGCAAAACGTGACGACCTTAACGTGGACCGGCGTCGTCATCAAAACCCACCCACTCGCCGCCGCCAACAACCACAAACCAGGGCGTGACCTCACAAAACAAAGCCCATGGCGTGTCTGAAAACCTTCCCTAATTTTCACCGCCCTCGCTTACTCTTCAGATCGCTCTGTTCTTCCCCTCGCCTCTTTTCCTCACCTCATCTCCGCCCGTCCGCCATGCTATCCTCCTCCTCGTCTCGCAACGCCTCTGCCATGGCTGCCGTCGCCACCGTCGAGCACGTGGTCCTCTTCAAGATCCGGGAGTCCACTGACCAGTCCAAGATCGATGCCATGATGTCCGGCCTGAGATCCTTGGTCTCCCTCGACGTCGTCAGTCACCTCACCGCCGGTCCCATCCTCCGCCACCGATCCGAAGCCGCCTCCGCCGCCGGGTTTACCCACTTGCTTCACAGCCGCTACCGATCCAAAGAAGACCTTGCCACCTACTCCGCCCACCCCGCTCACGTGGCTGTCGTCAAGGAGCTCGGGCTCCCCATCTCCGATGACGTCATGGCTGTTGATTGGGTCGTCGATCTCGACGGTCCGGTGGTACAACCGCCGGGGTCGGTGATGCGGCTCACCCTTGCGAAGCCGAAGGAAGGTGCCACCGCGGAGCTAATGGAGACCCTCTCCAAGGTCAGGGCCTCGGCGCCGGCCGCAGTCACGCAGGTGAGTTTCGGGGAAAATTTCTCGCCGGCGAGGGCCAAGGGGCACGGCGTGGGGCTTCTTGCGTTTTTTAGTAGCCTGGAAGAGCTCGATGCGATGGATGCCAGACAGAAGGATTTGGTTGATTCGGTGAAAGAGAAGGTCAGGCCGCTTTTGGAGAGCTTCATTGTGCTTGATTTTGTTCTCCCGCCACCTGATGATGCTAGCCTTTGATGTTTTTTCACCCGCAGTCCACAAAGGTTCATTCGAAACTCTTTTTTTTTTTTGATATAATTGAACTTCCTTTGCCAATCTCCTCAAAGAAATACTTTCCTCTCCAGAATTGTATATTTGCGGCACATATTTTTGGAATTATGCTGAAGTGATTAACTATTTTGATCCTTTCTATTTGTTAAACAATCTTGAACAAAATTGGTCTGAGAAGAATTAGAGTTTTGATTACACAAAAAAGACTGGCTTAAAGCTGGTCAAGCTTTTGGATTGGAATTTGAAGCATCCTCTATCAACAACTTAACATTACTTATTACAGGGAAGCAACTTTGGTAGTGGAAAGGGATTGATTGCATTCCTTGGGTCAAGCGACGTGCCTTGTATTTATAAATGACAATCCGACTTCCCACAACATAGACTAACAAAGACTTGTTAAAGTAACGACTTAAAGTTTGAATGCCAACTACACTATCTTCTAAGTCCTTGGATCAGATTTTTCCTGATTAATATACATATTTAAGATACTTGGGCCCAATATATAATTACACTTTCAAACAATTTGTTTGTTATATATATTTTTTCTCTTTCTTTATCTTATTTGGAGTTGAATCATAGACTTTGATTTTTTGTTCCATGGTGACTCTTCTTCTTGCTTAGTCAAGATGGGAGAGAATAGCCACACCAAAAAATCTTTAGTTCAGGGATCTAAATAACCTAGGCAATACTAATGATGGAAGTTTACATAGAGCTTAATGGAGAGATATCAAATATAATTGACCCCAATTAGGTTGGGCACACTAGGCATTACTTGCCATTTAAAGCCTTTTAGTCTAATCTGAGTAGCTTTCAAGCTGTTCATTTGTGCCTTGTTTGTTGGTTTAGATCCCTTTTCTATAAAAGAAATGAGCGATGAGGAGGAAAAGATCTAATATTCTGTTTTTTCTAGGATGGATGGAAAGAATGCTTACTCATCTCTTTGTATGGATTAGGCTTAATTTGTCCTTTTATTTATTTATTTTTTAGGTTGTATAGGTAGTCTAGTTGGTAATGGCCTCAAATTGGTCATTGGTGCTTGTGTTCCTCAGTTTCAATCGTCAATGGAAAAGAAACATATTGGCACCTTAGACCATCACACTTGTTCATGTGGTGCTATGGATAATGGAGCATTGTAGCTTCAACACTCACTTTAAGGTGGGGTGTACCTCTTTCCATACCAAAGTAGTTTAAGAAATCCAAAATGCAGATTCTTTATGGGGAAAGTTTCATGATCTTACTTAACCATGTAGTATTGAAGGGAGGAAATGACTCATATGACTCTTTCATTGCCTTGAATTCCAACTTATCAAAGTTGAGACATTGCTTTTGATACCATGTAGAACTTGGGTGGAGCCACTTCGTCCCAAAATCACTTGTCACTTGGATGGAAATACCTTATTAAAATACTCACATCGTGGATTAGGCGGTTTATAGGCAAAACCTCAGCTTACCGTGACCTTGCTCCACTAGACCCATACTTGCCTAGCAAATTAGAGTTGGCGCCAATCCATATCCTAGCATGGCCAGGATATATTTGCAAGATTCAAAATCTTGAGCAATGCTAAATTTTTTATTTTTAACCGGTACAATATTGGTTTGCTATCGTGCTAACATTTCGACGTATGGTGTTGGTGGAGAATTGGAGGTGGAGGAAGGAAGGAGATAAAGTACGAAAAAGAAGATAAGGCAACCATGTACTTAAGTTCAAATTTTGTGTTCCATCTAGAAGGGGTATAGTACTGATATTATTTTGTATGACCACAAGTTTAAAGAAATAATAATGGGATTTCCATTCATCTTGACCTATATTATAGCATGCCAAAGGGTGTCAAGTGTTGGCATGACATGCTACTTGTCGACATGATTGACACGACAAGAGATATTACTGCGCGAATAGTATTAAGTT